>JARJEE010000035.1:3600000-3990049 GCA_030180105.1 Hyles lineata | reverse complement strand
CCCCGCTCCCAAAGTCCACCCACAAATTTTTCCGTTTCACCCACTTTTTTCAAAATTGCTCCATAGCCCCCCCCCTGCCTTCCCCCACCCTTATTCCGAAATAGTGCCTATTAGCCTCCCCACGAAACCTTCCCCCCCCCCTCTCCCCTACCCCCACCCCAAAAATTTACCTCACCCCCCCCATTCCTATCTCCCTGGATATAAGAGTTAGACCCACCGAGTTTGGTATCCTCGGAACCGTCTCGGTGTGGGCTACATCTTGGCTCCAACAGAAATCCCAAATTCCGCCAAAATTACCCCCCCCCCCCCCCCCCCCAAAAAAAAACATTTTACCTCCAAAAATTAATTCATAGTTAGCCTACCCACGAAACCTCCCCCCCTACCCCCACCCCAAAAATTTACCTCACCCCCCCCCATTCCTATCTCCCTGGTTATAAGAGTTAGACCCACCGAGTTTGGTATCCTCGGAACCGTCCCGGTGCGGACTACATCTTGGCTCCAACAGAAATCCCAAATTCCGCCAAAAATTACCCCCCCCAAAAAAAAACAATTTACCTCCAAAAATTAATTCATAGTTAGTCTCCCCACGAAACCTTCCCCCCCCCCCCCCCCCTCCCCTCCCCAAAAATTTACCTCACCCCCCCAATCCTATCTCGGCCAATATAGGTCGTAGACCCACCGAGTTTGGTATCCTCGGAACCGTCTCGGTGAGGGCTACAAATTGACCCAGCCAGAAATCCCATATTCCGCCAAAAATTACCCCCCCCCAAAAAAATATTTTATCTCTAAAAAATTAATTCATAGTTAGCCTCCCCACGAAACCTTCCCCCCCTGCCCCCACCCCAAAAATTTACCTCTCCCCCCAATTCTATCTTGGCCAACATAGGTCAAAGACCCACCGAGTTTGGTATCCTCGGAACCGGCTCGGTGAGCTCTGTGAATTGGCTCCGATAGAAATCCTAAATCTCCTATACTTTGAAATATATCCTGACTTACCGTACTGTAATATTTATACGGGAGAAATTCGCTGTTGACAGTGCTGGGCTCCACCTAGAAACCTGTAAATAAAAATACATTAGTATATAAGTAGTTTAAGATTAGCTGTAAGAAAAATTATTGACACAGACAGGATAATCCAAACTATCTAAAATTGTATATATATATACCTACCTGAACGGCACTAGGGACGATACGCTGTGCCACAGCGAGCTGTTTCAGGTACATACGACCTAGAAAGAAAATCGGCAAATTTTAATATTTTAATTTAATTGACTATTAGTGAGCCTTTTACACTCACTAACTAATATACACAAAATATATACCTCCTGCAAGCCCTTTACACTCGCAGGAGCTAAAAGTTGACGCGTTCCCCTAAGTAACTTACTGCTCCTAGTCCCAGGCAACATGTTCGGCTTCCGCACACCCGCCAAAGATCCCAGAGACAAAAGCAAATCCCCGGATAAGATCCAAAGTCCGAGGGAAATCACTGGAACAAAGGTCGCGCAGGCGCGACAAAGCCTGGAATCCCAAATGGAAAGACCAGAAGGGATAGGCTCTGCCGGGCCTGCGAGACCAAAGCCCAGGGGCAACCCATCGGAAACAAAGGGTATAGGCAAAAAATCAGCACCGACTGTTACTTCACCGGAAAAAAGCAATGCAATCATGAGCAGGACAGCAGAGGCAAAGGCCTGCCTCATGAAAATAAAATTGCAGATAAACAACAGTCGGAACTTAAAAACAGAGATCAAGAATGAAGTGCTGGAGGCAACTGAAAGGCTTTATAAGCTGGTAACTGAAAGCGAAGGAGAAAGGAAGAGGGAGCAAAGGAAAGACAAAACTGAAAGAACTGAAAGCCCCGACCCTGCTAAAACAGCAGAATCACTGGAAAAGGACTGGATAGGACAAGAACAGCTGATTAAAAAACTCGACGAACATAGCGAAATGTTACAAAAAAATAAGGAAGAGATGGAGAAGTTAAAGGATGAAATAAAAATACATAGAGAGGAACTCAAAGAAGGGAAAAGCTATGCAGCAGCGGTAATGGAGCCTAAAAGAGCGACACAAGCAGAGAAACAAATGCACTCCATCGTAGTAACCGCAGAGGACGAGAAGGCATCTGGGGAGGAGGTATTTGAAAAAATACGTACCTCCCTAAATGCCAGAGAAGAAGGAATGAAAATTGATAGGATGAGGAAGGCGAAAGACAGGAAAGTGATTGTCGGATGCAAATCAAAGGAGGAAATTGGAAGGATAAAGGACAGACTAAGGAAAGTTGGAAAAGGCCTAAACATAGAGGAGGTCCAAAACAAGGAGCCGATGGTCTTGTTAAAAGATGTCCTCGCGTACAATACAGACGAGGAAATAGTGCGAGCACTCATCAGCCAAAATAAGGACCTGTTAGGGGACTTTAGTGGCGATGAAAGAAGCCTAAGGGTCAAGTTCAGGAGGAGGACAAGAAACCCTCACGCAGCTCACGTGGCAGTACAAGTGCCACCGTCGGTGTGGAAGCGTCTCACGGAAGCCGGGGCAGTCCACATCGACATACAAAGAGTGAGAGTCGAAGATCAATCCCCTCTGATACAGTGTTCGCGCTGTCTGGGCTATGGGCATGGTAAACGGTTCTGCCGGGAGCAAGTGGACGTGTGCAGTCACTGCGGGGGCGCCCACCACAGGTCAGAATGTGCTGACTGGTTGGCCAGGGTGCCCCCGTCGTGCTGCAATTGCACGAAAGCAAAGCTAGGCGGAGCCGGGCACAATGCCTTTAGCCCAGAGTGCCCTGTGAGGAGAAAGTGGGATATCCTGGCGAGATCCGCAGTGGCGTATTGCTAAGGTGGATCCCAGGAACCCAGGTCAGACCTCTACCCCAGCAGACGCGAGGCCGGCAACCGTGGCGCAAGCCAACCTCCAGAGGAAACAACTAGCTACGCTGGAGTTTCTTCTGGAGGCCGAACAGCGGAAGGTCGACTTCGCGTTACTCCAGGAGCCGTACGTGGGAGGTCAAGGCAGAATGAGGGATCACCGGGGGGTGAGGATCTTCCAGGGAGATAACGGGCATGGGGCCGTAGTCAAGTCAGCCATTGCAGTGTTCAATGACGGCTTGGCTGTGACCCAGTGCCCGACCCTGACCACCACTAACATCACGGTGGTGAAGATCCTAACCGGGACCCGAGAACTAGTGGTCATCTCGTTCTACTTTGAACCCGATAAACCCATAGGGCCATACCTGGAGCAACTGGGGGACATAGTCGGAAAACTGGGATCCCGCAAAATCCTCATAGGGGGCGACACCAACGCCAAAAGCGTCTGGTGGGGCAGCGGGGACACTGACAGCAGAGGGGAAGATATGGCAGGAATGCTAGAAGAGCATGGATTTCAGGTGCTCAACGACGGCTTCCAGCCAACTTTTGAGACCGTGAGGGGAGGTAGGACTCTCACGAGTCATATAGACATAACGGCATGCACTACGGATATCCTGAACCTGGTGGAGGACTGGAAGGTAGACAGCTCAATGGCGAGCTCAGATCATAATGCTATTATATTTAAAATAAATAAAATAAAAACTAAAAGTGTTAAAGAGGAAATGAAATCCACAAGAAAATATAATACAAGAAAAGCAAATTGGGATTATTTCAATGAAAAATTAGAACAATTTATAACAGAAAAAGAAATAAACATAAATAAAATAAATAGCATAAAAAATAAAATCAATCTGGATCAAATTATAGAAAACTACATAGAAACTATCATAAAAACCTGTAAGAAAACCATACCTGAAATAAAAATTAAAAATAAATTTAACTTACCTTGGTGGACGAAGGAGCTCGCCAAACTGAAGCAGGAGGTCACCACCAGGAAACGGAGAATCCGATGTGCAGCGCCCGTACGAAGATCAAAAGTCGTCGATGAGTACCTGAAATCAAAAGAGAAATATGAATCCGAAGCAAAGGCAGCACAAATAAACAGCTGGAAAGAGTTTTGCAAAATGCAGAATAAAGAAAACATATGGCAAGGCGTGTATAGATGCATCGGCAAAGTATCTAAAAGATATGAAGACCTGCCACTGACTCTCGCTGGACAGACCCTTAGTGCCAAAGAATCTGCTGAGCTCCTGGCAGTAACATTTTACCCGGAGGACAAGGAAGCTGAGGATAACTCAGAACATCAGAGTATGAGAGAAACAGCCGCACGAGTAAATGACGAAGTCAATGCTGAGACCCATGACCCACCATTTACGATCGAAGAACTACACGCGGCTGCAGACAGCTTCAACCACAAAAAAGCCCCTGGAGCAGATGGCCTTACGGCCGACATCTGTAAGAAAGCTATCGACAGGCATCCGGAGTTATACCTATCACTGGCAAACAAATGTCTGGAACTTGGCCACTTCCCGAGGATCTGGAAGGAGGCGACGGTGGTAATCCTTAGAAAGCCGGCCAAGGAGGACTACACTAATGTGAAGTCCTACAGACCCATAGGGCTTTTGCCAGTGATGGGTAAAATTCTGGAGAAGATGGTAGTGGGAAGAGTGAGGTGGCATCTACACCCGAGGACAAGCCCCCGACAGTTTGGCTTTATGCCTCAAAGGAGCACCGAGGACTCCCTCTATGTCTTAATGAAATACATACGAGAAAAAATAAAAGACAAAAAACTCGTCGTAATAGTATCATTAGACATAGAGGGAGCCTTCGATAGCGCCTGGTGGCCAGCTATTAGAGTCAGGCTGTCGGAGGAAGGATGTCCAATTAACATCAGACGGGTGATAGATAGCTACCTCGAGAGCAGGAAAGTAAGGCTTCGCTACGCAGGCGAGGAATGCGAAAGGTGGACCTCCAAAGGATGCGTTCAGGGCTCCATTGGAGGTCCAACCTTTTGGAACCTGCTCCTCGACCCACTGCTGTCAGAGCTCGATAGAAGGGGCAGTTACTGCCAGGCGTTCGCGGATGATGTAGTGCTCGCATTTGAAGGCGACGAAATGGCCAAGATATCCCGCCAGGCCAACGAAACTCTCGCCTATGTGAGGGATTGGGGAATCAGAAATAAGCTCAAATTCGCGCCACAGAAAACCAAAGCGATGGTACTAACGCGGAGGCTAAAGTACGATTCCCCAATCCTTCACATGGGAGGGGTGGACATTGGCCTGGAGAAACAAATTAAGATTCTCGGGGTTATAATAGACAGCGGGCTGACGTTCAGGGCACACGTCACCGAGGTGTGTAGAAAGGCCTTAGCTTTCTACAACAAGCTTTCCCGGGCGGCGAAGCTTCAGTGGGGCCTGGGACCGGAAGTAATAAAATTATTGTACACGGCTGTAGTCGAGCCGATAATTTTATATGCGGCAAGCGTCTGGGCTCCGGCCGCGCAGAGGCTTGGTGTTAGGAAACAGCTCGCAGTGGTGCAACGGGGCTTTGCGCAAAAGCTTACGAAGGCATACAGGACGGTCTCACTAAACTCGGCCTTACTGCTCGCGGGGATACTCCCTCTTGACATCCGTGCCAGGGAAAATGCTTCCCTGTACGAGGTCAGGAGGGGTTATTCCCAGCGGGTAGTGGGAGACCGGGAGATGGAGCGTCCTGTGGCCTTCGGAAGACTTAACCACCCAGCGCAAAGGAGTGCGGTACGTTACCAATGCCTGTGTGACGGTGCAGAGGTCAACCAGGTAGCTGATATAGGTCTTAGCATTTTTACGGACGGGAGCAAGATCCAGGGTAAGGTCGGAGCGGCGGTCTCCATTTGGGAGAGCGCCGCCGAGAAAAAATGCATCAAGCTAAAACTGGAGGACTTCTGCACCGTCTACCAGGCAGAATTGTTGGCCCTGCACAGGGCCGTGGAAGAAGCGGTGAAAAGTGGGAGGCCGCAGTGCAGCATCCTGAGCGACTCAAGGGCAGTGCTGGAGACAGTCGCCAGTGGTGTTTCCCTGCATCCCCTGGCGTTCGAGGTGAACAACAGCTTACACACGGCATCCGAACGCGGCCAAATAATAAATTTATTTTGGTTGAAAGCCCACGCAGGATTGCAGGGAAACGAGCGGGCCGACGAGCTCGCGAAGGATGCGGCACTGAGGCTCAAGACGCGGCCCCATTACGACAGATGTCCCGTTTCATTCGTCAAAAGACAAATCCGCAAGGAGTCGGTTGACGAATGGAACGGGCGCTACGTGATGGGAGAAACCGCGTCAACCACTAAACTCTTCTTCCCCGACGCTGTGGAGGCCCATCAATTGGTGCGTAAAATTGCGATCGACTCGATCACGACGCAGGTGTTCACGGGGCATGGCGGGTTCTCTGAGTACTTGAATCGCTTCAAGTGCAAGGAGAGCCCGGCATGCATATGTGACCCTGCCGTGAGCGAGTCGATCGTGCACGCATTAGTAGACTGCCCGGTGCACATATTGGAACGACATAATATAGAGAATGAACTAGATGTAAATATCTGTGTCAATAATTTTAAAGTATTAATGAGAGATAAGTACAAAAGGGCAAAATTCATCAAATATTGTAGGAAAATAGCTTTAGATGTAATAAGACGAAATAAGTAAAAATAAGTAAGGCTAAGTATGTAATTTAAGTATTATGTACAATTAGCAACTAAAGAAAATAGATGTAAATAGAATTAAGTCCCCAAGATAGATATAAGATAGATATAAGGTAGACATAAGATAGACATAAGATAGATATAAGTACATGTAATCAGTAAAATATATAAAAGACAAAAATAAAAATAAAATAAAAAGCACCCCTTAGATAAGACTGTACATAGGCAATAAGTAGGACCTCCCAAAGAAGGAGTTAGGCAATAAGGAGGATCTCCCGAAGAAGGAGTTAGGACTAGTTTAGGAGTAAGTATGCAAAAAAAGAGAAAGTGTGTAATGACTCTGACTTTAGTTAGGGGAAGGAGAGGGGCTAAACGCCCCAATAAAAAAAAAAAAAAAAAAAAAAAAACCTAACCTAACCTAACCTAACCTAACCTAACCTAACCTAACCTAACCTAACCTAACCTAACCTAACCTAACCTAACCTAACCTAACCTAACCTAACCTAACCTAACCTAACCTAACCTAACCTAACCTAACCTAACCTAACCTAACCTAACCTAACCTAACCTAACCTAACCTAACCTAACCTAACCTAACCTAACCTAACCTAACCTAACCTAACCTAACCTAACCTAACCCAGTCGCAACGCGTACACGGTCGCGAACGCAGCGAAAGTCGAGCGCTCCGCTGAATAAATTCGGTACAAGTGGCAAAAGTGTGTATTTTACAACCAAAGTTTGCATACAGGAGGATTGCAGTGCTTGTGACATTCTGTGAAATTTTTGTGGAAAAATACCCAAAAATAGCGGATTTATTAACTAAAAAGTGATTCATAACCTCAAAAAAACACGTGCGAAACTTTAAACGTAAACGCTGCTAAAAAACGATCGACGACATATACATTTTGTGGTACCAAAATGTGCGCAGTGACGACCTCTTTAAGTGATAAAAATTTTGGATTTTTCTATTGAGAAAATTTTGAGAAATTGACAAAAATAATTTTTGAGCACGTGGTCGAAAATCGCGAAATTTGAGATTTTCGAAAAATTCTTCGCCATTAAATATCGGGGATCAGAAGTAGAAGAGGATTACCGAAGAAGCACCAAAACATCTTTTAAAATAAGAAAGATATAACCAAATTAGTGCCCAAAAAATTATGACCCAAGTTTGACCCACAATAGAAATTCAGAACGATCTATGACATATACTTTTTAATTAAGATTATAGTAGTGTTACTATCCCTCTGTCGAATACAGAAAAAATCGTTTAAAAATAATAAGAAACAAAAAAGTTATTTACAAAAATATAAAAAAGGAACCTGCTCAAAATTAAGAAAAACACAATTTTGAAAATTACTCCAGAACTATAAGCCCGAAATTCCAGGAAAAAGCTCAGAAACTATTTTTAGGGTATTATTGTTACATTCCTTCAAATCTTTAAAAAATTGCACCAGGAACAAAAAAGTGAATTTTCATAATTTCTTCCCGCGGGAATATCTCCGAAGCATCCCGTTACGAAGTCTGTCTGGAAGAAAAATCTAGAAGTAGACAATCACCCGCACCCGACGACACCACTGGCGACAAGATCGGATAACGGGAAGACCCTCAAACAGGCCTTCAAATCAGCATCTAAGGTTAATTATTAGTTTAGTAATAATATAATTGTCATACCCAAATTTAATTGTTTAAAGTAGTGAAATTAACAAGTATACATTTAATTTAATTAGTCGAGTGGATAGCCTGGTTATTAAAGAACTTACAATTAAAAACCTATTCGAAAAATATTAATAAACAAAAAAGTTATAGCGTAAAAACTGAACCAAAGTCGCAAAGAGCAGGATTCCCAGTTGAAAATTGAGAACTTTTATAATATCTTTTATATTGAAAGAAACTATCAAGTTTAATTACCAATTGAAAGAGTTTGTGAAGTAAACATTAACAAAAATATATTGGGACTTTCACAAGAAGAGTTTGTATGAATTGAAGACTACAAAATAAAACTTTGAATATTGAAATTTAATTTAATTGTAAGGTTCTTGATAATAGTAATAATTTAATTTAATTTAATTTAATTGTATTTCAGATTGACCAAGTTGACCCCCCCCCCCAACTCCTCTCCCAATAACCCTAAGTCAATTTTGGGCTCCGCCCACTTTTTCCAGAAATTGTTCCCAAGCCCACCCCACACCCCCCCCCCCCAGCCTTAAACCAAAACCTAGCCCATTAGTCTCCCCACGAAACCTTCCCCCCCCCCCCCCGACACCCCCACCCCAAAATTTTTACCTCACCCCCCCTAATCCTATCTCCCTACCTATCCATCGTAGACCCACCGAGTTTGGTATCATTGGAACCGGCTCGGTGAGGGCTACAATCCTGCCCCGCTAGAATTCCTAAAATCCCCCCCCCCAACCCACCAACCCCAAAAATATTTTTGAAGTTCCCATTCGCCTCCCCACGAAACCTCCCCCCCCCCACCTCCCCTGCCCCCACCCCAAATTTTTACCTCACCCCCCCTAATCCTATCTCCCTACCTATCCATTGTAGACCCACCGAGTTTGGTATCATTGGAACCGGCTCGGTGAGGGCTACAATCCTGCCCCTCCAGAATTCCTAAAATCGCCCCCCCCAACCCACCAACCCCAAAAATATTTTTGGAGTTCCCATTCGCCTCCCCACGAAACCTTCCCCCCCCCCGACCCCCACCCCAAAATTTTTACTTCACCCCCCCTAATCCTATCTCCCTACCTATCCATCGTAGACCCACCGAGTTTGGTATCATTGGAACCGGCTCGGTGAGGGCTACAATCCTGCCCCGCTAGAATTCCTAAAATCCCCCCCCCCAACCCACCAACCCCAAAAATATTTTTGAAGTTCCCATTCGCCTCCCCACGAAACCTTCCCCCCCCACCTCCCCTGCCCCCACCCCAAATTTTTACCTCACCCCCCCTAATCCTATCTCCCTACCTATCCATCGTAGACCCACCGAGTTTGGTATCATTGGAACCGGCTCGGTGAGGGCTACAATCCTACCCCATCAGAAACCCTAAAATCTGCCCCCCCAACCCACCAACCCCAAAAATATTTTTGAAGTTCCCATTTGCCTCCCCACGAAACCTTCCCCCAACCCCCTAACCCCAACAATACTTTACCCTAAATATATTCCTTACGGGGAGGAGCTTGGTCACCTCTGGTCGATAACTGTGTTAGACAGTAAGCCTTATAATAAGTTACAATAGGATCTAGACATACTTACCTGGATAATACAGGGACAAGGACCTGCTGCACGCAGTGAGCTGCCAAACCGGGACCTGTAAAATAAACGTTCTCTAATTAGTATTAAGAATTGACAGTTATTGAGCTCTTTACACTCATTAACGTAGGATTAGTTATACTGACATTCTGCAAGCCATTTACACTTGCAGAAAATTTTAAATAAAAATTGACACATTCCCCTAACATTACCTCTGGTCCCATAATAAAATGTTTGGATTCCGTACCCCTGCCAAAGAAAACAGGGCAACAAGCAAAACACCTGAAAAAGTAAAAAGCCCAATGGAGATCTCTGGGACAAAGGTTGCGCAGGCGCGACTGAGCCTGGAGTCGCAAATGGAGAAGCCGGAAGGAACCGGGACAGCCGGGCCTGCGAGGCCCAAACCAAGAGGTCTCCTTGCAGAGACAAAGGGGCAAACTAAAAAGACAACCTCGACAGCTTCGCCGCCCGGGAACGCCGGGGGCATGAGTCGAGTGGCCGAAGCGAAAGCCTGTTTGATGAGAATCAAACTACAAATAAACAATAGCCGAAACCTCAAAACGGAAATTAAAAACGACGTACTGGAGGCCACGGAAAAAATGTATAGGATAGTTACAGAGTGTGAAACGGAAAGAAAACGAGAACAGAAAAAGGAACAAAGAGACCTGACTCAGAGCCCGGAGCCAGTCAACAAAACAGAAGGAACAAAAGAGGAAAGAACGAAACATGAACAACTAATCAAGAAGATCGATGAACATATGGACATGTTGGAAAGAAACAGAATAGAGATCAATAAGTTAAAAGAGGAGATGGAACACAACAGGGAAGAGATGAGACAAAGCAGGAGTTACGCAGCAGTCGTAACGGGCTCAAAGGGAGAAGAACAAACACCTACATCCATGCACTCCATCGCCATAACAGCGACAGATGAAGAAGTGTCAGGCGATGAGGTGTTTGAGAAAATAAGACTGACCCTCAACGCCAGAGAGGAGGGCATGAAGATAGACAGGATTCGCAAAGCGAAAGATAGAAAGATTATAGTAGGATGCAGGTCGAAAGAGGAAATGGGAAGGGTAAAGGAAAAGATCAGGACAGCAGGAAAGGGACTAAAAATGGAGGATGTTCACAACAAGGAACCTATGATCCTGCTTAGAGACGTCCTATCATATAACAAGGATGAGGACGTGGTGCGAGCACTACTCACCCAGAACAAGGGCCTGCTGGGAGACGTGTGCGGGGATGGCACGTGCCTGAAGGTTAAATTCAGGAGACGGGCAAGGAACCCGCATGCGTCTCACATCGCGGTCCAAGTTCCACCCGTCGTGTGGAAGCGGCTCACGCAAGCGGGGTCGGTCCACATAGACGTGCAACGGGTGCGCGTTGAGGATCAGTCCCCACTGATACAGTGCTCCCGCTGCCTGGGCTACGGGCATGGTAAGCGGTTCTGCCGGGATCAGGTTGACGCGTGCAGTCACTGCGGGGGTGCTCACCACCGGTCGGAGTGCGCCGACTGGCTGGCGAGGGCGCCCCCGTCGTGCTGCAATTGCGAGAAAGCCAAGCTGGGCGGAACCGGGCACAATGCCTTTAGCCCAGAGTGCCCTGTGAGGAGGAAATGGGATATCCTGGCGAGATCCGCCGTAGCATATTGCTAAGGTGGATCCCAGGAACCCAGATCAGACTTCATCCCCAGCGAGCGCGGAACCGACATCCGTGGCGCAAGCCAACCTCCAGAGGAAACAACTAGCTACGCTGGAGTTTCTTCTGGAGGCCGAACGGCGGAAGGTTGACTTCGCGCTACTCCAGGAGCCCTACGTGGGGGGTCGAGGTAGAATGAGAGACCACCGGGGGGTGAGGATCTTCCAGGGAGACAACGGGCAGGGGGCCGTGGTCAAGTCGGCCATTGCAGTGTTTAATGACGACTTGACCGTGACCCAATTCCCGACCCTCACCACAACCAACATCACGGTGGTGAAGATCCTCACCGGGGCCCGCGATATAGCGGTCATCTCGTTCTACTTCGAACCCGACAAACCCATAGGGCCATACCTGGAACAACTGGGGAATATAGTTGAAAAACTGGGATCCCGTGAAATCCTCATAGGGGGCGACACCAACGCTAAAAGCGCTTGGTGGGGCAGCGGGGACACCGACTCCAGGGGGGAGGCAGTGGCAGGCATGCTGGAGGAATGTGGACTTCAGGTGCTCAACGACGGCCTGCAACCGACCTTCGAGACGATCAGAGGAGGAAGGCTCCTCACGAGCCATATAGATGTAACAGCTTGCACAGAGGACCTTCTCGACCTGGTGGAGGACTGGAGAGTGGATACCACGATGGCGAGCTCCGACCACAACAGTATAGTCCTAAAAATAAATAAAACTAAAATAAAATACATTACGCAAACATCTAAAACAACGAGAAAATACAACACAAATAAGGCGAAATGGAACCAATTTAGAAATAAATTAGAGGAAAATATATTAGAAAACCAAATAACAGAAGCTGAAATAAACAAAATTAAAAATAAAGTAGAAATAGACAAAATGGTAAACAAATATACAGACATGATCCTGGAAACATGTAAGGAGACTATACCAATCATAAAAAGAAAAAACAATATTAACTTACCATGGTGGTCCAAGGAGCTCGCCAGACTGAAGAAAGAAGTCACCACCAGGAAGAGAAGAATCCGATGCGCAGCGCCGGTCCGGAGATCCAAGGTCGTCGCTGAGTACCTGAAATCAAAAGAAAAATATGAATCAGAAGCCAAGAAGGCGCAAATACAAAGCTGGAAAGAGTTCTGCAAAGTACAGAACAAAGAAAATATCTGGGAGGGGATGTATAGATGCATTGGAAAAGTGAGTAAGCTCTCCTTCTGCGACATGACACGTTCGCAGAAGGAGAGCATGGCTCGCCACGAGCTCCGGCTGCTGACCATGGCGGCGACCACGGCCGGCAGCGAAAGGTCCCTACCGACGACCGCGATGAGAGCGCTGCGCTCCTCGTCCCAGGCTGGGCACTCCTCCAGCGTGTGCTGGGCCGTGTCCTCACGGCAGTTGCCACAATGGTGGCACACGGCGGACTCCTCCGCTCCGGCTATGCGACACAGGTACGCACCGAAGCAGCCGTGCCCGGTGAGCACCTGCGTCAGCCGGTATGTCGGCGCACCGTGGCGCCTGTCCAGCCACTGTTCGAGGACAGGTCGCACTGCCGCGACGGTCCTCGTACCAGCACTAGGGTTCTCCAGCCTGGAACGCCACTCCTCCACAGCGGACCTGCGGAGGGAGGCCAACATGGCCTCGACCTCTCGGGGGACCAACCTCTGCCCACGCCCGGACGCCTCCTCTCGCCGGAAGAAAGCTGACGAGAGGGTCTTGGCGTCCAGCACCCAGGGCAGAGTTCCCGCCAATACGCAGGCCGCCTCGTGCGAGACCGTGCGGTAGCCCCTGATTATTCGCTGCGCCACCATGCGCTGCGGACGATGCAGCAGGCGGACGCAACGATCGCCCAGGGACCCGGCCCAAACGGGACACCCGTAGAGGGCCATGGACCGCACGACTCCAGCATACAGGTTTCGGCAAGGGATGCCAGGACCATCACTGTTGGGCAGCAGGCGCCCCAGTGCGCCCGCCGCCCTCACCAGCTTCGGCGACAACTCCGCAAAATGCGCGCGGAAGTCCCATCGACTGTCGAGGACGAGACCGAGGTATTTCATCCTCGAGCCGACGGGAATCCGCACGCTCTCTACTGTAATGTGGGCCCCAGGCGGAGGCCCACACCGAGGACCGTGGAAACACACGGCCTCGGTCTTGTTGAGGGCCACCGTGAGGCCCAGTCGCCGAATCCTGCCCACCACCAGTCCAGTACCGAACGAGGCGAGCAGGGCGGACCTCTGGAACGTCCTGGCCGTCGCTGTCACCAACGTGTCATCTGCATAGCAGACGACAGCGACGCCCCGAAGGTTGGTACCACGCAACACCCAGTCGTAGCCGATGTTCCACAGGAGCGGTCCAAGAACCGAGCCCTGTGGAACACCGCACGACACTTCCCTACGGTGCCACCCGTCGGCGCCCGGATACACAACGTACCTGTCAGAAAGGTACGAGTGCACCAGACGCCGAAGGTAGGGCGGCACTTCGTGGTACCGCAGTGCTTCTTCGATGCAGGCCCAGGGCATGGTGTTGAACGCGTTGGCGATGTCTAGAGACACCGCCACCACGACCCCACCCCGGGACACCGCACGCTCCGCTTGTGCCTTCACCCGCAGAATCGCATGGACCGTCGACCGGCCCCGCCGGAACCCGAACTGGCAGTCCGCCAAATCCGGGCCCGTACCCTCCAAATGCTCGACGAGGCGCGCGTGGACTACGCGCTCGAAGAGCTTGCACACCTCGTCGAGCAACACGATCGGCCGGTAGGCCGAGGGCGAATCTGCGGGTCGCCCCTCCTTGCGGAGCAGGACAAGCTTGCCCGTCTTCCACCGCGACGGGAAGATGCCCTGCTCAAGGCACGCGGAGAAAAGGCCGCGGAGCCTCGTACCCAGCGACTCGACGGCCAGCACCCAGACACGACCGGGCACCCCGTCGAGACCCGGGGCCGAGTTCTTGCTCCGCAGCCGAAGCACTGCCGCCTCTAGCTCTTGCGGCGAAACCTCCGGAATATCCCTTACCGAAACCAACGACGATGGCGCCGGTGGACATGGCGCCATCGGTGGAGGAGTGAACTCCTCGGTGGCCGGAAACAAGGCCGCGACGACGTCCTCCAAAAGTTCTGTCCGGAGACTCTGGGTCAAGGGGGGCGCCCATGGGCGGAATTTACGCATCGCCACACGGTACGGACGCCCCCACGGATCTCTGTCCAGAGACCTCCGGAACTCTTCGTTCGCCGCGGCCTTCGCTTGCGCGATGGCCACCCGCAGCGCTCTCTTCGCCTCTCTGTGGAGGTCGAGAAGGTTCTGCCCCTGCTCGTCGTCGCCGGGTCTACGGGTCCGACGACGACGGTGCCTGGCGAGTCGGCGGCGCGCGACCTGGCAAGCCGCGCGCAGCTCTGTGAGCTCGGCCGACCACCAGTACACCTGGCGCTTCGCTGGGAGGCGGGTGACCCGGGGCATGGCCGCGTCGCAGACTCGCGACATCGCCACCCCGAACCATTCCGCCTCTTCCTCGACCCGCACCGGCCCGTCCGGCACGGGGAGCCACGCCTGAACAATGGCAGCTTCCTTCGCGGCCTCCACATCGAGGCGCTTCGCGGCCCAACGTCGGCCGCCCGTGAATCGGGCAGTCGGACCACCACCGGACTGGTGGGTGGAGACCTGGGAGGATGAGACGCTGAACCGAATGTAGAGATGATCGGACAGCGTCTCCTCCTCAACCAAAACCCTCCAGTCCCGAACACGGCGGGCAAGGGCCGCGGTGGCGAACGTGACGTCCACCACCGAACCGCCGTTGTGCCGCACGCACGTGTTCTCCGACCCCCGATTCAGGACGACCAACCCGATGGAGATCGCCCATTCCTCCAGGGCCTCGCCCCGCGCGTCGGTCACCGACGAACCCCAAGCCGAGGATTTGGCGTTGAAGTCGCCGGCTACAAGCACGGGGCGAGGCTGGCTGTCATGCTGTACCAGGGCTCCCAGGCGCGCGAGGAAACTCTCGAAGTCCGCCTGGGACCTGTTGGGAGAGAAATAGACTCCCACTATCCACACCCCTCCCACCAGGACCGCCACGCATCCCGCACCCTTCGCTACTTTTTCGAAGGGCGGAGAGCCGGCAGCGCCCTGGGTGAAGACGGCCACCGAGCCATCAAGGTCCCCTGCCCAGTCGTCGCGGGCAGGGACAGAGTATGGCTCGGCGACCACAGCCACGTGAATCAACCACTGCGCCAGGGACTGTTCGAGCATGTACTGTGCTCCTTGGCAGTGGTTGATGTTCGCCTGGAGGAAACTTAAGTCCATTTATGTATGGGCGATCTCCATCGCCTCAGGGCGGGACGGTTGCGGCCGCGTCGCAACCTCGGCTCCCACACCGCGTTGTGTACGGTGCGGGACCGAGGAGGCAGCGCAGGCCTTGCCGCCCACCCGGTGGTCCGCGGGTTTCCCGGCATCTGCGCAAATTGCACAGTGCGGGTCCGCGGAGCACTCCCGGGACTTATGTCCCGGTTGACCGCAGCGGTAGCAGAGCCCGCTGCGGTCGCACTCGCCGGTGCATTGCACGCGTACGTGCCCTTTGTAGAGGCAGCGGAAGCAACGCATGGGCCGAGGTTCCAGTAGGCGCACTCCCGCTGCCACCCATCCTACGAGGACGCGCCCCGCCTTCACCACCTTCTCCGCTGCCTTGGCTGGGCAGCGGAGCCACACCGCACCCAGGCCCGAGCGCTCGACGTGAACCTCCCCGACCTTGATGTCATCGGGGGAGCATTCGCCGAGACGGGCGATGGCCGCTGCGACTGCCTCGGGGGTGGCAGATGCGTCCAGCCCCGAGACCCGCAGTTCCGCAGTTTTCACGGGTCGGGTGACGCGCACGTCCTCCTCCGACCCACGCAGGACCTCCCTCAATTTACTGACGAGGGAGTCGGCCTTCGCCTCCGACTCGGGCCCGGGCACCTCAAAGAGGTAAGCCCCGGTGGCAATCCGCCTAGACCTGAGCCCAGCTGTGATGCCAAGGGAAGCCAGGTCCACCTTGGTTTGGACCTCACGCAGGACTTGCGCATACGTGACTCCCCGCTTCAACGCCTCCGGCGACACCGTGATAGTCACGGCGGCTTTGCGCGGGAGGCGGAGCTGGGGAGCAGCTCTGCGTGGGGTCTGGGCCGGCTGTTGAGCCGCCCGGGACTTCCTCTTCTTGCCCCTCTTGGCCACCACAGTCCACGGAGTCTCTGTGGATGTGGTGGGTTGCGGGGGCGGGTGTGGCGTCTGCGACCGAGGCGGAGCGCGCTTCCGGTTCCCTCGGGCTCGGCCACGTGGTTCCCGCGCGATGACTGCCGGCGGAGCTGTTGTAGCCGCGGTCGGGCGGGCCGCTGTTGGTGTCGCGGTCGGCCGAGGAGCTGCTGCGGGGTGGCCAGCGGCCGCAGGGGCAGCTTTCCGCTTCCCTGCTCCTAAGGCTGGCCATGAGGCGGCTGGTATCCCCGCGACGGGTGGCTGTGGCTTCGGGGCTGCCTTGGCCCTGGCCCGGTCAGCAGCCAGCGGAGGGCGGAGAATCGGCTCCGGAGGCAGCCGCATGGCGATCGCCTCGAGTTTGGCGTCGACCTTCGCCATGTGCACCTCGAGCAGGGCCTTCACGGCCTCAGCCTCCAAACCACCGCCGGATGCCGATTCAGCCTTCACCAGTTTAACCTAACCTAACCTAACCTAACCTTTTTTTTTTTTTTTTTTTTTTTTTTTTTTCTCGCGGGGAAAATCCCTTTACGGACCATCCCACCCCCGAAGGGGCGGGGGTGTGTCGGACTCACCGGTGCGCCTTCCGGCCCAGCGAGACGTGGAGCTGGGTCGGGTCCCTATCGTATTCTGCGCACCGAAATACCGACTAAAAACCCCGCGTTGGCCACCATCGGTGCACTTTGGAGACGGCCCCGGGATACCGCTCAACGGACGCGCCAGGACCGCCTCCTTGTGCACTGCCGCTTACTGCGACGCGGCTTTCTACGCGTTTGGCGTAACGTCTCGGGGGCCGCCAGGATAGGGAAGGCGGCCCCGCGTGGCCTCTGCGGCGCCGGGTTAGTTGGCGTCCCGGCGCCTCGTTCGTCGTCTGCGGTGACGCCGAGCGGGATCGTTCTGCTCCCGATCCCGCTCGGCGCTCTCCTTCTGTAACATGACGCGCTCACAGAAGGAGAGCATTGCTCGCCACGACCTCTGGCTGCCGACCATGGCGGCGACCACGGCCGGCAGTGAGAGGTCTCCACCCAAAACCGCAGTGAGAGCGCTGCGCTCCTCGTCCCAGGCTGCGCATTCCTCCAGAGTGTGCTGGGCCGTGTCCTCGCGGCAGTTGCCACAATGGTGGCACACGGCGGACTCCTCGGCTCCGGCTACTCGACACAGGTACGCACCGAAGCAGCCGTGCCCGGTGAGCACCTGCGTCAGCCGGAATGTCGGCGCACCGTGGTGCCTCTCCAGCCACTGTTGGAGGACAGGTCGCACTGCCGCGACGGTCCTCGTACCAGCACTAGGGCTCTCCAGCCTGGAACGCCACTCCTCCACGGCGGTCCTGCGGAGGGAGACCAGCATGGCCTCGACCTCTCGGGACACCAGTCTCTGCCCGCGCTGGGATGCCTCCTCTCGTCCAAAGAAAACTGACGAGAGGGTCTTAGCGTCCAGCTCCCAGGGCAGAGTTCCCGCTAGAACGCAGGCCGCCTCGTGTGAGACCGTGCGGTAGCCCCTGACGATTCGCTGCGCCATCATGCGCTGCGGACGGTGCAGCAGGCGGACGCAACGAGCGTTCAGGGACTCGGCCCAAACGGGACTCCCGTAGAGGGCCATGGACCGCACGACTCCAGCATACAGGTTTCGGCAAGGGATGCCAGGACCATCGGTGTTGGGCAGCAGGCGCCCCAGTGCGCCCGCCGCCTTCACCAGTTTCGGCGACAACTTCTCAAAATGCGCGCGGAAATCCCATCGGCTGTCGAGGATGAGGCCAAGATACTTCATGCTCGAGCCGACGGGAACCCGCACGCCCTCCACTGTGAGGTGGGCCTCTGGTGGGGGCCCACACCGAGGTCCGTGGAAACACACGGCCTCGGTCTTGTTCAGGGCCACCGTGAGGCCCAGTCGCCGAATCCTGCCAACCACCAGTCCCGTACCAAACGAGGCTAGCAGGGCGGCTCTCCTGAAGGTCCTGGCCGTCGCTGTCACCAGTGTGTCGTCCGCATAGCAGACGACAGCGACGCCCCGAAGGTTGGTACCACGGAGCACCCAATCGTACCCGATGTTCCACAGGAGCGGACCCAGAACCGATCCCATCGCACCCCAACCTAACCTTTTTTCTTTTTCTCGCGGGGAAAATCCCTTTACGGAACATCCCACCCCCGAAGGGGCGGGGGTGTGTCGGACTCACCGGTGCGCCTTCCGGCCCAGCGAGACGTGGAGCTGGGTCGGGTCCCTATCGTAATTTGCGCACCGAAATACCGACTAAAAACCCCGCGTTGGCCACCATCGGTGCACTTTGGAGACGGCCCCGGGATACCGCTCAACGGACGCGCCAGGACCGCCTCCTTGTGCACTGCCGCTTAGAGCGACGCGGCTTCAAACGCGTTTGGCGTTACGTCTCGGGGGCCACCAGGATAGGGAAGGCGGCCCCGTGTGGCCTCTGCGGCGCCGGGTTAGTTGGCGTCCCGGCGCCTCGTTCGTCGTCTGCGGTGACGCCGAGCGGGATCGTTCTGCTCCCGATACCGCTCGGCGCTCTCCTTCTGCGATATGACACGCTCGCAGAAGGAGGTCACTGCTCGCCAAGACGTCTCGCTGCCGACCATGGCGGCGACCACCGCCGGCAGCGAGAGGTCTCTCCCCAAAACCGCAGTGAGAGCGCTGCGCTCTTCGTCCCAGGCTGGGCACTCCTCCAGTGTGTGCTGGGCCGTGTCCTCGCGGCAGTTGCCACAGTGGTGGCACACGGCGGACTCCTCGGCTCCGGCTACGCGACACAAGTACGCACCGAGGCAGCCGTGCCCGGTGAGCACCTGTGTCAGCCGGAATGTCGGCGCACCGTGGCGCCTCTCCAGCCACTGTTGGAGGACAGGTCGCACTGCCGCGACGGTCCTCGCGCCAGCACTTGGATTCTCCAGCCTGGAACGCCACTCCTCCACGGCGGTCCTGCGGAGGGAGGCCAGCATTGCCTCGACCTCTCGGGACACCAGTCTCTGCCCGCGCTGGGACGCCTCCTCTCGTCGAAAGAAAACTGACGAGAGGGTCTTCGCGTCGAGCTCCCAGGGCAGAGTTCCCGCTAGAACGCAGGCCGCCTCGTGCGAGACCGTGCGGTAGCCCCTGATTATTCGCTGCGCCACCATGCGCTGCGGACGATGCAGCAGGCGGACGCAACGATCGCCCAGGGACCCGGCCCAAACGGGACACCCGTAGAGGGCCATGGACCGCACGACTCCAGCATACAGGTTTCGGCAAGGGATGCCAGGACCATCGGTGTTGGGCAGCAGGCGCCCCAGTGCGCCCGCCGCCTTCACCAGTTTCGGCGACAACTTCTCAAAATGCGCGCGGAAATCCCATCGGCTGTCGAGGATGAGGCCAAGATACTTCATGCTCGAGCCGACGGGAACCCGCACGCCCTCCACTGTGAGGTGGGCCTCTGGTGGGGGCCCACACCGAGGTCCGTGGAAACACACGGCCTCGGTCTTATTCAGGGCCACCGTGAGGCCCAGCCGCCGAATCCTGCCAACCACCAGTCCCGTACCAAACGAGGCTAGCAGGGCGGCTCTCCTGAAAGTCCTGGCCGTCGCTGTCACCAGTGTGTCGTCCGCATAGCAGACGACAGCGACGCCCCGAAGGTTGGTACCACGGAGCACCCAATCGTATCCGATGTTCCACAGGAGCGGACCCAGAACCGATCCCTGCGGAACACCGCACGTCACCGCTCTTCGGTGCCACCCGTTGGCGCCCGGATACACCACGCACCTGTCAGAGAGGTACGCGTGCACCATGCGCCGGAGATAGGGTGGCACCTCGTGGTACCGCAGTGCTTCAACGATGCAAGCCCAGGGCATGGTGTTGAAAGCGTTGGCGATGTCGAGAGACACCGCCACCACGACGTTGCCCCGGGACACCGCTTCTTCCGCCTGTGCCTTGACCCGCAAAATCGCGTGGATCGTGGACCGGCCCTGTCTGAACCCGAACTGGCAATCCGCCAAGTCCGGGCCCGTGTCCTCCAAGTGCTCGACGAGGCGCGCGTGAACAATACGCTCAAAAAGCTTGCACACCTCGTCGAGCAGCACGATGGGCCGGTAGGCCGATGGCGACTCTGCGGGTCGCCCCTCCTTCCGAAGCAGGACAAGCTTGCCCGTCTTCCATCGCGACGGGAAGATGCCCTGCTCCAGGCACGCGGAGAAAAGGCCACGGAGCCTCGTACCCAGCGACTCGACAGCCAGCACCCAGACACGACCGGGCACCCCGTCGAGTCCCGGGGCCGAGTTTTTGCTCCGCAGCCGAAGCACTGCCGCCTCCAATTCTTGCGGCGAAACCTCCGGGATATCCCTCTCCGAAACCGATGACGACGATGGCGCCGATGGACGTGGCGCCATCGGTGGAGGAGTGAACTCCTCGGTGGCCGGGAACAAGGCCGCGACGACGTCCTCAACGAGGTCGGTCCGGAGACTCTGAGTTAGCGGGGGCGCACACGGGCGGAGTTTTTTCAACGCCATGCGATACGGACGCCCCCATGGATCTCTATCGAGAGTTCTCCGGAACTCATCGTTCGCCGCGGCCTTCGCTTGCGCGATGGCCACCCGCAGCGCTCTCTTCGCCTCTCTGTGGAGGTCGAGAAGGAGCCGCTCTTGCTCGTCGTCGCCGGGTCTACGGGTCCGACGACGACGGTGCCTGGCGAGTCGGCGGCGCGCGACCTGGCAGGCCGCACGCAGCTCTGTGAGCTCGGCCGACCACCAGTACACCTGGCGCTTCGCTGGGAGGCGGGTGACCCGGGGCATGGCCGCGTCGCAGATGCGCGACATCGCCACCCCGAACCATTCCGCCTCTTGCTCGACCCGCACCGGCCCGTCCGGTACGGGGAGCCACGCCTGAATTAAAGCGGCCTCCTTCAACGCCTCCACATCGAGGCGTTTTACGGCCCATCGCCGGCCGCCCATGAAACCGACAGTCGGATTACCACCGGACTGGACGGGGACCTGGGAGGTCTGGACGCTGTACCGTATATATAAATGGTCGGACAGCGACTCCTCCTCGACCAGGACCCTCCAGTCTTGAACACGGCGGGCAAGGGCTGGGGTGGCGAACGTCACATCCACCACCGAACCGCCGTTTTGCCGCACGCACGTGTTTTCCGACCCCCGATTCAGGACGACCAGCCCAATGGAGATCGCCCATTCCTCCAGGGCCTCGCCCCGCGCATCGGTCACCGACGAACCCCAGGCCAAGGATTTGGCGTTGAAGTCGCCGGCTACAAGCACCGGGCGAGGCTGACTGTCTTGCACCACCAGGGCCGCCAGACGGACGAGAAAGTTTTCAAAGTCCGCCAGGCGCCTGTTAGGAGAGAAATACACACCTACGACCCAAATCCCTCCCAACAGAACCGCCACACATCCCGAGCCCTTCGCTACTTTTTCAAAGGGCGGGGAGCCGGCAGCGCTCCGTGTGGTGATGGCCACCGAGCCATCTAGGTCCCTGCCCACTCATCAGTGTCGGGGACAGAGTGTGGCTCAGAGAGCACAGCCACGTGAATCGACCACCCCAACCTAACCTAACCTAACCTAACCTAAACTAACCTAACCCAACCCAACCCTGCAGCGAGCTGCTTCAGGTATAAACTGAAAATTTTAAAATTATTAAAACTTATTATCTTGACCGTAGTGAGCCTCTACACTCACTAACAAACATACGTATATTGATCTCCTGCAGGCCCTCTACACCTGCAGGAATTTAAACAAATTGACGCGTTCCCCTAAATCACTTACCGCTTCTGGTCCCAAGCAACATGTTCGGCTTCCGCACACCCGCCAAGGATCAAAGAGAGAAAAGCAAATCCCCAGAGAAGAGCCAGAGCCCGATGGAAATCACTGGGACGAAGGTCGTGCAGGCGCGGCGGAGCCTGGAATCCCAGATGGAGAAACCCGAAGGGATGGGTTCTGCCGGGTCTGCGAGACCAAAGCCCAGGGGTATGCCATCGGAAACAAAGGGGATAAGGAAGAAACCAACACCGTCTACTTCTTCACCCGAAAAACCTGCAAGCATGAGTAGGACGACAGAGGCAAAATCCTGCCTAATGAAGATTAAATTACAAATAAATAACATTCGCAATTTGAAAACTGAAATAAAAACCGACGTGTTAGAGGCAACCGAAAGGCTATATAGATTGGTTATTGAGGGCGAAGGGGAGAGAAAGAAGGAGCAAAGGAAGGAAAAAAGGGACACGACGGAGAGCCCTGTTCATGCCAAAAAAGTAGGAATAGAGGGAAAGGACTGGACAGGACAGGAGCAATTGATCAAAAAAAAAAAAATAGAGGAGCATAGCGAAATGTTAGAAAGGAATAAAGAAGAGATGCAAAAACTAAAAGACGAAATAAAAAAAAAAAAAAAAAAAAATTGCATAGAGAGGAAATGAAGGATGGGAAAAGCTATGCCGCAGCGGTGATGGAGCCCAAAAAGGGGGCACAGGCAAGAAAGGAAATGCACTCCATCTTGGTAACCGCAGAGGACGAGAAG
Organism: Hyles lineata; assembly: GCA_030180105.1. Taxonomy (NCBI): domain Eukaryota; kingdom Metazoa; phylum Arthropoda; class Insecta; order Lepidoptera; family Sphingidae; genus Hyles; species Hyles lineata. The sequence continues at coordinate 3,966,906 of JARJEE010000035.1, read as the reverse complement.
GCATCTGGGGAGGAGGTATTTGAAAAAATACGGACCACCCTAAATGCCAGAGAAGAGGGAATGAAAATAGACAGGATGAGGAAAGCGAGAGACAGGAAAGTGATCGTTGGATGTAAATCCAAAGAGGAAATAGGAAGGGTTAAGGACAGGTTAAGGGCAGTAGGAAGGGGCCTAAACGTAGAAGAGGTCAAGAATAAAGATCCAATGGTCCTTTTAAAAGATGTCCTTGCCTATAATAAAGACGAGGACATATTGCGGGCACTCATCAGCCAAAATAAAGACCTGTTAGGGGATTTATGCGGCGATGAAAAAAGCCTAAGGGTCAAATTCAGGAGGAGAGCAAGGAACCCTCATGCATCACACGTGGCAGTACAAGTGCCACCGTCGGTGTGGAAAAGGCTCACGGAGGCCGGGGCAGTCCACATCGACATACAGAGGGTGAGAGTCGAAGACCAATCCCCCTTGATTCAGTGCTCGCGCTGCTTGGGCTACGGGCACGGCAAAAGGTTCTGCCCGGAACAGGTAGATGCGTGCAGCCACTGCGGGGGAGCTCACCACAGGTCGGAGTGTGCCGACTGGCTGGCGAGGGTTCCCCCGACGTGCTGCAATTGCGCAAAAACCAAGCTGGGCGGAACCGAACATAACGCCTTTAGCCCGGAGTGTCCCGTGAGGAGGAAGTGGGATATCCTGACTAGATCCGCAGTAGCTTATTGCTAAGGTGGATCACAGGAACCCAGATCAGACTTCTCCCTCAGCAGGCGCGGGGTCAGCATCCGTGGCGCAAGCCAACCTCCAGAAGAAACAATTAGCCACGCTGGAGTTTCTTCTGGAGGCCGAGCAGCGGAAGATTGACTTCGCGCTACTCCAGGAGCCATATGTGGGAGGCCAAGGCAGAATGAGAGATCACCGGGGAGTTAGGATCTTCCAGGGAGATAACGGGCGGGGGGCCGTGGTCAAGTCAGCCATTGTAGTGTTCAACGACGACTTGACCGTGACCCAATGCCCGACCCTAACCATAACTAACATCACGGTGGTGAAGATCCAAACTGGAGCCCGTGAGCTAGTGGTCATCTCGTTCTACTTTGAGCCCGACAAACCCATAGAGCCATACCTGGAGCAACTGGGGGACATAGTTGGAAAACTGGGATCCCGCAGAATCCTCATGGGGGGCGACACCAACGCTAAAAGCGTCTGGTGGGGCAGCGCGGATACTGACGTCAGGGGGGAGGGCATGGCAGGTTTACTAGAAGAGCAAGGACTTCAGGTGCTCAACGACGGCTTCCGGCCAACATTCGAGACGGTGAGGGGAGGTAGACTCCTTGCCAGTCATATCGACATAACGGCCTGCACCGCGGACATCCTGAACCTGGTGGAGGACTGGAAGGTAGACAGCTCAATGGCAAACTCCGACCATAACTCTATAGTATTTAAAATAAATAAAACTAAAATAAATAATACGAAATAAAAATTAAAATCCACAAGAAAATACAATACAAAAAAGCAAATTGGGACTATTTAAATGAAATAATAATTGAAACATGTGGAAAATCTATACCTAAAATAAAAACAAAAAACAAACTAAACTTACCTTGGTGGACGAAGGAGTTAGCCAAGATGAAGCAGGAAGTCACCACCAGGAAACGGAGAATCCGCTGTGCAGCACCCGTACGAAGATCGAAGGTCGTCGATGAGTACCTGAAAGCAAAAGAAAAGTATGAAACAGAAGCGAAGAAAGCTCAGATAAATAGTTGGAAGGAATTCTGTAAGACGCAAAATAATGAAAATATATGGGAAGGGGTCTACAGATGTATAGGGAAAGTCAAGAAGAGACAGGAAGACCTGCCATTGACTCTAGCTGGACAGACCCTTAGTGCGAAAGAATCGGCTGAGCTCCTGGCAGTGACGTTTTATCCGAGGGACGATGAAGCGGAAGACAACTCAGACCACCAGAGTATAAGAGAAACAGCCGCACGAGTAAATGACGTAGTCAATGCTGGGACCCATGACCCACCATTTACAATCGAAGAACTATACGCGGCTGCATACAGCTTCAACCCCAAGAAAGCCCCTGGTGCAGACGGCCTAACGGCCGAGATCTGCAAAAGAGCTATCGAGAGAGATCCGGAGTTATACCTATCACTGGCAAACAAATGTCTGGAACTTGGCCACTTCCCTAGGATTTGGAAGGAGGCGACGGTGGTCATCCTAAGGAAGCCGGCCAAGGAGGACTACACTAACGTGAAGTCCTACAGACCAATAGGACTTTTGCCAGTGATGGGTAAAATTCTGGAAAAGATGGTGGTGGGTCGAGTGAGGTGGCATCTTCACCCGAGGATGAACCCCCGACAGTTTGGCTTTATGCCCCAGAGAAGCACCGAGGACTCCCTCTATGTCCTAATGAAATATATACGCGAAAAAATAACAGAAAAGATAATTGTTGTGATCGTATCACTGGACATAGAGGGAGCCTTCGATAGCGCCTGGTGGCCAGCGATTAGAGTCAGACTGTCGGAGGAGGGATGCCCGATCAACATCCGGAGGGTGATAGATAGCTACCTCGAGAGCAGGAAGGTAAAGCTTCGCTATGCGGGCGAGGAGTGCGAAAGGTGGACCTCCAAAGGATGCGTTCAAGGCTCCATTGGAGGTCCAACTTTCTGGAACCTGCTCCTCGACCCACTACTGTCGGAGCTCGATAGAAGGGGTAGTTACTGTCAGGCGTTCGCCGACGATGTAGTGCTCGCATTCGAAGGACATGAAATGGTCAAAATTCAACGCCAGGCCAACGAAACTCTTGCCTATGTGAGGGACTGGGGAATAAGGAAAAAGCTGAAATTCGCACCCCATAAAACTAAAGCGATGGTGCTGACGCGGAAGCTGAAGTACGATTCCCCAGTCCTTCACATGGGAGGAGTGGACATTGGCCTGGAGAAAGAAATTAAAATCCTGGGGGTGATTGTGGATAGCGGGCTGAGTTTTAAGCCGCATGTCACCGAAGTTTGTAGAAAGGCAATTGCCTTCTACAACCAACTTTCTCGGGCGGCAAAACTGCAATGGGGCTTGGGACCAGAAGTGATAAAGTTATTATATATGGCAGTTGTGGAGCCAATAATTTTATATGCTTCCAGTGTTTGGGCCCCAGCATCGCAAAAACTAGGCGTAAGAAAGCAGCTCGCTGTAGTGCAGCGGGGATTCGCGCAAAAGCTCACGAAGGCCTACAGGACGGTTTCACTAAACTCGGCCCTACTACTCGCCGGGATACTCCCTCTTGACATTCGAGTCAGGGAAAATGCTTCCCTGTACGAGGTCAGGAGGGGCTACTCGCGGCGGGTGGTGGGAGATCGGGAGGTGGAGCGTCCTGTGGCCTTCGAGAGACTTAAACATCCAGCGCAGAGAGGTGCAGTTCGCTACCAGTGCCTGCAGAACGGTGCAGAGGTTGACCAGTTAGCTAATACTGGATACAGCATTTATACGGACGGGAGTAAGATCGAGGGCAGGGTTGGAGCGGTCTCCATATGGGAGAACGCCGCCGAAAAGAAATGCGTAAAGCTAAAACTGGACAACTTCTGCACCGTCTATCAGGCGGAATTGTTGGCCTTGCACAGGGCCGTGGAAGAAGCGGTGAAAAGTGGGAGGCCGCAGTGCAGCATCCTGAGCGACTCGAGAGCCGCGCTGGAAACTGTTGCAAGCGGCATTTCCCTGCATCCCCTTGCGTTCGAAATTAACAACAGTTTGCAAACAGCCAAAGAACGCGGCAAAATAATTAAATTATTTTGGATAAAGGCACACGCGGGGCTGCAGGGAAATGAACGGGCAGACGAGCTCGCGAAGGATGCTGCGCTGAGGCTGAAGACGAGGCCCCATTATGATAGATGTCCCGTCTCGTTCGTCAAAAGACAAATCCGAAAGGAGTCTGTTGACGAGTGTGACGGGCGCTACATAATGGGGGAAACCGCGTCGACCACCAAACTCTTCTTCCCCGACGCTGTGGAGGCCCATCAACTGGTACGCAAAATCGCGATCGATCCGGTCACGACACAGGTCTTTACGGGGCATGGCGGGTTCTCCGAGTACCTGAACCGGTTCAAGTGCAAGGAGAGCCCGGCATGCATCTGTGACCCGGCGGTGAGCGTATACATATATTAATAGAATGCCCGAGATATCTATTAGATAGACATAATATAGAAAATGAAATAGATATAGATATAAATGTAAATAATATAAGTACAATAATTAGAGATAAGGAAAAAAGGCCTAAATTTATAGAATATTGTAGAAAAGTCGCGAAAAGTGTAATAAATAGAAATAAGGTGTAAATTAGTTTATCTAAAATATATAAAATAAGTTTATATAGTTTTAGAAACGAAAGAAAGTAAGTAGAAAATAAATTTCGGATAAAATAGGATAAGTAGAAATAAGGAAAACATGTATAATTATAACAAGAAAATAATAAATAAAAATACCCCAAAAAACTAAAACAGCTAGGCCATAAGTAGGTCCTCCCTACGAAGGAGATAGACACACACTAAGCTCCCAAAGAAGGAGCTATTAGCTAGGCGTAAGTATACACACAGAGGAACAAGATCTCTAATTTTTAGTTAGGGGAACGAGAGGGGCTAAACGCCCCAAAAAAAAAAAAAAAAAAATTAAAACCTAACCTAACCTAACCCCCACAGAATAAATCAGAGGAAAAAAAAAGAAAAAAAAACCTAACCTAAAGTGCGAAAAGTCCCTGTCAAGTTTCAGGGGAGTGTTGCTTTATATAAATTAATAAGAAAAAAAAAAACAAATTCTCCGAGTACTTGAACCGATTCAAGTGCAAGGAGAGCCCGGCATGCATCTGTAACCCTGCGGTGAGCGAGTCGATCATATATGTAATAACAGAATGCCCGAGATATTTATTGGACAGATATAATTTATAATATCACATGACATGACGCGTTCGCAGAAGGACAGCATGGCTCGCCACGACCTCCAGCTGCCGACCATGGCGGCGACCACGGCCGGCAGCGAGAGGTTTCTTCCTACGACCGCTACGAGAGCGCTGCGCTCCTCGTCCCAGGCTGGGCACTCCTTCAGTGTGCTAGGCCGTGTCCTCACGGCAGTTGCTACAGTGGTGGCACACGGCGGACTCCTCCGCTCCGGCTATGCGACACAGGTACGCACCGAAGGGCGACCGTGGGAGGTACACTCCCACAGCCCGCCCGGCGGCGGCGGGATAAACCAACACTATTTTGTATTTTGTAAAAAAAAAAAAAGCGTGGGATGCATGGTGTAATGTTTGTAAGAAAGGAGCTCAAATAAACGCATGTGTCAAGTTCCACCATTTATTCCGGACTGACAACTACCCAATAGACATAAATATATAAACTATACATCATAGACAATCGCATATACTACACTCCTCCACAACTATTTTTATTCCCTCACACCTTATAATTTACATGTTTGTTTAGCCTACACTGTCTGATTGGGCGGACATGAGGCGGCACAACTTGGGCTGGCAGCCTGACATTTTGCTGTTCCCGCACAGGACTCTCCACAACAATAGACGGAGGCGAACTCTGTGCTTGTGATGTCAACGCCGGTGCTTCAGGCTGCTCCGCCTGAGTCCCCTCTGGAGTTGCATCAGAAGATAAAGACTGCCGTTGCGTAGAACCTGTCGGAATTACAAGCGAACTCTTCGTCCTACGCCTTAATTGATCGATATGTCTATGTACCTGCCTGTAACTGTCATCCTGTACTCTAAAATCGTTCGTACCACCAGAATCAACTATCTTCCCGGCTGACCATTTCTCCCCTTTTAAGTATTGACGATACCAGACGTCGTCCCCTACTTTAAAGTTCCTTTCCGTACCCCCTGCTGCCCTAACTTGTCGTTGTTGAGCCTGTTGAACTTTACGCTCCTTATCCGGTTTCAAAATATCTAACCTAGTGCGCAAACGCCTACCCAGCATTACTGAAGATGGACTTGCTCCTGTAGTACAGTGTTCTGTATTTCTATAGTACATTAAAAATACATTTATTGCCCTCTCTATATTACTTTTTTCAATAATTGCTTTCTTTATGACATTCTTTAGGGTCCTAACAGCATTTTCCGCGGCTCCGTTGGATGAGGGATGGTATGGCGCTGTGAATATGTGGTGAATTCCATCATTTTTAATAAATTGTGCAAATTCACTACTAGTAAATGGTGGCCCGTTATCGGAGACAATTTGTCTTGGTAAGCCCCACCTACTCCATAACTCGCTTAGCTTGGATATGACACAGCATGCTGTAGTACCTGTAACGGGAAATACCTCTATCCACTTGGATGTTGCATCGACAACAACTAAGTATGTCTTCCCGGCTATTGGGCCCATGAAGTCCAAATGAAGTCTCGACCAGGGTTTAACTGGCCAAACCCAGGGGCGTGGTGTTGCGCGCGGTGGTGCCTCCGATTGTTTGGCACAAACCTCACAAGCACGACACTCTTTTTCCACCGCCTCATCAATCCCCGCCCACCACACATAGCTGCGGGCCAGACCCTTGGACTTGACGATGCCCATATGTGGTTCATGAATTATCTTTAAAACCTTATTTTGACAAAGTCCTGGAATCACTACCCTATGCCCCCACATGACACAGCCCAATTCCTCATACAATTCCCCTTTTCTATTAAAATATGGCTGGAGACTCACAATTTCATTTGTTTCGGGCCACCCCTCACGGATGTAACGAAGTACTCTACCCAAGATTGGGTCTCTTTCAGTTTCTTTTTTAATTTCACTATACTCAAACAGCAAGCCATCTTGTGCAAAGTGAAGGTACGTCTGCTCTGGAATTGACTCTTCGTCTTTATTCCGAGCATGGTTATTAATAGGGAGACGTGACAACCCATCAGCGCAGTTTTCATTAGTCTTGACATATTCTATGTCGTAATTGTAAGCGGATAATATCACAGCCCACCTTTGCATCCTACTTGCTGTCATGGTTGGTATACCGGTATGGGGGCCAAAGATGGACACGAGTGGTTTGTGGTCCGTACGCAGTGTAAACCTCCTTCCATAAACGTACTGATGGAATTTACGCATACAAAAAATAATGGCTAACGCTTCGCGATGAATTTGCGAGTAATTCTTTTCTGCTGGGGTGAGCGATCGTGACGCGTACGCTACCGGCCGTTCACCCTGTGGTCCAGGTTGCGCCAGGACTCCTCCAACTCCCCATGGACTTGCATCACAAGTAACTATAAGTGGTTTTTTAGGATCGTAATGTGCTAGTACCTCAGCCCCTGTTAAGGCATCCTTTATCTCAATAAACACCCGCTTACATTCATTATCCCAGTTCCATTCTTCGCCTTTACGTAACAAATTATTTAATGGTACTAATAATGAACTAAAGTTTTTTATAAATTTAGAAAAAAAAGTTTACAGTCCCCAAAAATGAACGCAATTCGCTAACATTTCCCGGAGGTTGGATATCACGTATAGCTTCAATCTTAGACCTATCCGCTTTAACGCCTTCTTTCGATATGATGTAGCCTAAGTATTTAACCTCGTCGACTAAAAATACGCATTTTTGTCTTTTTAATTTGAGCCCATTTTCCGACAATCTTTGTAGGACAATTTCGAGTGCTTGTAAATGTTCTCCTTTAGTTTTCCCCCCTATAATAACATCATCTAAAAACACTTGCACATTCGGAATATTCCCTAATAAGTTAGTCATTATTCGTTGAAAAATTCCTACACTTGAAGATAAACCATACACTAGTCTGTTATACCGGAAAAGGCCCCTATGTGTGTTAATAACTGTATATTTCTTTGAATCGTCTAACTCAATCTGGTTGTATGCTTGTGATAAGTCAATCTTACTAAAAAACTGTGCCCCATTAAGCCCCACAAGCACATCTTCTATTCTCGGTAGAGGATAACGATCGACCAATAAGGCTGGATTAAGAGTAGCTTTATAATCCGCACAAATTCGCAACGTTCCGTCCGCCTTATTTACCGGCACCAGAGGTGAGGCCCAGTCGGAACAGTCCACAGGCTCGATGACACCAGTGCGCAGCATCGTGTCGAGCTCCGCGTCAATGCGCTCGCGTAGCGCGTAGGGCACGGGTCGCGCCCGGTGGAACACCGGCTTCGCACCGTCCCGCACCCGAAGCGACGCCTTGCCACCCGTGTACCGCCCCAGCTCACCATCAAACAGTGCTTCATACCTGCCGAGAATATTTTGTATCTCATTATTTGCTCCTACATGGTACAAATTAATACTAGAATAAAATCTAGGTATTTTTATTTTTAATTCGGCTAGCCATTGACGACCTAATAAGGATGTATTGCCATTATTGATTATAAACAAAGCTAATTGTTTTCCTCGACCCCGATAACGCACCTGAGGTTTAATAATACCCAATGGTTTAATTTTGGTGCCATCGTAAAATTTTAAAACTGTGTCGTCTTTCTGAATTGGTAAATGGGACAGATATTTCCTATACGTTTCATTGTTGATACAGGAGATGGCTGTACCCGTATCTACCTCCATATGTATATTTTTACCTTCTATTTCAATAGGTAAACTCACGGCCTTATAACTATCGAGTCCCATAAGATTCAAACTCTCCACGATTTCTTCCTCATTACCCTCGGTCGCCTCCTGACCGGCATCATTGTAGTAGACGCCCTCCTTGGGTCTCCTGCGACGATGGGCGACATCATTTTTCCCCGGACACACTCGACGCAAATGTCCAACATTCCGACATAAGCTACATTGGTATCCCTTGTAACGACAATCTGCATAAACGTGATTTGTAGCTCCGCACGCCGCACAGTTTGTCTGCTTGAACGATGTCACCGTGGTCGGGCGCATTGTGCATGCCCCCTGGCTGTGGCCGTGCAGTCGCCTGTCTCGACTGCCCGCTCCGCTTCCCGCCCGCATAACCGCATGCACCGAACTGGTCTTGGTCAACTCCGCCGCAACCCCCGCTGGAGCTCTTTCCACCAATGCCGCATTCCTCTCCGCTGCTTCTAAAGAGGTAGCTAGCTTAACGGCCTCGGCAAAAGAAATTGACTCCTCCTCTGCGAAAAGTCGCTGTCTAATCACCTCACTTTTGAGTCCGCACACGAACTGATCACGCAGATTTTCATTTAAATTACCCAAGAACTTACAATTACGGGCTAATTTCTTCAACTCTGCGACATAAACTGAGATGTCTTCCTCCGCTCCTTGTCTTTTTTGCCTAAATCGATATCGCTCCGCCAATGGCGATGGCGTAGGTTGAAGATGATTTCGCATCAATTCGACCACTTCCCTGTAACCTACCTCCGCGGGCTTCTTGGGACTAGACAAGTTCACGAGTAACTCGTACGCTTCGTCCCCCATGGTAGCAATCATTGTTGGTAGTTTTAAATCTTCCGTTATTTTATTTACTTTAAAATACATGTCAAGTCTGTCAACGTACGACGACCATTGCCCGGTTCGCACATCAAATTCACTCAACCGACCAATCGACATTTTTTATTTCCAATATTCTAACGGCCAAGATAATATCGTTTAATGGACACGTTATTGTTATGTGTTCGTATCCTCGTCGCCACTGTAATGTTTGTAAGAAAGGAGCTCAAATAAACGCATGTGTCAAGTTCCACCATTTATTCCGGACTGACAACTACCCAATAGACATAAATATATAAACTATACATCATAGACAATCGCATATACTACACATGGTATCAATAGTTTTAAATATTTTATGAACATATATATGTTATGAACATATATATTTAAAACTAGAAGGGTTATTTTTATAACATCCTGAAAAGCACGCCACGCTTTTTTTACAATAAAATCATTTTTTCTTACACTATTTGTTGCGGCGCATAACGCCTATATTTTATTCTAATAGCAATGTTATTATAAATCAGTGTTGCTATTTTTATCTGTCAGTTATTTTTGTGACGTAGATGTAGCTGTCGAACACACAACTTTTAAAACTAGCGATTGTTAACTCTTTCAGTTGAAATATATTTTTGACTGACTTCAAAAGAGGAGGTAATCAATTCGATTGAATTTTTTTTTATGTTTGTTAGGCGATTTCGCCGGCAATTGCGAACCGATTTTGAAAATTTCTTATTTATCTGAAAGAATGATATACAGGTTTGGTCCCATAAAAAAATGGTGAAGACCTGATGAATATCTTTGGAGCTACAGACCAGAACTCCTCAAAATTTAACAGTATAGCAATAATTCTTTTTGCGTTAGATTAAGTATAAGTATATTATTATAAAAGGTGGGTGAAAATGGGAAAAGGGAGGGGGTGGGGGGTAGAAAATAGGTGCAATTGTAAATACTCAATATCTCCGGCAGTACTTAATCGATTTAAAAAATAAGTTTTTGTCGACGAGAGAATATGTTAGAATGGATCAAAAAATATATTGTGTGAGTACAGCAATTATTCTTTTTACATTAGGTTTAGTATAAGTGTATTACTACAAACGGGGGGATGGAAAGGGGAAATTAGAAAGGGACGTGTGGGGAGGGGGAGAATATATACAAATATAAATACTTAATATGTCCGACATTACATAACTGATTTAAAAAAGGTTTTCTTCGGAACGAATGAAATGTAATGTTGGTCACATTAAATATGGTGGAGATCTGATGAACAAGTACATATCTAGAGAGCAGAACTCCTCAAGATTTTGCAGAACCGCAATGATTTTTGTTCCATTAGGTTCAGTATATTTTTTTTATTAAAAAAAAAGAAGTGAAGAAGGCGTAGAAGTTAGGGGTCGATGAATGATTACCACGCATAGGCGTATTCAATATCTCTGGCAGATTGAGCCGATTATAGTGTTTTTTTTTAATATATAAATGAAATGACAGGGTACATTAAAATCATAAAATTGGAATTATAAAGGATCACAATAATTCATTTTTTAATTTACATTAAGACCTAATCTCATTATATGATCACCTTTGACATCATTATAATGTTTGTGAAAACTAAAAATTAATAAATAAAACAATTTTAATTAAAAATTAAAAGACCGACTTCAAAGTGCACTACAAAATAATAAATAATATATATCTATATATATAAAACAAAGTCGGGTTTGTTACAACACTTATAACTCGAGATCGGTTAGACCAATTTTCATGGTTTTTGGTCCGTTGGATTTGTCCCTGCCCCGAATAGCAGAATACAATGAGAAAAATTTAAAAATTTCTAAGGAAGATACTAAAAACCTTTTTTTTGGGTATCGTTCAAGCGTGATGCGTCCAGCCAGTATAGGATGATCTTTGTTTATTTTACGGGAGACGTAAAAGACGGTCAAGCTTCAACTACCATCCAACGTAAAATGATCTATCTTTCCATTGTCTTTCATTGACGGCTGACGAAATAGAACAAAATTCAAAAAATTTGTACATCGTGTATAATATTATCTAGATACGGCGTCATGCGCGTAATTTTGTTAAATGTAAAATAAAACTATGTCCATATCTACCAAAATAGCCCATTGTTTTTTGAGATTATTGCAACAGTTTTAAACAAGGTATACTCTATCGAAGCGTTTTGCCGGAGTACACCAAAATATATCTAATTATAATTTTTCGTTTTCATTACGGACATTGTTTTTTGAATTGACACTTTTAGATGCGCTGGGGGACAAATAAATTCCGCATTAGTATTGTTTTCAGACTCAAGAATAAAAAAAATATTGGTACGTTGACGCCGTATCTAGACATTATAATGAAACGATATGCAGTTTTATATTTTTAAATATTTGTTCTATTACTTACGTCACCTGGTAAGGCAGTATGAAGGTTTTATTAATTTGTATATGGTAACGTACTAGACGCGACTGCCAACAAGTTAACGATGGTCACGGGTTCAAATCCCAGGGCACACCTCTGATTTTTCGGATTTATTTCTACGTGAAATAAAATCCGCCAACCCGCACTAAGCCAGCGGGGTGGACTATATCTTCTTCTATAATAAAAAATAAATCGCAAAATGTGTTGGTAAGCGCATAATTCAACAACGCCTGGACCAATTTGGCCAAATCTTTCTTTTTAATGGTTTTTAATGGTCACTAAGTTCTGTGCACTCTCGCGATATTCACAAATGCTCGAAGAACCATAAAGACTGAGACGATACGAAATAAATGTTTATTTGATAGATTAATTATAAATGATAAAATGATAGAATGATATGAGCACGCGCTACCGATTGCTATGTACTGTATTTGCATACTGTCGATTGTTATAAAATGATGCATGGTAGCGTAAGCTGCTGACAAAACAATATTGTACGTGCTAGCCCGTACAATACTGTTAGTATATTAGTATGTAACGGAATCTTTGAACATGATTTTGACCCCCTTCAAAACGTCGGATTAACTCGAAATTTGGCATACTTATTAAGGACCGATGACAATTTAATATTTTAAACATTTTGACCCGTTATCCTTACTAGGATAATCAGGATTAGCGATTTTTGTTTTCCTGAGACCCGGAGTGTCTGCGTCAAGACCAATAAAGGAATCTACCAGGCACGCCGATCATCTATTTCTCGGATAAGTTACCGACCGTGCTTAAAATAAAATTTTCGGAGAGGGAACCTGAGAACCGCCTATCTCATCTAAGGAAGGACCAGGCACTCATTTATCGAATAAGTTACCGACTGTGCTTAAGTAAAGAAAATTCGACTAAAAAATGAAAAATAAATAATAGTTTAAAAAAATACGCTTTTATAGAAAATGCAACTAAAAAATCTATACATATAAATAAAATTTAAGTGTCTGTTTGTAACGTGAAATAAAAAAAAAATGTCCAACTACATATCGTTATATACATAATGATAACGAAAATGACCTTAGATTTTTTTTGTCTGTCTGTCTGTCTGTTTGTTCCGGCTAATCTCTGAAATGGCTGGACCGATTTTGACGGGACTTTTATTGTCAGGTAGCTGATATAAAATAAAGTTTTTGTTAAATTCTACGCGGACGAAGTTGCGGGTACAGCTAGTAGAAAATAATTTTTTCTTTGCTTTTCAGGATATTATCAAAATAACCCTTCTAGTCATATATGTACATAAAATATTTAGAACTATTGATACCATGCACCCCACGCCTTTTTTACAATAAAATATTGTTTTTGATACACTATTTTTAATTCAAATTCATTAAAATTTATTTTCAATTTTTTAGATGGATTTTCCATAAAAGCGTCTTTTTTTAGTTTTTTTAAACTATTATTTATTTTTCATTTGTTTTTGTTTAAAATAATAATAATACGTATTCAGTTATTAGACAATTTAATTTGCTACGAATAATCTTTTTTAAAATTATCTGTTGGGTTGCTGGTTTACGAGATACAGATCCAAAACCCTTCGCATGTCTTTTAACAAGATGACGGCCCCGGGACAAGTGGGGCGACCCCACAACCTTGAACCTAAGCTTGTAGTTACCCTCTCTATACTACAAAAAAAATGAAATTCCGTCCTCTGAAAAACGCACGGTAACACCTACACAACGTAACATTTCGGTGGACTAAAAAGACAGATTGTCCCTTAAATAGGGACTGAATATATTGAACGACTGACATGGATCTCACAACTTTTTAAAGTAGAAAAACTGACCTACAAGAGACTTATTGTATGGCATCTCATTTCTTTTTGTAGACATACTCCTACTTTTTTCTTTTCGGTACATTTTATTTCTTGAATACCGACAACAGTTTGTTTTAAAGCCCAATCTCTGTCTTATGGGCCTTTACACCTATTATTCCATTATATTATTCATATACTGGTAGTAGGTCTTTCATATGTGAGAGGCCATCTGGGTTGGTACCACCGCAATCTCTATTTCTCCCGTCAAACAGCAGTGTAAATGCTCTGTTGTGTTGTGTTTAAACTGTAACAGTACAACAAAGCTTGTAAAGTGTATTCTTTGTTGGAGATCCTAATAAATAAAAATAAAATTACAAAAAATTGTGTTTCGGATCGAAGGACATTGTAGCCAGACATATTGAGAAAAAATCTTATGTCTCAGGATGGTGAGCGCATTGGAATGCCAAGCATGGCTTTATAATTCAAAGTGTTGTTTGGTTTTGTTACTGTTTATGAGCGGTCGTATCGCTTACCATCAGGTGAACGGCAAGCTCGTCTCCTACAACCTTGGAGCAACAACAATGGAGGCATACTGTAGATAGAGCATTTCAGGCCTGCTTTTCTGCAGCCACACATGCTTCCACAGTTTCCTTTGCATCTGCAGAAAATTAATTTCATGAGATCGGGGGGTGCTGGAGGCTTGGAAGCTTGTTTTGGCATCCAAATGTTAGCATGCTTTTTCCAGTCATAATCTTCAGGATTTTGATATCTTCCGAGCCATGACTGGACCTGGTGATACACTCGGAGACTATGAAAACGAGCAGCATCTTGTGTTGGAGGCAGCGATGATAAATTAAATGAATTTTTAGTCACGGTCTTGGCAAATCGTTTGTATCGCAAGCTAGTGAGTCGCATTATTATTATTTATTGTTTCTTTATTTCTTACTTTTTTGCTTATAACTTTTTTAATTTTAAATTTAGAGCAAAAAGTTATATAAACATATGTGTAGGCAAAACAATTTGCTACAAATTATAAAAATGCAAAGCTCATGTAATATTTTAATGTTATTTATGCAGTTTTTGTATCTAGAGAACGGAAACAAAATTGAAAAATATTTATTTGCATGAAGCAAATACTTAAACAAAACACTAATTTTATTCTTACTTAAACTAGTTATAATTCTTAAACTACTGGTTCAAATTAAGTGAAATTTTAAATATACAAGTATATCTTGAATTTATATAATGCCTGCTAGGTTACTGAAAAATTAAGCTTCTAGTTTTATCTACAACGAAGTTAGGTCTGAACTTCTTCGAAAAAAGGATGGTATGGCCGTGGCGCTGTTTCATAAGACTAGAAGTATTCACCCCACAACCTAGCTGTATGCCAAATTCAACTTCTTAGATCATGTGGAACTGGGTTAGAGTTTAGATCTATAAGTCAGTGATAAATATGTCGATTTTTTAACGTTAATATCTCAATTTGAGGTGTGTTTATGAAATTTAGAACATGTATATGTGAAATAATTTTGAATCATGAGAGGGTAAAAAGTGGCTTCAAATAGTTCATGTAACCCATATACACGCACTACACACGATTCTGCTCGCCAGTTCTGTTTGCTTGAACTTGGCTTCACACGTTGCCGTGTGTGTGGATGTAAAAATGCAAGGAGCACCATTCTACTCTGATATATTTCTGTGGTACAATATCTTTTCTTTAGATAAAAAAAATTAAAATTCACAAAAAATAATATATTTGGCGGGCGCTGGGAGCTTGCAGGCGCGCACTTGGAGAGCCAGGCCGGCAGCTCACCGCGCTGCTTCGCCAATAAATAAAACAACAAATGTTTATAACTCTCAAAGAGTTTATTAATAAGTTTGTTCTTGGAACTCTGACACATAGAATTTATTGCCGTTTACTCGACTCGTACACACATACACACACATGCACACACACACGCAGACGCACAGACAGGAGCGCTCTCGCACACACATTCACGGCCATACTCACACATCATAAGTACAATTTGTTTAAATTTATTTAAATATGCTCTGTTTTAAAATATATTTATCACTTAAATACTAACAGAGGATCACAAACAACGGTTATAAAGTACTAGAGCCGAGAGCGGCGTGCGGGGCCCGGGGCGCGGGACGCGGGGCGCGGGGCCGCCGCCAGGTGCCAGAGATGGCTCGCACGTCCTCCCATTTTCTAGGCCACTTAAAGCTTCTCATAATTACATAGTAAAATAATGAAGACAATATCCTAAGTTGTACTTCAATCGCCTAAAAATAAATAAAATTGTTACTTAAAAACTACGACAACTATCACGATTTGTTACTTTTTGTGGTCACAATAAATTTCTATAAGGACATCGATCATAGTAACGTAACACTAGGGAACGCCGGCGGGTGCGTGGCGGATCACAGCTCGCGGTCGGCACAGCCATCAAGCTTGCCGCATACCAGGGACGAAGGCGACTACTGAGCACGGGTGGGGAACGCGGGGAAGAGTTTTACATCGACGTGCAACGCCGATGGGACGCGAGTACCACTACCAGGACTAATAGATACGTTAACGTATTTACAGACCGCTCCTACAGTATACATATAACTATGTTTACTTGTATAATAATAACGTCTCATCTCTTCAAAATATCACACTCCTTTAAATCAATCTCTGAAAATATCTCTGTGCAAGGGCGCGGGCGCGTTCACGCGTGGTGCGGCGGCGGCGGCTGCTTGGTGGGCGCCAGGCGCTCGTCGGCCGCCAGCAGCCGGTCCAGCTCCTCGTCCTCGTAGAACACCACGAAGTGCTCGGGCTTCGCGACCGCCTCGAAGATGGAGCACACGGACGGCTTCACGTTGTAGAAGTAGAGCGGCTGCCGGCGCGCGTGGAAGTCGGCCGTGAGCTGCTCGATGCTCTTGGCGGCGGTGTAGTCGGCGCTGTAGATGTGCGTGCACTCCAGCACCACGGGCACGGAGCCGCTCGCCGCGAACTTGGTCACCAGGCGCCGCACGTAGTCCACGGACGGGAACATGAGGCAGCGGTCCGGCGTGATCATCAAGTACTCCACGCCGGCCTCCGTCTGAAACGAGCGCACCCGGTCAGTGTGGCCAATGCAGGGCAGCACGCGGCCGCGGGGCTGGCGGAGCTCACACTCACCTTCAACATCTCCACAGAGAACTTGGGGCGCGCGGCGTGGTACAGGATGAAGATGATGTTCACTATGACCCCGGTTAGGATGCCCAGCTCGATGGGCAAGGTGAGACACAACACGAACGTGCCCACGCCGGGAATCAGGTCAAGTTCTGTCAAACAAACGAGTCGAATTATTAAACAACAACTAAACAATAGGGGATGGCCACATCAATTTACAAGCTAAAAGTCAGAAAACGAAGTTAGAAAATAACATTCCACTAAAAATATTTAGACCTCATAGAGCTCTAGCGTGAAAAGTAAGCAGCTTGGCTGTCATACATGAGATCTTATAACTTTTTAACCGTACACGTCAAATTGTCTCGTCTTGGCAACATTTTACATGATAAGTATTATTCTTTGCTTTGCAGTGATATTTTTATTATTATTTTTTACTTTTCAGTGGTTTTTTGTTTGGAAGTCGGTTTTCATTTTTTTATAAAAATAATTAGTTATTTGTATCTTTTTGATCGATAGGCATTTAAATGATGAAGAAGTAGTCCCACAAGAAATATGTTCTTTCCGATGAAAAAGAAATCGCTAAAATCGATTAAAAGCTGCCGAAGATATTGGAGTATTTACATGTTTATTAATTTTCTCACCTCTCCCTCTCACACCTACCCCTTTTTCCCTCCCCCACTGTAGCTTAGCTTTTATACTAAACCCAATGCAAAAAAGCTATTGGAATCCTGCTAAATTTTGAAGAGTTCTACTCTCCAGGACCGAAGATGATCATTAGATCTTCATGTAGTATTCCTGGGATCAACCTGTTAATACGTTCTTTCTTATAGAATATGATATTTTTATGCCAGCTATCAATCAAAGAAAGAATGGTCAAAATCGGTTAACCCAGCACAAATATATGAGGTAACAAACAGAAAAAAACGCAACATACAGTTGAATTGAGAACCTCCTCCTTTTATTGAAGTCGGTTAAAATGGTTTTGGTGGGATTTCAATTCGTTTTTTAAGTACTTATGATAATGTTTTTTTCTTCATTTGGTGTTTGTGTTTTTTTGTTTTGTAATAGTACATTAGATTTTATTTCATTTTATTGATTATTTATAACAAGGATCTCATATATCAATTTTCAGGCCTCTAGCATCAAAATTTGCGGAAGTCCCACATACAAACATCCATCCCCTAGTTCAAGGGATTGAGAGATAAAAGTTCCAAGTTTTAGATTTTGTTGTTGTTTGTGTGGAGTTTATGTGTATCAGGGCTATTAGGGTACGAAAGTATAAAAGCTATACATTTAAAACTTATATGTTCAATTAGTCTGCTATTGACAACATTCCCTACGAATTTTGTTCATCTATTTATAGTATAAACAAACGCAAGTTATGAGGATATCTTTTAGAAAAGGTAGGTAGTATCCTTGCGCTTCGCTTGGCTCTTCTTGGCCGGAGCACTGTCATGCCCCAAGATTCTAAGCCAATAACGTTTTGAAAGATATATATGTATATACCTACATGTATATTATTATGATGCGTAAACTTCTCACATTTGTATATTCGCTACTGAAGTATATAATAACGAGGTCAATAAGGAACAGTGGAAGCGTGTACTCACTCTTGGCGCGCCACATCGGTTTGATCACGTTGTATTCCACCATGAATAGAATAGCGGAAATGATGACTGCCGCCAACGCAGCTTTCGGGATAAACTCAAAATACTGCGTGAAAAACTGCAGCGCGAGGATCACCATCACGCCTGCGAACACGATAATGCCCAAATTGAGTGCACAGAACGAATAATAAAAGTGCGATGAACCACGGTGCCGATGTGAGCCATCTCTATGGCCGAGATCCGGCACGAGCTTACCTGTATAGAAGCCATTGAATGTGGTCTTGACTCCGGAGCCGTTGGACACGACGGAGCGCGCGAGCGAGCCGCCGCCCGGGTACGCCTGCATGAACGAGTTGGCGATGCCGGCCACGCCCAGCGCGATCATCTCCTGCGTGGCGTCGATGGTGCGGCCGTCCGAGAACGCTTTGCAAATGGCGATGTCCTCCAACAGCACGATGAGCGGGATGACCAGCAGCCCGGAGCCCAGCTCCGACACCATGTCCAGGAAGTCGGCCGTGGTGTTGTCGGCGCGCACGTAGCTGAAGGGCGGCAACTGCGGCATGGGCACGCCCGACGGAATCGCACCTGCACTCACAAACAAGCCGCGTCACGCGAGGCCCACCACGCCGGCGAGAGACCAGTGGGAGCGCGCGTTCACATTCTACACTACTTGTGATACTAATGAAAAGATGAGCGTGAATTTGTTCTACTCTACTAACCGCCACGGATGTTTTCCGCTGGTGCGCACAAAAAAAACACACGTATTAAATGTCTGAAGGAGAGTAGCCAGTGAAGAAATCAATAATATTGTCACTCACCCATGAGCCGAACGGGTGATTGTCCATAGGTGGAGACGAGCCAGAAGCCGAGCACGCCAGTCGCCACCACCACGATGGCGTTGCGGCACGTGCCCAGCAGCCACATGCACTTTGTGAGCACCTTCTGGCGTGTATTCGGGCCCGATTCCGATTTGGCACCTAGCTTAGTCATCCCTATTTTCTGCAACAGAATGAAACGCGATTGTGAGTACAGGTCGCTCGTCGAATGCCGAAGCGCACGGGAACCGAGCGACGAGGACACGCACCCTCATGAGTAGCAGCAGCGCGATGCACACGAAGCCGAGCACGGGGTCCCACAGCGAGGCGCCGTGCAAGTTGCGGAAGATGGAGATCCACTGCTGCAGGAACGTGGTGCCGGTCACTTCGATGGCGAACAGATCCTTCACCTGGGAGGTGGCGATCATCAGCGCTACGGCCGACGTGAACCCCGACGACACCGGGCCCGACACGAAGTTGATGAGGAAGCCGAGCCCCAGCACGCCCATCAACAGCTTCACGACGCCCGCCAGCAGAGTGAGCAGCACGGCCTTCTCCACCACGCCGCCGGCCACCTGCCACGTGAGCAGCGACGCGATGGCCGTGGGCCCGGCCGGCACGGCGCGGCAGCCACCCAGCACTATGTACACGAAACAGCCCAGGAATGAGCCGTACAGGCCGTGCTGCGGCGGCAGCCCCGCGATGTTGGAGTACGCCAGCGACTGCGGGATCACCGTCAAGCCCACCGTGACGCCGGCGATCAGATCGCCCACGGCCTTCTCCATGTTGTACCTGGACGGGACGGCAGAGCGATGAGTGTCAGTGGAGGCGCGCTCGCGTCGCCGTCTGCGTCGTCATCTCTTAGGAATACTCACTGCGGCAGCCACGCGGTGATAGGCACGCGCTTGTGTAGCGTCTTGCGGTTGAAGCGGCGGCGCAGCGCGGCGCACACGCGCTCCCGCGGCGCGCTGTCCGACACTGCAAACCGAACCGACTCGTATAAGTATTCGTGCAGTGGAGACGAACGCGTAGGTAGCGCAGCACCATAACAGTATTGCATTTCCGACACGACCGGGGATAGCTCCCAGAACTTGCTAAGAGACAGTATAGCAGAATCTACACAGTAGTTTTGTATGATAGTTTAATATATATATTTATTGAACAGGTAAACTTACAGCTAACAGAACATATTTTGTGAGTATTTAAAATAACTTACCATCAGTAAGCTAATGACTAATTTTTACATATAGTCACTGAATACAGATAGTATATATACATATGTATGTATTGTATCTCATTTACATTGTAGATATATGTATATGGCACATTTGTTCATATATGTTATTTTTTTGTTTAAATATTGTAATATATTACGATATATTTTTTATTATTTACGCACCTACCTCATGTCATACCCTAGGATCGACTATTAGAGAATGCCTCGGGCATTAAGTCCAGCTATTCATAATGTGCAGATACACATTATGAATAGCTGGATATGAAATAAATAAATATGTGATGTTTGAGTACGGCTTACTCACGGATGTAATCATTGCTGGCGTGCTTGTCGTCGGGTGCCGGGAGCGAGCCGGAGGATGCGTTGTGTTTACGTCTCGGGATCATTCTGCGAACGACACGACCACAGGTCAGACACACTTTCATTAAACATCATTTTATTTCCATGAAATACCGTTTGGTTGTGTTCGGTCGACGGTGGCAGTCGGCGCACGCCCACAACTCATATATTATGCATGTTATAACTAGTGGAGCAAGTGTGGTATGTGCGGGGCAGCCAGCGCGGCGCCTCCCGTGAGTACCGCACCTCGATTGGGCTCTCGCCTCAAACTAAATAATTTAATAATATGAAAACCACTTCAAAATTCTTAGTAAAACGAGATGAATAAAAATAATCTTACAAAATTCTACAGTTTTTAATTTATTTTATCATAATACATCAAAAGTAATAAAGGGATATAAATAGTCTCGCAAAACCAGGTTATTGATTTGACTGCGAGTAGACAATGATGTGATAGTAGATACATACATCATCCACTTATCTATTTCTAAACAGCAGTTGAAATGCACTGTTGTTTTTCGGATTGAAAGACATTGTAGCCAGAGAAGCTACTGGACATATACATCTTTACATCTTATGACTCAGGATGGAGAGCGCAGTGCAACGCCAAGCATTGCTTTGGAAATCAAGGTCTTGTAATATTGTTTGGTTTTGCTACTGCTCATGAGCGGTCGTACCGCTTACCATCAGGTCATATCATCATATGCTAGTCCCGCCATTCATTGCAATAAAAAAAAAACAAAATAAAAAAAAAACATGTTATTTACATAATACATGATTATCGTGTTATATGTATATGTGCCTATATCATTTTATTGTTGATAAAATATATTTTGTTATGTTTTTGATGGGATTTTTTTTGTTAATTCGAGGAGCGTTTTCCGAAAGAAGATCGTTCACCAAGAACAATAGGCGCTTACGAAGCGTCTTGTCTCGCCGCGAAGTCTTACGTCTTACGCAGCGTTTTACAAAGTATAGGAGGGCACCGCGAAGAAATTCTCTGAATGTTAAGTTTTGTGCCTATTTATATCATTGTACATGCCAACCGGCTAGATAGATTAGGATGTCGAAAAACTTGTAATAAGTTTTTGCTCTGCGTACTGAAAAAGATTGGCGTCCTCTGCTTTATCTCAAAAACTGTATTTCTATCTGCGTTTATGTGTGGATAAACGTAGAGACATACAAATCGTTTGGGAAAAAATGTTTTTAATGACGAAGCTAATACCGAATTTGACATTAATATGGCAACCCAACTACAATGAGAAATGTTTATACGTGTTTTTTTTTCGACTTAAAAAAGGAGATTATGTATTCGATGTTTATGTATGTAATTTTTTCCGAATTGCACAGTTTATGGATATGTTAGTCTATATCAGCGTCTGAACAGGAATTTAAAATAAAAAAATGTATGTATGTCTGCATGTTTTTATGTTTGTCCACGCATATCTCAAAAAGTATAAGTCGGATTTCGAAAATTCTTTTTGCGTTTGATGAGATATAGTCCAACTTAAGAGCTGTATTAGTTTCATGAAAATCGGTTTCGTAGTTTTTGAGATACAGCAGATGTGTGTGTATTTTGTCTCGGCGTCCCAACCTAAATAGCTAAGTGTACTAAGTTTTGATTACTACAAAATAAATAAAAAAATAATAAGAAATACAAAATAATTTTAAAATATTAAACAGATTTCAAAATTGTAATAAAAAGAGAGAAATAAAATTAATATTTTAATAGATCTAAAATATTTTGGATAGGTCAAAAAATATTTGAGGGCGGTGCCGGCCTTAATGTTTTAGATCAGCTGTTCCCCGCGGTTTTACGAATCGAAATCGAATAGATAATCTCCTTTTTTTGAATTCGATTAATAATACATGTTCATGGTCGGTGGTACGGTTAGTCGTAGCTTAGTAGAAATCTTCACTGTATAAATGTATGTCAGGTGTTTACTCTGGCTCTCTGTGACAAACGTGTTTGGATGCGCCTGCGTCATTATATTGGTGGGGGGTGGGGGGTGGGGTCCGGCCCGGTGGGTTCTCACGGTGGAGTTGGAAATTGGAATCACAGTCCCCACAGGCACAGCATGTGGCATGCGTGTGTCGCGCGGCCGTTGCTTGTGGGACGACATCACCAACATTATCGCGGCGCGTGTCTGACACGTGTTACACAACGCATGGCGCGTGCACGCTAAGACCACCTACTAATTTTACGTAGGAGCACAAAACAAGAATCCGTAACGGACTCACGATATACAATAGTAAGTACACCCAGGAAGCAGTCACCGCTGCAGAATATTAATTAAAGAGCGACTGCGGCGGCGGCGCGTGGGGTCCGGAGCCGACCGCACGCTGCCACTAGCACGAGACTACAACAACCAAATGCTATTGCGGTGAAGGTGAGATGTGTGTAGTGTACATGTCGGCCGAGTGAGAGCGCGCATGTGTGCACGTATAGAGGCGGAGACTCATTCATCAGTCAGTTGGTCCCTATATCTGGTGACAGGTTCAGAATAGCGGTCGCGATAAGATACGGTAGATGCGTGACACGTGACATCTCGTAGTGCGCCTACACCGGCAGTTACCGACTTGATGATGTGCTTCAGTTGATCGCAAATCATAAGGCCTACACAATATGTGTATGAGCCATTTCGGCAAGTTCCAACATGTTGGCTCAGTGCAGCAGTGCGGACGGTTACATTTTACATTCTTTCCATGTAGCTGTACTGGTAGATAAGTACTGATGAATACTGATACCAGTATAGTATCAGTACCTATTTCCAAATCTTCCAGATTGTTGATTCTTCCAGCCTGCTGTCATAAACAGACGACACAAACCGCCTTTGGGCTATAAATGTTCTCTGAAAAGCAGATGAAATCGTAGTATGCGCCCCACGAGCGGTCACGATAAACTAGTGTATACTGTATAGTATTACAAAACGTTATTGCACTTATGTATAAGAAGAACCACTCGATGACATCGCAAGTAATAGTGCAAGTTGCAACAATTACTCCGGCTGTGTACAATGGTCGGCACGAGTAATAGCCGAGCGCCGGCTGCGCGAGTGTCGGCGCGCATGGAAGTGAGGCGCGATCTGCTCAGCGCCGCGGCTGCGAACTGCCGACGATACCAACTTGTTGGGAATGTGGTGGATGTATTAATCACCTTATCGTTATTTATATTTCCCATTTAATGAATGTGGTAATTGATTAGCAGCGCCGTGTGCCGGTTACCCACTTGATGTGTGACTAATACCGTGCCATTTCTTCGAGCAGACATCATAAAAATGTTAGGAAAAATGTCGAGATAATATCGTGTCTATTGCATTATTAAAAATGTAAGCAGAAGGAGAGCTCACTGTGTCTTGGGGTCTGGCAGCTGTTCTTTTAGATTCCGGTTCAATTGTAATAATATAATAAACAATATTTAAAACAAAAAAAAATCGGCTTCATAATAAAAATACATTCATAATAAAAAAAAAAACATAATAAAAAAGAAAAAATATTTTTTTTCTTTTAATTGATCTAAAAATGTATGTATATATTATATATATTACTATTTTATATACCTAAGACTACCCGCTCATTTTTCCTATTTCAATATCCATCCAAAGGTTGCCTGGAAGAAATTACCTAGAGTGATAAGGCCGCCTCTTGTACTATTATTATTGTGTTGTTTCTTCACTGTATATTTATTTTGTTCAATAAAAGATTAATTAAATAAATAAAAAACTTAAATAGTTGCCAGCTAGAAGACTATTAAGATTTATAACATCGCGCTACGAAATATGCGAGTAAAACCGCGGGGTACAGCTCAATTTCAATAGCCTCGAAAAACATGTTGGGTAGGTATCGTTGTTCTCATGTGAGGACTTGGACATGCTTTGTATATACGTAGTCGGTAGTATTGAAATGTGCGGATGATTGGTATCATGCGCAGCGCGC
This sequence comes from Hyles lineata, assembly GCA_030180105.1. Lineage (NCBI taxonomy): Eukaryota > Metazoa > Arthropoda > Insecta > Lepidoptera > Sphingidae > Hyles > Hyles lineata. The sequence continues at coordinate 3,942,221 of JARJEE010000035.1, read as the reverse complement.
GTGTCGCCGCGCGGTAAGCCCGCGACTTCTGCCTAGGTGGATAAACCCTCTTACGATTCATCCGGTCCTATCAGTGGCATTGGAAAACAGATAGCAAAATACTGATTAACAAAAACCAACTCGTCGTACCTCACCCAAAAATACGAAATAACAAAACAAAGACAATACAAACTGAAAAATATTCTGGTAACACATTTAAATAAACTAGGGGTCGCCCGGCTGTCGAAATTCGTAATATACTCGGTATTAGTATTGATATGAGCCCATATACAAATTACAGAGCCAATAGCTTCATGCTGCGATCTGCTAAGGCGTTTAACGAGGTATCTCGAGATGTTGGCATAGATCTATTCTGTAGCAAAATTGCATTTTAGAGAAATGTTTTAACCAAACGTTTTATTGATGGTCATGGTGATTAACTAACTATCTACTTTCCAATTTGATTGTTTTATTTTTATTAATGATTTATATCTGTTTGGCGTAAAATTTACGAGAGCATTGTTATTTACTTTTTTTTTCTTTTAATTTTATTTTTTAATTTAGGTAATATCTATTTTACTTAGTATGACTAACTTAATTTAGTAATCCCTGTTAACTAACTCTAAAGATACGAGTACTGAGTAGTAAGACAATTTAGACTTGATAACTTTTGCAACATATCTGCGGTTGCTCTTAATTGGCTATATTTTGTATACAATTCGGATAATATATGTTTGTTTGCTATTGATAGCTCTGAGCCACCCAAATAAAATAAAATAAAATAAATAAAATATACGTCCCACAGTAGGAACCAGGGTTCCTCTATAATCTACAGTACGATTGATAGGGGTTAGGCCACATGGTTCACCACGCTGGCCTCATGCGGGTTGAAGTCTCCATATATACAGTTTATAAATTCTTACAAATCGCTAATATACGCAGGTTTCCTCGCGATGTTTTCCTTCACCGTAATACCGTGCCTGGTAATTGACTATACACACAGGACTCCGAACAGTCAGAGGTGTGCCCCGGGATTAGAATCTGCGACCACCGCGAACATGTTTGAAGCCGCGTCTGGTCTGTTACCAACAGGCCACCACGCACTACACTATATTTATATAATTGTTATTAATTTAAGAAATTTATGCATAATATGTTACTGGCAATCTGATTAATCTGGCATTTTATACAATGCCTAGGCAATGTATAGAATGCCTAAAACGTGTAGGCAATTTATGAAATATTATTTTATACTTTGCGTAGGCATTGTATACAACGCCGAATGCGCAGTCGGCAGTGTATGTAAAAGACGAGAGCAAGGAAGGGACAAGATTTTGTTTTTCACAATTACGAATACAAAGAGAAGTAGCAAATTAAATTTATTTTATTTTTGGTAGGTCTCTCACATGTGAGAGGCCGCCTGGGTAGGTACTACCGTAATGTCTATTTCTCACGTAAAACAGCAGTGTAAATGCACTGATGTGTTTTGGTTCGAAGTATTTCAAGTATTTCAACATACATTGTAGCCAGAGTAACTATAGGACATATTGAGACTTCACATCTTATGTTAAGGTGTTGTTGTTATATTCAAGCTGTTGTTTGGTTTTGCTGCTGTTAAGGAGCGGTCGTATCGCTTACTATCAGGCGGACGGTACGCTCATCCCGCCATTCTTTGCCATTTATACAATACTAGCTGTCGGGCCCGGCTTCGCCCGGGTGCAGATAGTTTTTGAGTCCAATCCACATCAAGAACATATTATTTCGCGTGTCTACTAACTATATTTCCCGCGTGCCGTCGACTATATTTCCCTTCCGTAGGAGAGGACATCCCGTGCCAACAATTTGAATTTGAAAGAGTAGAAAATATGTATATTTGGTTTCCTGACTCATCCCACGGGAACACTACATTTTTCGGGATAAAAAGTAGCCTATGTGTTAATCCAGGGTGTCAGCTATCACTATACCAAATTTCATCAAAATCTGATGAGCCGTTTTTTCATGAAAGAGTAACATAACAAACATCCATACATCCATACTTACAAACTTTCACCTTTATAATATAGTAAGGATTGCAACTTACTATACTTATTTTTTTTATTCAATGTTATTATATTTAAATTTTATTCGATTACGTCACCCGCCAATGGAATGAAATGAATACTATAGAAACCCAATTATTTATATTCTGAATTTCATCTTCCATGGAGCAGTTGGTTAGACGCCAGCTGTAGAACGAGAGGCTGCGGGTTCGATCCCCGCACCGTGACAAATATTTGTGGGATCCACAGGTATTTGGGTCTGGTTGTTTATGAGACCGAAACTCATCCCAGTCGGGATTACTTCACATACATCATATAAAGAGAGACATTCAAATTGCCCTATGAATCCCGGCAGTCGTCATGATGTACTGTGTGAACACTTAATAAATTACAAAATGAAATTCAAAAGTCTTGTGCGGTCATTAGAAAAATGTTTTATGATCAATAGGTACACTATATTCTGTGAGTTTTTTATAAAAATCTATAAAGCCCTCACTGTCAACGGACGTGTGGCGTCGACGTCATTCCCTAACTTCGATTTCCGAAGTAATTACAGCGAACTATTGACTTGATCAGTACTCGCAATGCACGTAAATGTTCAGGTGCAGATGTGGTGTCGCTCTGTTCGTGCCGCGCTGCCATCTCTGTGGGAACACCGCGGCCCGCACGCACCACTAGCGTGTGAGCGTGCGTGTCCATGTTCTGACCAGGCTCGGGTTACGGCATCACGGATGAGCGCATCTACAACGTTCCCATACCAGATTGTGGAGCAAAGTCTTACAATAAGGGTCAAAATGAGGTGCGGGGATTCGGGGCGCGGGGCACAATGGGTTTTGTTAAAATGCAACGCGACGGATGTATGACGGGACTCAATGCTTTGGGTCGACTACCTGCTCGTTTGCGGTCCCTAGTCCCTAGTCACTATCTAAATATCGTAAAATACCTCACAGCGCCTGTTGCACTGTGGCCTGTCGCGTCCAGGCACGGCGGCGCGATGCCTGTCTGAGCAGGAATCATCAGGGAGCTCGACTCGCGCCCGTCATTTTTTGTTTTATTGCACCGCGGGCTCGGGGCGCGATTGGCCAGTAGTGAGGTGGTTCGCAGCGGCCGGACCACCCGCACTACCGCGTCTTCCTTGAACGTTGTCGAATAACAAAACAACGCACGAGCGTGTACACCGGTCCGGAAGATGCAGCGATTACCTACTGACGAAAGAGCACTCCACACACTTCGCGTGCAGTGGACACCGGTGCAGGAACATCTCGTCCGGTGTCAAGGCGCATAGTGCGGCGCGCGCGCAGTGCGCCTCCTCTCGTTCACTACTCACTCGAACTCGCGGGTGTCGCGCCTGGGGGAGATCGCAGCCGCGCTTCAAGCTTCAGCCCGCTCGGCGCGAGTGGTGCGGGTGAGCGGCGGGGGCGTGCGCGCGCGTCCGCGGTTCACATGTGACTAACGTGCGTTTTTCACGATTATATTAATTATGAACGTCGATTACGAAAGCGGAGCCGGCGCACTGACAACCGAGGCGTTGCACCGCGCCGCCACGATTAACTCATTACGCGGGCGACAATACGAGCCTGATAATGAGCCAGGAATGCGGACCGCGACCGTGACTCATATTTCACGCATTAAGGAAACGATCGCCTGTTGCAGTCGGCGGCGCCGGGCGCGGGCCGAGCCGGCGCTGGCGAGCGCGGCGGCGGGCGCGGGAGCCGGCGGCTCGCGGGACACTCACTTGTGGTCGGTGGCGGGCCGGTGCGAGCGGCGTCAGCTGGTCATGGGGCGCGGACGTGCAGTCGGGGCGCGCGGCGAACCGGTCGTGGTGAAGTCGTGGAGCGTGCGTCGAGCGAAGCTGCGAGGGCCGGCGCGGAGCACACGAGTGTTCGGCGGCACGGTCCGGGCGCGACTGCCGCTGCGGAGGTGTCGTGCGCGCGGTGTCGATGTCGGAGCGCGGCCGAGATGCGCTGCGCGGAGGCTGCGGGCGCCCCGCGCCGCCCCCGCCCCGCGCACGCCGCGCCCCGCGTCGCAGCCTGTGCCACCTGCGCGTGGGGTGCGAGCCCGGAGCGCGGGGTCCCGCGGCGTGCGGCGAGCGCCGCTGCGCCGCCGACACTACCTGTGCACTGGTACAGTGTACTTGCCGCTGCCTGCCGAGCCGCCCTGGCGCCCGCTCGTCGGCTGCCACTCGCATCACTCGCGTGCACTGCATCCGCTGCTGCCGCAAGTTCATAATGTCGTTTGGTGATAGCGAGTCGATATTTACCTGACCAGTACCGCTACCCCCGTCGGAAATATTTTGATGACGTGACCGAGATATAATTCACGTTTAATTTTTTTCGCACCGGATATGAACTATCGCGAAAGTAACGTGCTTGGTCAAATTATAATTCAATTTCAAAAAGTTTTAATTATAAGATATAACACTGCGTTACACACGTAGGTGTAGGGGAATGCGTGGGCAAATATTATGTACATCCAGTTTAAGAATGGCGAAAGGTTATAACGTAAGTAAGGTAGGTAAGTAATTTGTTGTGAATGTTATTATTCGGAGTGCCGGAGCGTGACGAGCCCGGAGCCCGGAGCGTGTGATGAGGCCGCGGCGGAGTGCGGCGCCGCTGCCGCGCCATGCACGTCCGACACCTGCTCCACTGCTCAGCCACAAATTCTGTGCATGCTGCCTAGTAAACGTAGGTTCCGGGTTTGCCTCCCACTATTTGGGCCTAAAACATCATCAAGATTCGTTAGGCCAAGGTTGGTGGCAACCAATAGCACGCGTCATATTTTGGTCATGCCACCGATCACAGTTCAGCACTGAGAAAAAAACATCTATTAAGATTTTTTATTCTCATAACATTTTTTTTTATTAAATATTAATTACTCGCTCACCTATTATCGCAGTTTGTATCATTTTGCTGAATAAAAATAAAGTAACCAAATTTTTTGACAGCACGTCTACTGCCTTATTAAACATATACTTATAAAAAATGGTACATTGATAGATAAAGATTCGCCATCCCTGAGTTAGGCCATGTCTTGGTGGAGAGTTTTTCCTGCATGTGTTCTCCCGTGTAGGGGAGTGATTCGTATCGTTGCAGAGTTGTGAGTGCATATGGGATGAGATTAACAGACAAAGGGGATCTCGCTATTTGACACTCAGGTTGGTGGTGTGTTCGCTCAGCCGAAATACCTACTCCTACGGTTTCACACCCAGTGTGTGTTTCTGTGTGACTATATGTACGGCCGATGTCACAATGCACCAACTGGCGACTCATAAATCTGTATCAGCCCATATACGTCCCACCACAGGGCACGGGTCCCCTCTACAATCGGGAGTTCCATTGAGAGTGTTTAGGCCATATAGTTATAACTAACACAATTTATAATATAATGTAACATAATGACAGTAGGTAATGTGAATGGCAATGGCAGCGCAGTGCCTGTGGTCGGTTTGTGTGGCGACACCGCACAGGGCGCGTGTGCGCGCGCGTTGAACTCTTCACTGGGCGGCGCGCGGCGGACTCGGCGGACAAGGCGCGCTCCACCGCTTACTAACAGCAGGCGACGGCCGGCGAGTTTTCCTCGTACAAATAGATTGCTCATTAATATTAAACCGCGCGGGGGGCGGGGCGCGGCGCGACAGTCACGTGACGGCCGCGATGCAACGCCGCACTCCACTCCTACCTCACTTTCGATGACAATGCTGCTGTTGCAGGGCAGTATAAAGCGCATAATGTCGCGGTCATCAGCGATCTGGTTGTCGGTACATCATAAATTGGTCCACCAAATACACACTTAATACCTGCTGCAATGATTGCAGGAGACATTGGACGTCGCTCGCGTCCTTGGCGCTACTCGGCCACTAGTCGGTAGTGAGTAGTAGTTGCGTCGCGAGCGAAAGCGTCCAAGAGAGCGCTCGCCTTGACCCACTTATCGCGCGCCACACTGACACATTTCTCCTCGACGAGGCGACGCCGGCCCGCGCGGGCTCGTCTCCCGGCCGAACTCACTATTGTGTGCCGACGCTTGACGAAGACGCTCAGACCCGCCTTCCCGCTGCGTGTGTGGTAGCAGCTAGTCTTGTTGAAACATAGTGGCGCGCGTGTGGCCGGTGCAGGTATGTAGGCGCGGCGCGGGAGGCGGCGGGAGCGGGTGGGGACCGAGAGTACCGCTGAAAATTCACGTGACGCGTTCGGAAAGTGGTTGAGCGGGGTCGTCGACCGCGTACGCAGCGCGGGCGCATTGGTCGGCGCGTGCGTGGCACCCTGCGCGGCGGCGCGGCGGCGGGCGCGAGGTGCATCGGGGCGGTGAAGGGCCTGTGCGGGGTGCGCGGGCGGCGGGCGCGTCATGTGACTGCGGGTGGTGGCGGGGGGCGGCGGGGCGCGGGTGCAGCTGCCCTGCGCCGCCCATTGATGCGCATGCGGCCGCGGTGAGTCAGCGGCGCGCGCGTGACGTCAGCAGGTCCTAGCGACCACCACGTGCGTGTGCGGCGCCCAGCGGCGGGAGTCGCCTCCTCGGCAGTGCCATAGTTATAATCCATTTTTGTGTAATACCAAATTCAGTCACCGACCCTTATTACGTTAAATGATAGAAAACATTATATGATTAATTCCGACTTGATGTTCCAGCGATATTTTGCAGTGTGCAATATCCGCTCGCCCCGCTAGACGCCACAATTTTGGAGTGATATGCAACAGTTTTAGTAGTAAACGAGTAGTTTTAGTATTATCGACCCTATACCCCCCTCACAATCACATATAGGCACAGGGTTTAACCGTCCAAAATGTGGCCGTATTTGCCGCGCACGAATCGGTCTGATCAGTCACCAGCGTAGGTGTACTTTCCAATCGTAACATCTCCAATAGGCGCTATTAGATGTTAATTCACAGAGCGAAGTATATTTATTACGTGGTGTATTTTGCATTTTATTGTTTCCATCAAATATTTAATGTGGGTACTTTTTTTAAGCAAATATAACCGTGGGATAGTATTTTCATAATGACGTTCTTGCTCCTTTGAACATATTTTTTCTAAACAGTTTTAACACACATAGCCGCGTCCTTACCGGTGGAGTAGAGTGGGACTGTGGTAACTGGCGCTGGCGACTGGCACCTGCCAACCAGTGGCAGCACGCGACAGTCGATAAGCTACATATGATGCCGCGTAGTGCCGCGAGCAGTGTCCGCCGCACTCTGAAGGGATGGAGTCGCCGCGTGCCGCCGCACTAGTCACCATCCACCACACGCCAATACCTTAGAGGCTCACCCGGCTACGTGGCAGACACCCGATATTTTGTAATTAAATTTTGTAATTTAAATATATTAAAATATATTAAGAAATTTGCCAATACAAGAACCAACAATAGATTTGCTGATTGTGGAGAGCGCCGTTCCTGACGTCGATAGCGCGATGCACGCACACCCACGTACACACACACACACGCACAAGATGGAGATCATAGAATATCGATACACAATACAGAATTGAAAACACGAGCGACACTCGTTGAGTTAAGTGAATTCCAATTTAGAGAAGCTGCGCGGAGGCCGGCCGGCGCCTCGCTATAAATAGAACAACAAGAGCTGCCCGCGCACCCGCGCACAGCACGCGCGCTCGTGACGTCACGCCGACACACCTCCGCACCCGGCGCCGCCCCACTGCTTAGCACTTGCCACTCCAGCAACTCATGCAGCTAAAACTAATCTATAGGAAGGCCCGACCACACCTAGCAACACGCCGCGGCAAAGCGCGGCAGCCGACAGACGCAGCCACCTATAATTACCTTTAATGCATGTGCTATTACAAATGCAGACAATTTATTTAATTTTTGTATATGATATATGCCCATCCAGTTGCATTTGTTTGTGAGTGTTGTTTCTCGATGTGGAGCGAAGGACACCCGTTTTTGGTATTTCCTTCTTGTTGCCGTGTAACGTTTATTAGGGTGATAAGGAAACGATATTACTTGTTATGTCCAATTCTTCCGCGATTTAAATATGATAACAACATCATAGGTAACGTCGCAACCTTTCAAAGCAATTCCATCGCTGAAGAAACCTACACGCTACAGCATGTCGGCTCTACTGAGCGCTTTAAACAGTACATTATTGTGAACCGTTATTAGGAAATACTGTGAAAGAATGTATGAATGGTGTTTTGTTGGTACGTCTTTAAATTGGTATCAATGTAATGGTGATTGCGGTCGGCCGTCGTCAACTCATATTCGTGGAATATTGGATGTTCGCCTCTTAAGATGCACGCCACCATGCCTCCACGTCACTCAGCTTTATCTATCACAATACTTGGCATCCATTGTGTCTCTGCAGGACTACCCTTATTACCTACATTTTTGACAGAAAAACATTCTATCGGTACGCAAACGATGTTCTCCTATTATACCCCTGTTTAAGACTTCACTCAAATGGAAAATGTTTTTGGGTATCGCGTTAAGTTCTTAATACTACCATACAATTGTTTATACATATACAAAACACAAACAACGAACGCAACAGCACGTGAAGAAGCGGCAGTCATCGCGTATTATTTATTGGTTCATTGTTGAGCAAGCGCGGCGCGGCGCGGGGGGCGCGGCGCGGGGGGCGGCGGCCGGCACGGCGCGAGGTGTCCGATATCGTGAGTGCATAGAAACTGATAGAAACATGTACCGGAATGCCATTTCGAGCGGAGCGCTTCAAAACAATCGCATTGTTTTGCCTTCGAGAAGCTCGCCTCGAACACACGGCGCTAAGGCATCCCCTCACTCCCCTCACCCCGAGCACAGTACCTACTCGCACGTGTGACGCACACCCGCGGGGTGCAGCGCTTTTTATTGTGCGGCATATCATACCAGCCCATACGCCACAGAACATCATGTCAGAAAAACCAATCGTACAATGATGCAATCCACTTCATATCAACCGGTCCACGTGCTGCGCTGCACGAGCTGACGGACGAGGTGTGATGTGGAGCGGCGTGCGGCGCTACGCCCGGTCTAGCCGGCGACGCCGTCAAGGTCGTGACCTCGGCAAGGTCGCCCGACTACCCTCTGGCGACGGTCCAAATGTAGCGTAAGAGAACATGCTAGGTTAATAAATTGATTCACTTATAACTATCAAGACGTATACATAACGGACATGACGAGGTGCGAGCGCGGCGGTGGTCGCCGGCCCGGTGCTGACGCGTGGTGATTTGTCTCGATACAGATAGTGCCTAGTGCGTCGATAACGGCACCACTCGTAGGTCACGTCAGCCGCCACTCACGCACTGCACGCACGTACTCGCCTCTCGTATGCGCGATTAGCACGCATGCTGGCCGGAGGATTTCAACCACGTAAATGTAACCGACAGCGGGATGCATCAGTACAATAGCAGAACTTAAAAGCACGTTGCGAGCGTAGCGGCGGCGGCCGAGTCCCGATGCGTTGTCGCTTCGTCTCGATAACGGATCAATATGTGAGAGGTCGAGCGGAGCCGCATCACTTACATGAATTACTTACATGCGCCGCGGAGCGCGTGATGCGTAGGGTGATCAGAGGCGTCCAATTGTCATATCTTGTTGTATCTAAGGAATAAAGAGACTTTGGACTCGTTGTAACCACATGTATGGCTCGTCTCGTGCCGGTGTGGGAGCGATATACACTCCGCGGATATATCTCTACATAATAATTGGTTGGACTATTTCAGAAGACAGCCCACGTGATCCATGAATACAATTATTAAGCCCAATACACAGTACGTAATGTGGTGTCCCTGTGTGGGCGGCGACTAGCGTCGTGTGCAGTCTGCAGTGTGCACAGCATGTGTTCGACAACGTTGCGCACACGAGACATATGTAAATGGAACATGGATGTATATTTCTTGTTCCCTATTAGCTTACCAAGACAAACTGAGTTGTTTAAACATTGGTAATATTTTATGCTAAAGAAACACGCGACTGTCGGATGATGAAAATAATAAAAACATATTTATTAACCACTGGTGGTCACAGCTTTGAATCCCAGGGCACACGTCTGACTTTTTTGAGTGTTGTCTGTATTGACAGTCAATTACCATCCAACATGATAAACATATACTTACATTATAGTAGTACCTATCTAGTATAGACATCTTAGCAAGAGTATCTATGCTATGTAGTATACGCTAGGCTACACTATATCAGCGCGATGGCCTTAGTTCTTTCAAAAAACTCTCCGTCGTAGAGCGGTTCGCAGCGTCGCTCAGTATGCGTGGATATAGGTGGATAATGTAAAGAAACACAAAAAATAATTGAGATATTATACTAGAGAGGATAGCGGAAATAAAATGTTTGTATCGAAATAATCGGTATCGTACTACTCCTTCTATTTTCCGTCTCTGTCACACCTACGCAGTGACATCATCTTCGCTTACGCTTCAGTGGGATCTCGTGTGCACACGCACGGGAATCCTGTACTAGCACAATGCGTCGAAATTATGTTCCCTATGTCCGCTCTAGTATAATACCTCAATCCAAAATCACAAGTCTCGAAACTTTGTGCATGAAGAAAGTGCACCATTTGCAATACCGAGCTAAAATAAATGGATTGCTGTTTAAAACAAACAGAGAGATTTCGTGTTTCATAGAATAAAGTGGTGTTATTATTACAAAGTAGAGGCATTCGTTGTCCGCTCGCCGGCGCCCGGCACTCACAACAGCGCGGGCAGGCCGGCTGCCAGGAACCACCACCACGCCACTGTAAGCATTCAAGCTTGCCACTCCGCTTAAAAAGTGGCAAAATGAAGAAAAAAAGGTGAATAGTAAATGAATGTGAAGCAGCAGCAAGTCCTTGCGAGTGCAGGCAGTGGGCACAGAGTGGCGGAGCGCGCGCCACGGCGGGATGGATGCTGCTCGGCAGCAGCTGCGGGCGGGAGCGCCTGCTCCGCCGGCGCACTGCAGCAGGCGCGCGCCCGCCGAGATGCCATCTCGGACAAGTTCGCGCCCTCACCCCGCACCCCGCACCCCGCGCCCGCACACCGCGCCACGTGCGGCGTGTGTGTGACGCTCACTTGCGTCTCCAACTAAGCGTGAACTCGCGCCCTCAGAGCTTTCGCGTTAACTTGATAATGCATAAGCTCGCTTTAAAACCATTCAACACTAATTGCGTTGCACTATTCTGTCAAATTGTTTATTGTTTTTGTTTAGTTTTAGCCCAGGTCGTAAATTAATTTTGTATAAAGCTTATTACAATGTTAAATTCGTTTATGAATTGTAATTTTAAGCTGAAAATAATTCTTCAATAGTTCACTAAAGTTAGTTTGCGTGTCTGGTTCGGCGCGGCGCGGCGCCACGTCGCGTCGCGTCGCGTCGGTGACAAAATAATAAGCGACATGCCATTTATTTACTCGTGCAACGTTTGATGGATAGTCGAATAGTTGATTGGGTGGACGGGAGCCGCGAGGAGGGGTATCGTTAAACAATAGTCCATAAACATTAAACAGTAAAGAGGCACGCGACGGCATGTGATGTCTGCGCGGAAATCATTTATTGTACATTACCGAGCACCGAGCGATGCGACGGAACTCTCACAGAACACTATGTACTGAATGCTATGCAACATGCGCGTCGTTATTCTAGCAACACGTTAGTTATTACACAAATTTATTATTATTGAAACAATAGAGCAATATTTAATGGGAAACAATAGCAGACTGTGTAGTTGTATAAAGATATAAAGGCAATGTGTATGACTTGCGCATGCTGGTGTGCAGCTCGCGCGGAGGTCCGGCGCGGCGCCTCTACTCCTATATCCAGCGTGGCAGAAGTGGTGGAGCCTTGCAGTCGTTCAGTTATTTTTCGGGATAATAATTTAGCTTATGTGTTAATCCAGGGTATCAGCGAAATATCAGCATACCAAATTTAACCGAAATTGGTGCAGACGTTTCTGAGATTAGCGTGCACTTTTAGGTAGATATAGATAGATAAAAGGCAGTCTCTGCGCCAATACAAAACAAGTGCAAGAATCTCAATGGTTGTACCGTTAGCACAGTTTGTCTGAAGTGATGTGATGTGAGAGATGAGTTTACAGGCAACTGGAGCACGCCGGCAGATTATCAATTGTACAAAAGATACCCCACATCTAACGACAAAGGAACGAAACTTGATAAAAGTCACCGGTAGAATGTTGACTCACGTGGCCGCAGTTACTCGCATGACAATATCAAAAGTAATACAATTTAATGATACCTATATTGGAAAATGAAATACCGCTGAGTGCGCGTCACATTCTACTCCGCATGTGAAGTTTAACCGCAACTCGCTATTGTTCGAGGAATTGATCGATACTCTTACAATCGTTTGTATCACTGCTGACAATTGTACACAACATAAGCTGACCAATAGCAATTACTGACGTGAGCGCACAGCGCGTTTCATACTCCGTCAGCAAATTCGAACAAAGAGTCAGATAACAAACATGACGAGTGGGAAATACGCAGCACGCGGCGCGCCGAGCACCCGAGATACGCGCTGACAGCGGAAATCTTCCACACCTGTCACAGATATATACAAGTATATGAGCGCCCGAGACAGCACTCAGCACACGTCAGCATGGCGCGATACTGCGCCGCCAGCCCGCCACCGCATGCAGTTCGTAACGAACTGTGTGGAGACCAAAGAAGGTGCAGCCGACACTCGCGCCCCGCCCGAAACAATGACATATTACATTGAACATTGGCGCTACACGAACAAGGTGTAAGGTGGCAATATTGTTCATCGCCGCCCTCGATATTTGTATGAAAGCACAGGTATTCAGCTTTACCGGGACATCTCGATGCAGCAGTGGAGCGGTAGAGCAGAGTGGGTCGTGTCAGCTGAGGAATGTGTTTGTACTGGCGGAGCTACACCGCCGGAACAGAGCAGACACGCGGCTCAGTACGTGCGCCGCACAAAGCGCTTCGCTGATAGCGACCGGTGACTCCACCACTGAGACGTGTCGGCACATAATCTTGACTTGCCCGTCTCATCTTCTTGTCGCTACTACTGTGAGACGAACACGGGCGCCGACAATCAACACCACCAGCCGGTTGAATTGCAACTTTACATATTGACCTCGATCGTAATGTTATGACCCAAAGTGGCTTTGCCTTAGGGATTGCTTACATCGTGAGCAAACGTGGCGATAATATTTGATTGAGTTTATTTGTATTTTCTATTAGTAGGAACCAAGTACATATACGTGTAATAAGTAATGACTTATCGTAACAATATGTTTGTCTCGGTGAGTGAAATGATGGGGCCTTCGGTAATGGATCGGAACGCGGCCGAGTTTGGTCACATGACTTATTAGAAAGTGAAAGGGTCGCACGCACACTGCGTCGTCTGTGAGGTGTCTGTGAGTAAGAAATGCTCTACGTGCGTGAGTGTCGCGAGAGCGGGTGTCGCGAGGCGCAACATCTCCAAGAATGCAGGCTCGGCGGCACACACGTGTATTCGGATAATCTAGACGGAGTTTCGTTTTGACGTGGGATTTGCATGTCGTGTGCTGCCATTATTGCGTGTGATTGGTGTTAGATGTGCACGTGCCAGCGGGCCTAGCGCTGTTTGTACATCGCGAAAAAGGTTTTTATTTTTTCTCTTTGACTATCGAAAAAAAACTTTACTTTCATTTAATATTTCAGTATGCATGCTGTTTTAAAGTACGATTATATTTATGAGTAAGCAGCCGAAGCCACTGGCAGCAGCTAGTGTCGGGACCTGGGTACACACGCGCTAGTGGTACGCGAGGTGTCTGGGCGGAGGCGCGGCTCGCGTGGTGTCGGCGCGTTTGTTGTAGTGTCACGTGTGCACGTGTGCACGTGTGCGGCGACGCGACGTGGTGAATCAATTACAGCCGGATTTGAATCGGTGGCTGTTGGCTGGAGGCTCGGTGTCGGCTTCGACACGTCGACCAGCGTCACTCCCTGACGCGCGCCGTGTGTACTGACTACCGGCGGCGCGACGCGGCGCTGTGCACGGTGCCTTACACCTTACACTGATACTCGATATGCTTTGAATGCGTAATTACTAGCAAACAAAAGCTTTTCTCGCAATACCAATACTACTGACCATTACAATAACAACGGTCGAGTGTCACCACTCTCTTCGAATAGCTGTATGTATGTATAATTGTGAAACTGCCGGTATTCCCAAGTTAAGTATCCAAGTGATCTTCGTTTGTGGTATTCATTCGGTGACACCATCAACGCAATTACGAGTGTCTGTGTCTGTCCTGAGTAGGTAAGTAATATACTGGGAATATCATGACTGCTACCGAAAACGAAGCCGTGTGGTAGTTTAGTGACTACAAACACAATGCAACAAAAATTTTATAAAATTTTCAAAAATAATAATTTAAACTCTTTAACACGTTAGAGTCCTTATAAATAAAAGGGTATATATACACTATTATTTTAGGAAAAATGAATATACCATCCAAATAAGATCATAGGAAAAAAAGAACAAAAAAAATCGACGCTTTTTTTGCAACATTTTCTGTTGCAATGTGTTTGAAGTCACTGAAACTACCACCGATTTCGTTTTCGGTAGCAGTCTTGAGATACCCGGTATAAAATGTCTTTATTTCAGTTACTCATTCTACGATTAAAAAAATATTATGACAATAGTTCCTGCGTCAACAACACTAGCCACAGCTATGATATTGACTAACTGTACATTTGCCTGTCTATGCCTACACCGAATACAGTACAGAACCTCCTTTAAAATACTCAATATAGGTGTCTTGGCTAGACGACGCGACGCCTGGGAAACGATAGGCTCCTGTTATTACACCGTCCTGTAGATGTTGACATTGCGCATGGCAGTGGAGATGCAATTCGCTCCGCTGATTGAGGGTGCCCGGAATATTTTTAGTTGTAATATTTTAACTTTGGACTAATGTAGATCAAGCTCCACTGGGATACTAGCTTTATCTCAAGGAAAACTAACTATCTCTCGCTGCCCGTTCGATGAGTGCGACTGATAGTTTGCTTGCTCCCGTCCTATTTTAAAAGCTACCAATGCGCCATCGCAAATACCAAGTAGATGGTCAGGGCGGCGTTAATAAGTTACTACTACCTACCTACCTAGTTACTGTAATAAGGTGGCATGAGATAAATCGTTTGTCCGTTTGCCGGACAGTGCAATAAATAAATTTATGATAATAAAATGCATACATAATAAATACATCCAACAGTGACAAATTTAGTCTCCCACACTAAAATCGAGTCTTGTGTTTTGGGTAAGTATAAAAACTACGAGAGGACAGATATCCAAACACAAACTCAAACACCCAGACCTGAAGCACGTGACTGTGGATCACAGTTGACACTAATATTTGTCTCAGTGCGGGATTCGAACCCGCGGCTTGTCAGGAGTGGCAGCGCGGGCCCGGCGCGGCGCGCTATCTGATAACAGATCACTGCACGCTGCGCGGATCACATCTGTGAGATTATGCGACGCACGTCACGAGGTGTCTGTTATATTGTATTAAGTAAAAGGCAAATATTTTCCTATACACAATTACAAGATTTACCTCAAGTGTTGCCTTCCTCGTCATGTGACTCGCAAAAGGTTATCCGAATGTTTCGAGTATACTGCCTGCATTATACATATAAATTAACGACATTTTTAAAAATAACTAATTTATTTTCATAAAAATAAACATCGACTTTAAAACAAAAAAATAGCACAGTAAATTAACAAATAATATCTATGTTAATTTTCTCCCCCGAATTGAGAACTTCCTCCTTTTTAATTAGGTTAAAAATGAGTACATGTAAACAACAGCTAAGAGTAAGCAATTGACAAATATAATCAGCGGTCCCTCCCTGTAGAAGCAGCACAGAAATGAGAAAGCCTTCAAACAAACGAACAACACGAAAGTAAAGACCGGATCAATTGTATGTTTGCCCAGTTTTAGGGGATTATTGCATATTTTGCCTACAATCCAGTGAACATGCAATGTGTTCGCTCTATAGGGTGATATTGACACATGGTACTTAATTTCACCCACATGTTTCTCATTACCCCAGGAGACGTCGACGACATGCACATACTCGTAATTTGAAAAAAATAAAATGTGGAAGTCTTTTTGACAAAAAATCGTGATTTTAGTTTTCACGATTTTTGGGCGTCCCATATAGATACGAGTATTTTTACCGCTTAGCTGAACTTCAGTTCGGCTCGGGAACTTGCTCAGCTGTAGAAAGACTCGGTATCTATAGGGGTTGATCAAAAGCCTTGAAACCTAAAATCGCGATTTTTACAAAACTATCAAGCAGTTTTTGATCAAACTTGGTACAGTGTTACCTGTGGCGATTAGGAACATGTGGTTACAGTATGGTAAATGTAAAATTAATTGTTAAAATTTTTTTATTGTCTAAAAATAAAAATAAATTACCTAATTGCTGGTAAAATATACCTACGTGAACCGTAGGTTTTGTAAAGCGCACTCAGTCGCTTATTATTTATTGGCTTTAATTTATTGTGCCTGGTGTGAGCCTCGGCCTGAATGTAGGCAGTATGTACCTACCTACTTGTATAGTAATTAGTAGTCATAGTTAATGTCCTCTTGGGATTACTAGGGAATACCTCGCTTCGCGTCGTCATCGCCAAGAGTCCTCTAAGTACTCAGTACCTACTCACACCCCCGCCCCAGAATGTCCGTGCACTTGCGCAGGTCAGTGTCGGTATGTCAGTGAATGTTATGGTGACTAGGGAATAAAAGCATTTATTTAAAGATGATATTAATCTTCTTGCCTAGTTTTGTAAGGTCTCGAGGAGCTTTGGACTTCCGGCAATGTCACTCACGGTCGATTTTCTATGAGAGTGCCGCTCGTTACTCTTACAATTTCAAACGAAGGGTGGAGTGTGTGCGGGCGCAGAGACGCGGCGGCGTCACGTGCTATTGTTTTCCAGTGCACGGGTGTCCCAGGCAAAGCTAATCTATGAATAGGCAAGCAGCGCTGAGCGCTGTGCACGCACACTAGCGCGGCGTCAAGGGCGCGTCAGCCACGCCGCGGCTCGTCTAATTAACACTTCATGTAATGACAGACAGCGCGTCGCTCCCGAGCCGACGCAGCGCCGCGCCGCCTCGTCTCACTCGCCCCACACGCCCCCGCGTCCTCGCGCCCCCGCGCCCGCCACCTCAACACCATACTCCTCAAGATTATGTTGGACCTACAATAATGATGCAAAACAATATCTGTATAGAGTACACAGAGAGAAGTGTCGGCGCGTCGGCCGCGTGTACTGTGTCCTGTGTGCACAAGGCCTTGCGATGGAACGTCGAATTGTTATAGTGGAGTGGTGCCGGTGTACTAGTATGTGCTCAAACACTGAATACTTAGTTATGCTTTAATAGTTTGCCGACTACCAACACCTTGTAATAAACGATAAATTAATTGCTGATTAATTCCGTTATCTTTCTACAAAGTAGCGTTGTATTAAAAAATATAATATATAGGTATATCATGCACAGGTACATACCTAGTGTGCCTGATATCATTTGCGGAAAAAATTGAGTTCAAAGGATATTCGAGCAGACCTTTGCTCGGCGGGCGACGTGATCGCGATGAAAGCTATAAGGATACTTAGTCGGTAAAATATGCGATTGTAAGGAATTACCAAGTGGTCGGAAAGCGATATGTTGACGAGTGTGGTGAAGTCCGTTGTTGTCGGTAATACCTGTTAGCCGTTGCCTACTTGAGATATACTTCCGAGTGAGCATTGTAACCGCAAGTGAATGCGCT
Source organism: Hyles lineata (assembly GCA_030180105.1). Lineage (NCBI taxonomy): Eukaryota > Metazoa > Arthropoda > Insecta > Lepidoptera > Sphingidae > Hyles > Hyles lineata. The sequence continues at coordinate 3,924,465 of JARJEE010000035.1, read as the reverse complement.
ATAATAAAACGTAAGCCGTGTGCAGTGAGGCGCGGCGCAGTGTCCCTTGTGCAGTGACCGCACCGTGCGGTGTGTGCAGTCGGCACAGGGGCCCTACTCTGAAAATCCGAAACGAAGTTCGAATCTTCGGACGATCGAAGTTTATGATGATACGAATGTACCTACTCTATAAATGTTCGGAATTGGTATAACGTATATCGTATTACCATAAGTCTATGGTTACGACCATAAGTTAATAACGACCATAAGTCTATGACATACATAGCCCATAGGATTGGCAAGTTGAAGTGGCAGTGGGCCGGGCACATAGCTCGTACAACCGATGGCCGTTGGGGCCGAAAGGTTCATTAGTGGAGGCCACGTACAGGCAAGCGAAATGTCGGACGCCCGCCTACAAGGTGGACGGACGATCTGGCTAAGGTTGCAGGAAGTCGCTGGATGCAGGCCGCTTCATTGTGGAGATACTTGGGGGAGGCCTATGTTCAGCAGTGGACTTCCTGTGGCTGATATGATGATGATGATGATAAGTCTATGTAGGTATGTAAATTCATATCGTCATAAACTTCGATCGTCCGAAGATTCGAGCTTCGTTTCGGATTTTCAGAGTAGGGCCCCAGAGTGGCGCGGCTGCCCCGCGACGCAGTTATTAGCTATTACACACAGAGATTACCGAACTCACCCTGTTGCGCTGTCTGTACATAGTGCGGTAACTCATCTGCCCCTACACAGCACTCACAATTGACAAGTATCTACGTATATGTATAGTATATACATATCCCGAAGAGTAGAACTAAGAAAATGCTTAATCAACGTACTAATTTAATTTTCGACACACAACACTATCCTCAGTGCCTAAATAAAAATATTATATTAAAAAGTGGGAAACAGCGAAAAAGTATTTATATTTGTTGCAATTCTTTGCTCTTCCAGAATTGAAACATGTTAATTTCAACGACAGCTATAATTGAACATGATAGTGGTGGGGCATCGCTGTTGTCAGACATGACTCAGCATGAATAGGCAGGCTCGTCCGGGGCGGTACCACTATCTCACACGAGATCAAAGTGAAACGACAACTTCGCTGTGGCGTTACGTTCGGTGAGTAAGATTGTCGGATGCCACTTTCCTTGTCCGGTGTCTCATCCCTTTTCTTTCCCACTCCCCTCCCGAGTTTAATGGGCCAGCAACACATCCATGATCCCACCATTGTGAATGTTCATGGGCGGCAGTGGTCACTTACCATCAGGTGAACTGCTAGCAGTTAGCACGTTTGCCGGACCTAATATTTAAGAAATACTATTGGGAGTATAAAATTAAACAATACTTTAGTAGGTACTATTTAGTAAAAAAAAGTATAATGTCCATTAAAATTCTTGTTTTTTTTAATCCATGATACATTTTAATTTTCTTTCATTTGGCGAACTTATAATGAATGTACGCTTAGCGCCGATCAAATCTAACAAAAACAAGCTTACTGAACTTGTTATTCGGCAGGAGTTGGGTTAGGAGTAGAATCAGGAAAAAGCCCATTAAGGACAGCATATTCGAAGAGCGTGTGACGTCTCACTCGTGCCACGACTCTGCCCTCACTCCTGAGTCCTGACTCGGCCGTGTGGCGCGGGCGGCGTGGCGTGAGGCACGTGGCCCGCAGCGCGTGGCGCGGCGCTACTCGGCGACCACTATCCATTAAGCCGATGATAAGCATAATTAAAATATTTTAATGTGACTATGATACATAAAAACTTAAACACCTCAGTACAATTCCACTAATCGTATGCGGCTCACAGATAAACGCCCGCCGATATGTTATGAACAGTCCTCAAAGGCATAATATTGAGAATCATTAAAAATTGCTATGAATAGACGACTGACGTGGCAGAAGTCGCCGAATAATTCGCTCGCCACACTAGACCCGCCCTCGGACAAACCGCAAACAATTTTAAATTAGACATGTACATTCTGTTTCGTTTTAATTTTAATAATAATCTTTAATAATCGTTTCTTGTCGCTTCGGATAGCAAAAACACTATGTAGGCAAAGAGTGGAATCGAGACGGTGACTAACTCATGACAAGATCCGTTAACTCAGATAATTATACCCAATCATGAATTTGCGAACCTGCATGAAAAATTTGAATTCAACGAGAATATTTAGTCAATTGAAATGAGTTGTAAAAAATGACACGAATGCATAACGGATGAGTAGTGGCTGTGGGCAGAGCGTGCAGCGATGAGCGAGCGAGCCGGGCGGCGCGGTCGAGCATCACTCTGTGCAGTGTGCACGCAGCGCTGTCGCTGAAGCGTGTTGACGAGATGTTCTGCCAACTTTGACCTTCGTAGAACTGCTCCTCCGAGTGAAGTCTTCTAATACGCTCGAGTAGACTCCGCCCCTGCCACCATTGGGCATTGTTGTCGCGCTCACTCGGAACCACCGAATTGTCATGGAAACTATTCATGACGGTCCTTCCTGTCCACCCGTCGCCTTCTGAATCGCACGCCGCGCTCTCCGCAAACTCGTGCTCATTAAAACTATTATCTCATCAAAAACAAAACTTGTAAAAATAAACACGTCTCGCAACTCAGTTTTCTACCGTAAAAAGTTGTGAGATCCATGTAATACGAAAGTCGATTAATTAATTCAGGCCCTATTTAAGGTATCGTACCTTGTGAGGTGTATTAAGTTAACGTAACAAAACGTAATTAGCTAACCTTATGACATCATACAATGATGACTGAATGAAAGACATATTTTATGTTTTCAATAAAATAGATTTACATAGCCATCGCATTAAACATTCATATTTAATATCGTATGTATTACTTGTGAGATACGTTATGTTTTCGTGCTTTCATGTTAGATGAAGAAGAAGAAATGGCCTGAACTACGTTGCCCCCAGATAAATGTACCATTAGCAGAGTTATAAATAAGTTGAGATGGCTAACAATACAATTAATTTCACACGGTCGTATACATTATCATGTATTTAATATATAAATGCAAAAAAACGACGAAGACAAGCGCAGCGAGGTGTCGCGAGCTGCTTGCTAGCGTTACTACACACTACACACGACACACGTGTGTTTTTCGGCTTTTGCCTGTATATACGTACATATATATTCCCGTCTCATTAATCTAATCCCGGGTCGAGCGATGTGACATTGGAATTTCTATTTATTATCAGCCTGGAGTCAGTTTGTGCTTGATATGGCGATGGGCTCGCTTTCTATCACATCGTGGGACGGAACACGGGGCGAAACGTGGCGTTCCTGTAAGCACATCTCAACCCAGAGCGCTGGACCACTGGGTCGGTGCTCGGTATATTACAGAGTGCCATTCTTCACATATCATAGACATTGACAGCCTCCGTGGCGCAGTCGGTTAGACATCGCCTGTCAAACGAGAGGCCGCGGGTTCGATCCCCGCACCGAGAGAAATGTTTGTACGGCCCACAAATATTTCTTTCAGATCTGGGTGTTTGTGAGACCGAAAAGTCTCGACGATACAAGACTCGATCTTAGTGTGGGGTCAGGACTATGTATATGACTGGTGAATGAAAAAAAAAAAACATAGACATTTTGGTAAAGATCTCTGTGTTATGCAGTTTTCGTCACGTGTTCTTTCATCATTCAAGTGCGCGGTAATTGACGAAACAATTTATCTGTATAGATATTAGTTAGATAAACAAAAATAGAAATTTGAACGTGAGACACTTGAACAAAAACAGAGTTCAAGTGGTACTCTATTTATAAGAAGGAGTGTGGCGCGAGGTGTGACGCGGAGCGCGGGGTGCGGGGGCGCGGGGTGCGAGAGCGCGGGGTGCGGGGGCGCGGGATGCGGGGGCACGTGCCCCTCCGAAGCTCATTCATATTCGCACTATATTGGTTCACTAAACGACGAAAATGATAAGGAGATTTGGTAAGTGGGGGGCGCGGGGTCGCGGGGTATCGAAATACTTGTAACTTTATACGTGATATGAACGTAGTATTAAAGGAAGATTTTTTACACTTCCCCTTAAACCTTCGTCTATTCGTTTGAGCTGCTTTCCCAGACAATATTATTTCAAGTCATAATTTACACGTATTTTTCATAGATGAATATTTTTTCAAGCAGCTATCGCCGGTGACCCTTGTGTCGGGTTGCATTGCACTTACCATAAGATGCAATGTAGCAGTGACCTTGTCGTGGCAGTCGAAAAACACATTGATATTTTTCCAAGAAAACATACTTAACTGCTGCGCATTATACAAGTAACGCAATAAAACACATTAACATAATTATAATGAGTTCTGTGAAGTGGTATAATTCGAGCACTCGCGGTGATTTGGAGTCCAGGGTGTGCAGTGTCCTTCAGTTTGCGGAGGGGTCGGATGCGCGGGGTCGCGGGGTGCGCGGGGTGAGGGGCTGGAGCTGGCTGCGTGCTGTGACAAAAAATATTAGACCTCGAATAAGTTCTCGCGGTTGTCAAACGTTAGAGGAACATGCAAAATAGTTGTGAGTAGATTAAACAACATTTTCAAAACTTTTGAAGCAGGCGAAGAATCCAGGAGGCCTTGTTAATTGAAGCCAAGAGAGATACATGATACTTCTGGGAAAACCACCATCAATTGGGAAAATCTCTAAACCCCCACGTGAGAAGGCTAAAGGGGAAGTTCTATGTCCCCCACTATATTCACTAGACCTAGTCCTTTCTGACCATGATTATTCCCATCGATGGCACTTGGCCTGGTTGAGCAGCGCTTACAAGAACTTATAACAACTTATAATAACCAAAAATGGCTAATATCTTCGAGAGTCTCCAAAGACGCGACATTTTCCAATGTGATATTTATACTCGCATGCTGCTAGAAAGATTAGTAATTAACTATAGCAAAAAAGTGTGTTTAATTCTTTACTGCAGGGTATATCCAGACTGCGACCGAAAAAGAAGCTAGGTGGTAGCTTTAGTGACTTCAGAAACAATGGAACTAAAAAATTTTCAAGAAAAAATCGACTATTTTTTGGTTATTTTTATTTTGTATCGTCGTATGAAAAAAAAATTATGATATACATCGATTTTCCTAAAATAATAATGAATCCCCTGCTATTTTGAACAACGCAAGAGTTTAATTAGTATTTAACAAAAGCTATGGATTTACCACCGAAACACGATGATATTTAAAAGAATCACAGAGACGATTGTCGCGATTATTTTCGAAATTTTTAGTTGGATTGTGTTTATAGTTACTAAAACTACCAGCAGGCTTCATTTTCAGCCGCAGTATAGATATACCCTTTGTAATAGGCGTCCTGCTGAGGAACTTAAAATCCCGATTATTTAAACCTCCTGTCCAGAATATCCAAAAATTAAATCTGTCATCACTACATGTGACTCGCAACCATCGCAACTGATTGTTTGCACACACGACGCGGCGTCGCGCTTGCCTTTTGTTCTCTATGTGTAAATAATTATTTATATATTACGAGATGCACAGTAGGTACACGCTGCGCATAGCCCGCGGTCCTGTTATCGTACAGCATGGACGCTGTCGACACCCGACTCATCTTGGGGCAATCGCTGCAAACACAATACAATGCATGACTAATATAATGCACGCATAGTATTGCGACAGCCTGGTCCTCCACCCCGGCGTGGGCGTCAGCTGCCGAACTTCGCACCGGCGGCAATGCCACCACGGCGAGCGTCGTACCTCCACAGTCACATGCATAGTCCTGACCCACAGGATACTGACACAAAGATCGAGTAATGTGTCGTAGGTATCAGGAACTACGAGAGACTTTTTGGCCTCACAAACAACCAGACCAGAAACAAACACTTGTGGATAACACAAATGTTTGTGTAGGTGCGGGGATCGAATCTGCGGCCTCACCTTTCACAGCCGTCAGCCGGCGTATAACCAACTGTGTGACGGAGGCTGTCAATGTGTTTACTCTGACCGCCATAAACTCGCTACAATACTACAATGGTAAGTATAATGCAATTCATAGAAATAGTCACAGTTAATGAATTGTTATCTGCCGCCGATCGTTGATATTATGCCGGCCTGCTTGATATCAGACTTTGGCATTCGCCTTTTCGTTGCGGGATGTTCGCCATGCGGGTGAGTACGCATCTTTAATATCGCTATCTTTAAGCATAGCTTATTATAGGTGGTGTTGTACATGACGTTGCCCAAGATGTAAATGTTCATTGTTGTTGCTTGCTTGACGCTTGTATTGTAATCCGATGCAGGTGGGTACAATGTGTATGGTAGCAGTGAGCTTGGCATCAGCCCCGCCCCGGCCAGCAGCACGCCCCCCGCCACCCCGCCGGCTCGCCACTCGGCCGTGCTGGGCAGCGCGCCCACGCTGGTGCCGTGAGGTGTCCCCCGTGGCGCCGCTTGAGGACCATTCTCAGTACTGCCATACCGGGATGCAGAAAGAAGACTCAATAATTATTTTTAGATTTAAAATTGATAGCCATCCAAACAATTAATGCAGCGACGAGGATGGGCCGCGCACGCTGACTTCACCGCTGTTAATGATATCTATACTAAGTACAAATAACTTGTACTTTGAAGTTTGAGGAGGAAGCGGTCAGTATTAATGTAACTATTAATGTGTACTTATCACAGTATGTTGGCGTGCGGCGCGTGTCCACTGGCGACGCGAGGGTCTGCAGCCGCACGTGTTCTTTTTGCGATATCTGGCCTCGCAACATTAAATCCTTAGGTTCAGTAATAGGTTTTATTATTCTCCTTGCATTGTGTAAGTCACCGTCGGTTGTTTGCAAGTGATCGCTCTCAGTGATAAAACGCCAATTATTACGTCTCAGTTTTATTTGTTTGTATCTTAGGTATAACTCAGTTTTATTTGTGGTGTTGTGAGCAAATTACTTATAATTACAGTTTTCGGCAATAATAACAACGTGATATATAATAAAGAATATATACACACTGACCCGAGCGGCTCACGGTTTGGTTGTTTTCCTCGTGGCGCGCACCGCTAGATAAGTACTACAACGTGCCAATCGCCCTCGGCGCAAACAAAGTATACGTTATCAACACGTCTCACGGAAAATATAACATTCAGTTACACAATCACATGCGGCGCAACTAGTCTTTTATGGTTTATGTATGTATCCTAGTAACGCACAGAGGCGCATGGCCGCGGGGCAGCCCGGCCGCGTGGCTGCGATGACGTCACGGCTCTCTCCACCTCCAGCCTCGACGCTGACGTGTGACGCGCGACGGGAGGGGGGGGGGGGGGGTCGGCCGCCCCGCATTAACTCCACCTCATTATCTATACATATAAATAAAATTTAAGTCTCTGTAAAGTGAAAATAAAAAAAATGACCAACTACGTATTGTTATATACACGATACCTATAAAGAAAATCACCTTAGATTTTTTTTGTCTGTCTGTCTGTCTGTCAGTCTGTTTGTTCCGGCTAATCTCTGAAATGGCTGGACCAATTTTGAAGGGACTTTTATTGTCAGGTAGCTGATATAATAAGGAATAACTTAGGCTACATTTATTTTAGAAAAATTCTTTTATTTTAGAAAAATAAAGTTTTTGTTAAATTCCACGCGGACGAAGTCGCGGGTACTGCTAGTCATACATTATAATTATGATTGACATAGGTACCGTTGTATTTACGATCCAAGACTACTTAATCAGCATATCATTGTATGCATTTACTTAATCCGACGTATCTATGTATGTATATGCGCCGTGTACATTCGTCAGCGTCGATACAGTTGATTCGCTGTCGACACCGATGGCTATGATACAAGTCGCTAATACAACTCACCACCACGATAGGCTCGGGCGACGAGAATGGAATCCAGTCGGAAAAATACACAGAAGTGTATTAGACAGCATGACACTCCATTATGTAATTAGTATTGGAGTGATGACCGGGAGTAACCATCGCGGCGCCCGTGGGAGTGCATGGCAGGCGATTGCCGCTACTGGTGCAAGATGCAGACAGCAGTGAGGTGGTGCGAGAGGGCCGGGCCTAGTGTTGAGTAGGACATGACTTGAAAAAGAGTTTGTAAGAATAGCGTCATTTCTGTACTAAGCCAGCATGTGCATTGTTAGCATGTGCGTCACTCCCTCTCGCTCTCATCCTATAGTTAATTACGTAGAGTAACGAGTACCGGGACACCAAATATGAAGTAGTACACTTTAAAAAGTTGAGCCGCTCTTACATTTTGACGTCATGTACGGGACAAATGTACTGCATCTTGTATGTCCTACTCAACAATAGCCGGGGAGCGCCACGGCGCTCGGCGGCGGCAGGCGAGGGCGCGGCGCCACCTTCACCACGGAATCCTTCACATTGAACTTGTCAGCGCGCTGCGCGAGGCCGCGCCGACACACGCGACACGCACTCCACACCACTCACTACGCACATTATACAATTTAACTGTACTTTACAATACAGTGTCCGGTACTGTAATAGCATGTCTATCATACATGTAGGGTTTGAATGTTATGAAGAAAGATGAGTAGAATGAAACGTTAGACGAATGACTGATATGGAACTTGGTTTGTGTGAAAGAGAGTTCTTAATATGGAAACAATTAGAGGATGAATGCTTAAGATGTTGAAAAACGGAAGGATGGAATAAGAAAGAACACAACAACCTCTGGAAAACGATAGAAGACGTTAATGGAAGATGAAGACGTGAATAAAATGATGAAAATAGAAATCACTCTCCGTTTAATTTGACCTGAGACGGAAATATTCCCACATATACGTACTAAGTAAACTGATTAATCAAAAACCACAAACCCGCCGAAGCCTGAGCCCACATCTTAGTATTTTGTTTATAATATGTTGACAATTACCATTTTAATATTCACTTTGTTTTAGAATGCATGAATGCATACTTACTAACTTGTAAGTGGGGATCGTTTTTGAATAGAACGTTTTTCTTGATTGGTGTAGCTTTAATAAGCCTGATATCTTCGAGCCTTTGAATTGGGCTGGCTGCTTACAGAGGGTCGTAAAAATAGCAACATATTTTGTAATAAGACGTATGCAAATGATACGTATATCGGTCGTTGACCCTACCCGAGCTGGGTGACAACAATAACTCCTGCTTGTTGCTGTAGCCAATGAAAACATGTGCGATAACGCGGCGCGGCGTGTGCGTGATGTGTGTGGTATAATAAGTGCGGCTGCGGTGTGCCGTGTAGTGCCCTGTAGTGCGGTCTCACGCGTGCTGCTGCACTCTACACTAGCACAGCACTAGTGACTCTAGTGAGTAGTGACAAGCCGACTCCGAGCGGCCGAGGCACATCAGCAAGTCGTCACACCGACATCGAGTACGAGTCGGAGGAAACAGGTGCTCCTCTGTATGTCTGCTACATAATACATTACTGAATATGTATACAGGGTATATCCTGACTGCGACTGAAAACCAAGGAAGTTTTAATGACTACAGGCACAAAGCAACTAATTATTTTTTGTGAAGTTTTAAATATCATGTTTGTGTGATAAATCCACAGTTTTTGCAAAAACTAAAAAATAATTTAGCACCTTTCGTACCATAGCGTCTTCAAAATAAAAGGGTGTATATTATAATATTGTACTATTTTAGGAAATACGATATACTTACCACCCAAATCGCTCTCAATCGTACTCTCGATTGTAGAGTAGGCCCGTGCCCTGCAGTGGAACGTATGTGGGCTGATACGTATGTACCACCCAAAAACAAAGACAGGAAAAAAAATACAAAAAACATGTCACTTCTTATCTTGGACCGCACTACACTTGTCATCAGTTGTCAGCGAGAGCACTCCGCCGCGCCGCCCGCGTCGCGCCAGCCACACAAAGTGTTCCGTTGTCAATACATACTGTAGTATAGCAGCTTAACAAATTACACAAACAAAGAAAAACAAGCAACTATTTATTAGTACGTACTATAATATATTGGAGATGAGATCTTTATCTGTAAAATAATGTACAAGTAATTAATGTAATTTATCTACTGCGATGACATATAAATATGTGTCACATGAATTAGTAAGTGTGTATGACGTCATAATATATTACCTAATATGCATAAACATTTTAGTGAAAATGTTTGATCGAAGATTGTACATATAATATCGAGCGAGCAACCAGTATTCATTCGGTAGTGTTAATGAAACCAGTTTCCGAGACAGGTTTATTTGTCATAATTTAACATCATAATTTAGTGGCAATTTGTCATAGAGGAGACTGAGTGGTGAGTAGTGAGTAATGAGCAACAAGCATGTAAACAAACAAACCGAGCCATATACTTGTAGTTGAATGAAAGTGTAAGTGCCTGCCGCTGCGTCTAAACTCTTGATCATGTTAACATATTAAAAATAAGCAAAAAAAATTATTTTTTAGAAATTTTAGTTTCACAATTCGTCGTATCATTATTTAGATTATCAATATACCGGGAGTGCAGGAAAATGGAACACTTACTAAGTTGGATAGAAGGGCATAATATTAATATGATAATATAAAAATAATATTTGGAAAATACTATCCGTTTTTGAGTTATGTACGTATTTCATATTTATGCATTTCTGGCGTCATGATTCGTGCACAGCTCCTAACAATTTTTGAATAGGAACTGAATTCGAATGGTCGCCGAGAAGGAGGCTGAAGAAGTGCATATGTGGCGGGGCGCGGGCGGGGTGCGCGCGGCACGTATTTTGTGTATACTCGTATAATACCTCGTAACCCGTAACTCGTAATACGTCAGTTTAAGAAAAATGAAACAGGATTTCAAGCAGCACGCTCACCTCGCAACACGAACACGTGTGTGCGTCGCGTCGTAACTCATAACAAAACTTAATTTAACAACCATTATGTTTACTCGTATTTTAAAGAACCTTCATTCTCTTACTGTGCTACTTCTTTATTTTAACAATATAAAAGCGGTAAGTACACAGAGTAGGTCACGGTGAACACATTTAATCAGGTTGTAACAGTAGCTCATGCCCATCTCGGTCCGAATCGCGACCTCATTATGTATAGGTGTCGGTTCGGATGATCCTGGCGAGGTAGAGTCACTCGAGTGGCGCTCGCACTCTGCACCGCACGCTCCACTCACACCGTTCATCATCATCAGCCTATACTGTTGTCCACTGCTGGACATAGGCCTCCTCCAAATTGCGCTATTTCACCCTGTCTTTGTCTTGTCGCGTCCAGCATCTGTCCGCGACCTTTCGCAAATCGTCACTTCATCTAGCTGGAGGGCCCTACACTACGCTTGCTATGATTGTTGTCGGTTCTGCGACGGATGTAAACAGCCCACTGCCTCTTCAGCTTGCTCATCCTATGTGCTATGTCTACAACTTTGGTTCTCTGTCGAATCCGATCGTTACGGATGCTATCCTACACAGACCATAGTCCGCTCCATAGCTCGCTGCTGGTGGATCAGTCCCACAGTACTCACACCGCTATGCGGATTATAATTATGCGACTTTTTTATTCCTCATTGGTAAAGCCTCGTTTGTGTACACCACACAGACAAGTCCGTCCGTGGAATTGGATCGGCCGCGCCGCCCCCACTCACAACTCACTACAGCCACGGAGCCGCTGTCAGGGACGGACGAAATAAAAGATAAAGTTTTATTCATTCATTCATTTTGCTTCCGGTAGTCTTTTTAAAAGAACTACAAACATATCATCAAACCTTTTAATAACATTGGCTTTGTGTAAGCCATTGCCGCCCCGGTCAAACTTGCAGCTCATTTGGTAGTCGTAGTTGGCTGCAACGTGTGCTCCCCAACTATCATAAAATATAACAGATCTCCTGAACAAGTGTGTCTAGAGGCTCGTGTTCCAGTTGGCGGGCGGTGCGCCGCGCCGGTGACGTTCGCTCGAGAGCCAACCAGCCATGCCTGCGCGCAGTCGCCGCGTCCAGGCACGTGGGCGTGTGTGCGTGTGTGCGTGCAGGAAATGCATGCGCATGCTCTAATGTGGCGGGGTACTTAAGGCCAAGACCCTATGCCAAATAATATGCTTATAACACTATAACATTCTAGTTCTATAGAGACCTGCATGTACTGTGTGCGACTAGTGATTGCGTCGCTACTCATACCGCACTCGTCAAGGGCATATACATTAAATAAATTGTTTTCAATATCAGTCTTCTTGGGGGGATATATTTATAAATTATAATTGATCTGTAATTTAATGTTAATATGTCGTTTATTGGTAGTTTATCACAATGAGATTTTGCGAGTAACATCTTAATGTTGGCGACGCACAGTTGCAATAACGCCACTCGCTCACACTGGCACAATCTTATCGGTTACGCGAAGTTCTCGTCTCCACTTCAACACGGTACCTTGACGCGATACGCGATACGCAATCTGACGGTTGATTTCGAACGCGCCTCAACTTATCCGCCGGTTACGGACTACGATCGACTGCATGATTGGCAATACTGGATCTCTCCAAGTGTCGGCCACCAGCACCGGCGACTCTCACACCGCTCCTACTGCGGAAGTGAAATAAACGTTCATTAATTGCTATATATTTTTACTAAAACAAGAAAATAACATTTAACCACGCTCGAGCTCTTCATTGAAGTTGATATTTTCCTTGTAGACGCGCCGCATGCGGGCCAATTAGCCCACTTCTCGCGACAAACGCGCTTAATAAGGATATTATAATTTTATGCCTATTGAATAGTTTTGGTAAAATACACGTTTGTTTTGTAGGACGGCCGCGGCGGGGCGGAGGCGCGGGGCGGCGTGCTACAACTAATCGTGGCGCAGTATATTGAGCGCTCGGTGACGCGGAACGAGACAATCTATTGTAATTCGTTACGAGCAGATTAATTAACAAGTAATAAATAAAGAGTACACTGTTATATATGAGCAACAAGTGTCGGAGGAGCAGGAGCCGCCGCCCGCCGCCAGGCTACAGGCCTGCTCGGTGCACAACTTTATTTCACCACCGCGAAGTTACATACCAATGACTCCATTACGTCCCAAGCTTGATAATACAATTAATATATTATAATACACATTACAGGGAAACCGTGAGCGTCCAAGGTCGAACGGGCAATGACCAACTAAACGTACCACGTACTGAACACAGAACGCTCTTTTTCCTTTAACTGGCCTATTGGGTAATGTTGGGGCGACTTGTATTGTAATGCACTGTAAGAGTGTGGTTGTCGCAATGTGTGTGGGCGCGGCAGCCGCAGGGGTTGATATTCCAGGACCGGCGCGCCGCCCGCGCTGATGAGCCGTGAGAGTGGAGGCGGCGCGGCTGGAGCGCATGCGCACTGCGCCGTGGTGCGCTGGCGTCGAGTACGTTACGTGTGCTGTGCATCAGTCAGATATCCCTACATGTAACTAGTGCAGATTTTATTATTTTTATTTTGTTATTTTTTATTTAGTTGAAATGTTGAAACCTCACACCGCCGTTGGCTTTTGGGAATCTTGTGTGTATTGATAGTCAATTATCATGCACTTGAACGGAAAGGACTAAATCGTGAGGAAACTCGGATGCCAAACAGATTTTCAAGAATTTATAGTTCGTGAAGTCCTCCAAACTACTCTCGATTCAACTCGCAATCGTTGAGGATATTCGTGCCTCCAGTAGGTCCTCTATGGGCCGGATTATTATTTATCTTCTACTTATAGTACGAAAATCCACAGCGGTGCGTTGTACTGGACTGCATGCACAAACACAGCTATTATACGTAAACAGGATACCGATATAAATAGCCGTGTAAACGAATTTCTATATGCAACTTTATCCTCATGACTCGCAGATTCCACAAGTGAGTAGGTACCTAACTTTGCTTAAATTCATGATCGCTTCGAATGCATGGTTTACACCTGGCTAGTAGCCAGTTAACTGTCGTAAAGTAATGTGAAGTGTCTGGAATAAGTGCTCCTAGACCCCCTTCAATGTTATATTAACTTCCTGCGTTCGTCTTTAATGGGCGGAAATACCCTAGCCATCCCTCACATTCGTTATAGATGGCAGTGAGCACTTGCCGTTAGGTAAACTTCCTCGGTAGTGTACAGCGCTCCGCTGTGCACTGGTAGGTGCTGACCAGCATGTTCCCGCGACGCCGGCCACCAGGCTCGGAGGCTGGCCGTGCTCATGAGTTACAATACTTGAGATGATGCAATTATCTGTAAACCTGCGTAAGCAACAATAGCGGTGGCGACGGTCGCTTACTTGCAGCTCAGCGAGCCGGCGACGCAGTGGCACAGCGGCGTGACGTCACCACTGCGGACTCATTACACTAATACCGCCATCATAATTAATTAATCTGTTAAGCAAATGAGCGTCTCCATCGTAATTGCTAATGTTTTTATGTAGATTGGAAGGCATTTAGCGGAGTTATTTATTATCGCGGAAGAACTTTAAATTAAGTAAGCCTGAAATAGCGACTAGGAGCCCCGCACTCTCCGCACCGCTCCGCCTGCACCGCCTGCTACCGAGTCAAGCGTCCAATGGCAAATGTCAGACTCGGGAAAATCACTATTATTTTAGAATTGTGTGATTGTGAAGCCGCCCTTCTATTGTGCAGTAGTGACAGCGGCTCGAAGGCAGCAGGGCGCGACCGACCACCAGCGCCTTCAGCGCGCACTTTTTCTTATAGCCATAAATGGCAATACGAGAATGCCATTAACCAGAAGGTAAACGATACGACAGCTCGTGGACAGAAGCAAAACCAAACACCACGAATTACAAAGCAATGCTTGACATTTCACTGCGCTCGCCATCCAGAGACATAAGATTTTAAGTGTCATATTTAAGTGTCATAGTGTCATTTCTGATATTAGCAAAGGCGGATCCAGGAGGGAGGTCATGGGGGCCATGACCGCCCTGGGCTGGCTTCAGATTGACATAATGTATTTATTATATTGTTGATAAAATTTATAATCTCAATTAAGTTTTTGGATGTCGATAAATAAAGTAAAAAAGTGTGTGTGTGGTCACAAATAACGGCTGTAACAAACTTTAAAAAAACATTATTACGAATTCGAGTATTGAAATCGTACTATATGACCCCCCTGGCGTAAAAGCTGGATCCGCCCTTGGATGTTAGCGGAAGAAATAGACATTGCAATGGTACCTGCCCATATGAGAGACCTACCACCAGTCATTTACTTATATTCTACCGATAGACGCGACGCGTCATATAAACTATGTGTCCCATATTTATCAAATCTCAGTAGCGACATCTAGTACGTTTACTTGAATATTACAAATTATGATCAAAGATTATTAACAGACCGTGTTAGTAATATTGTGGTTTATCGACTAAGTGCGGATTTACCGATGTTAAACAAACATTGTCTATGCTAGTTGTATGGTGTTGTCTATTGGTTGTTACTTCTGTTCCTCTCTTGACACTGTCTGTGAACTATATGTATTTTGCATACGAGTATTAAATCTCTGTTAATCCTGTATACTTCCGCATATTATTTAGTCAAAACCTATCAGACCGTTCAAATCAATAATAGCTTTTCCTAAGATACTGCCTAAGTATGAATGCCGTCATAGCAATTATACAAAGTTGATGTGACCGATGGGCATTAAATTACACTACGTATACTATACGTCCTTGGTATTTATTCGACACGGCAAAAAAAAAAAAAATACCAAAAATGAGATTTTGTTTGTTTCAAACAAACTAAATAGCTTACAAATAAGAGTAAAACGTAACCACCCTATGTAAATACATTTCACTGACCTGTAGATACGAATAGATAACAAATTGGCAACGTCGCGCGCGTCATGTGTTATTGTCGCGCCGCGCCGCCAAGGCCACGCCGCCGGCGCAGCGTGGCTGTCTGCACCGAGTTAGGTACTTTTGAAGTACGCGCACAACATACTTTGCTTAGGTAGACTAGATTTTTAAATTTTCGATATATCCTCCATTTACATGAACGTACAAGTTATAGCGACGGACAATATTATTATTGTTTAAATTGTTATTAAGTCAGTGTTCGAGGCTAGGCACTTTAGTTTTTCAAATGCTTAATAACCCTATTTCTAGTTCTTTAATAAGCCCCGCAAAAAGAAATCCAAGGGATTAGGTCCGGAGATCCCGGTGGCCACCGTACAGGTCCTAATCGACCAATTAATTATTGGCTAACAGTCAATAACACAGAAACACTAACACTAAATAATAAATAATTATCCGAAGTTACATGTCCTGTCACAATAAAAAAATAAATAATGTCTTAAACTTATTTACGAGTAGTGTCAATAACAAGACAAAATTAAAATTATCGGTGCGAGATCGGCAAGATCAAAGCGGCGCGGCGCGCGTGGCGGCGCAGGAGCTTACGTGTTACATGCGTTCTGAAAGGATACCGGCGGCAGACTAAAAACTATTTTTTAGAGGTCAATTGCGTACGTGTCACACACACACACATACTGACCTATTTCTATTTCTTTTACGCACAGGATGTTTTACTATGTCGCTCTCGTAATGAAAGTGTAAGTGTGTGTGTATTTATTGCTTTCTTATTTGCATCGCCAACTTTTAAAGTAATTTAGTTGTACTTATTTATGTCACTTGTGTCAGAGCGGCAACAGCGCATAGATTTTAGTAAGATTTGTCGTTTTAAGGTGAATGACCTATGCGTTGGACGTAATCAGCTGTTAGAAAAGCCACAGCGTGTTCAAAGAGCGCAAAAACTTAAAAAATCATTTATGACTAAACTATTGTTCCTATTTAATTGATTTTTAGTACAGAGCTTGAAAATGGTGCCTAGTATATGCAGTTTAAAGAAAAGTCGCTCGGTTGTATCAATGTTGTATATTTTGTAATATTTTTTTATTTACGTGATTAATTCATGAAAATTATCTAAATTAAACTAAAAATTCTTATAAGTGTACAAGTTGATCACAGTTTTACAATAAGATAATTAAACAGCAGACAAATATTATAGGGATCTCCCTCTTTGGTAACGACGTGTAAGAATCTAAAACAATTTTAAGTGATATTACGTCTTTATTAACATTCAATGGGTTCGAAATTTCAATGTAGTCCATTAGGTAATTTATATAAAGAAATAGGGTCTAAATCCACTGTTTCAAAACATACATACAGCACACATATTTTTGTTATTAATTAACAACATAAAATTAAAATAAAATACTGAAATAAATTTTTACCTACATTCTTCCTACATCTGTATTTGTAATGTATTCGAATAGTTTATGCCTATTTGGTCGACTGATAAGAATGTCCCATGAATAATCTGTATCTAACTTACATAATAATAAGTCCCTTGCCATATTATTAGACCCACGCAGCAAACACGTTACTTTTTCAGCGTAAGAGTTGATATTGGTTAAAATTACGTGTTTTTTTTACTATTTTAAGTTTTTTATACTATAATATAATCTAATACCAATAAAACTAAATAACTTTTAACTAAACATTTTAAATACACCGATTGTTGTACAAATTATTATACCAGTTTTGTTCTAATTTAGTATTTCGCTAGTATTTTGTTGACCTTCCTTTAGCCGCCATAAGTGCCTTAATTCTTCGAGGCATGCTTTTTATGCATGGCGGGATAGTTTTTTGAAGCTGAGGATTGTAATTCCAGTCGAAAATTATTTTTTCTATGAATTCCTTTTTTTGTTGTTACTATATATTTTGATATTTCCCTATTCAGAAGCTCCCACACATTCTCGATAGGGTTCATATCTGATGAATTGACAGGCCATTCCAAAACTTTAATATGTTGCTGCTGTAAAAAGCTTGTAATGCTACTTGCTTTATGGCGAGGGCTTTATTAACTTTTCCTAATCTTCTATGGTGATGACTTTATATTTACGGGTCCAATCAAGTCGTTTCTTTATCATGGTCGGAGTCAACTTTGGTTTCCGCGCGATCTATTTATTCTCAACAAGACGCCGCTGCACAGTTCGCTGAGAAATGAGTATTCCGTCATCCCTGATGTTCTGCGTTATGAATCGAACGGGTAATTTTGCTATTTTTGATAAAAATATCTCGGAGTTTTCTGCCTGTTCTTAGAGTCGTAATGCGTTTTTGTTCACACGCTCCTTTTTATTTTGGCGATAAACTTATCCCGTGATCCATATTTTTTTGTATTGTTGACGGAACTTCTCGAGATCTTCTGTCGACTTGGCAATTTGGTATTGTGATAATTCAGTAACCTTTAAAAGCCCCAGTACTTGCCCAACTGTCTTGGGAGAAAGATCACGATATTTTCCCATCTAAAATACTTAAAATATTTTCGGTAATTTTCTCACTATATATGCTGTATGATTACAAAAAACAACAAATATGGTAATATTCTATCATAATGAAACTAAAATTCCATCACAAACTTACCATTATATGTAAAAACAACCCTTTTAATTTCTACAGATTTTAGGTTACGAGTCACTAAATGCACTCGCGAACCTTTAATTACGTTTATTTATTTTTTAACTGAATTGCAAGCATTGAAATATTTAGCTAAATTATATCAGAATAAGGGATTTCAAAAACTAACCCATGTTACGCCTTTGTCATGGCGCTATTGTCTTCTAAAGTGAGAAAATCTAATTATTTTTATGTGGGTCCAATGATATGGCAAGGTACCGTAGTTCGTCTCTCTCACTCGACGGGCCTTTTTTATATTTTTTTATTTATTAAAGGAACAGTTATAGCTGTATATAATAAGTACTTAAAAATATGCTATTACAATTTGTTAGCCAATTACAACTATTCACAATTATGGAGTTACAAACGGATACATATATTTAAAGTTAAGGTTGATGTAAGGTTAAAATAAATGTTGGATATATAAATGTTAAAGCAAAAAGAATACAAGAAAAATAAGACAAATACAAAAATAGAGGCCGGCTGAGCCACTCAAAGGACACAGATTTACAGTTTTATGTAGTTTGTTATGTTTTTTTGTGCGCGGGAATGAGATATACACAGTCAGGCTCACAAGTATTGTCGTCACACAGTAAAAACTTTTCTTTTAGAATGCTGGCCACAATAAAGTTTATTGAATTAGAATTTCGAATAGTTCATGAAAATAAAAATGTATACTTTTTAGAATTTTTTATTATTATTATTATTATTTATTATCAGCCATTAGTGTCCCACTGCTGGGCAAAGGCCTCCTCCCTTTCCTTCCAGATTGTGCGGTCTTGGGCGATTTCAGGCCAATCCTGAAGAAACCTGTCGATTTCGTCTCTCCACCTACGCCTAGGTCTGCCGCGTCGTCTTTTTGGGTGTTCGGGACGCCACACAGTACAAATTCTTGCCCACTGC
The DNA here is from genome assembly GCA_030180105.1 of Hyles lineata. Classification (NCBI taxonomy): domain Eukaryota; kingdom Metazoa; phylum Arthropoda; class Insecta; order Lepidoptera; family Sphingidae; genus Hyles; species Hyles lineata. The sequence continues at coordinate 3,905,205 of JARJEE010000035.1, read as the reverse complement.
TTTGGGTGCATGCGGCAGACGTGACCGGCCCACTGCCACTTCAACTTGGCGGCTCTCGAAGCTACATCCACGATTTGGGTTTGAGAGCGCAATTGGGTGTTTCGGATTTTGTCGCTTAACTTTACACCTTTTAGAATTTTACCCATTTTAAATATGGAGTAGACGCTTAAAGAAGACCGTGTTGCATAACGATGCAACGCAATAACTGCAACACGGTTACGCGCCAATTCAAATTTTTGACTTACTGAAAAATTTGAATATAACCAAAAAATTCGTTTATCGTACCATCAAACGATACAATGAAGACTCTAGTGTAGATGACAATGGTCAAGAAGTGGTCGCCTTCGGTCTGTTAGGACTCCAGCAGTGATAAAAGCTGTAAAGGCGCGAATTCAAAGAAATCCCAAACATAAGCAGAAACTGTTGGCCCTTCAGATGGGGTTAAGCAGAACCACGGTGAAAAGGGTGTTAAATGAAGACTTAGGGCTTCGAGCATATCGAAGAAAAACAGGACATCGTTTGAATGCTCGTCTAATGGACCTGAGACTGAAGAGATGCCGCGCTTTGTTGAAGCGGTACGCGGGAAAAAAATATCGGGAAATTCTTTCTTGAGATGATTTTTTTTTACCGTAGACGAGAGCTACAACAAACAAAATGATAAGGTGTACTCACACAGTAGTGAAGAAGCGAACAACCGTATTCCGCGTGTCCAACGAGGTCATTTTCCATCCTCGCTCATGGTATGGTTGGGAATTTCTTATTGGGGCTTAACAGAGGTACATTTTTGTGAGAAAGGTGTAAAAACGAATGCAGTTGTGTATCAAAATACAGTCCTGACGAACCTTGTGGAATCTGTTTCTCATACCATGTTCAATAACAGGCACTGGGTATTCCAACAAGATTCGGCGCCAGCTCATAGAGCGAAGAGCACACAAGACTGGCTGGCGGCGCGTGAAATCGACTTCATCCGGCACGAAGACTTGCCCTCCTCCAGTCCAGATTTGAATCCGTTAGATTACAAGATATGGCAACACTTGGAGGAAAAGGCGTGCTCAAAGCCTCATCCCAATTTGGAGTCATTCAAGACATCCTTGATTAAGGCAGCCGCCGATATTGACATGGACCTCGTTCGTGCTGCGATAGACAACTGGATTGGCCGCGCAGATTGAAGGCCTGTATTCAAAATTACGGAAAATTTACGACAACCGTGCTTCTAGCAGATATTGAGTGTGATTTGAACTTTTATTAGAATACATATCATGAAATAAAAATAAACAACTTATTATGTATAAATTCGATTATTTTCGAACATGTTTTAATCCATAAAAAATTGTTGAATAAGTTCAGTTGCAGAGCATATACATATATATACGCTTGCGTCAAATCCACGTCATGCGAGCGCTTTAGCGTATTCTACTGCTGCGTGTTTTGCATATGTGCGTGATTCAGAACACAACTTGGTCGGTAGGAATTCACCTATTCATTTGACATCTTAAATGTCGGATTAGACTGATCATCGTGCGGCACTACGGTTTCACAGTATGGATCCTACATATCGTCACAGTATTACATACGACTGACGTATAGTTGACGCGCAGTTAACGCATGGCTTACGTGCAGCTCATGCGCAGCTAAACAATTACAAGAATAACACTTTGCACTCAAACGTAAACGTATTTGCAACTGCACCGCAACTTGATCGGCGCGTCAAGAAATTTCGTGAATTACCCCACAGATGGCTTGTAAAACTCTCCAGTAAGAAATGGCTCAGTATCGGTACGGCACTCGTACGAGATAGTTGTATCGCTGAGTCATAATAGTTGTTTACAACTCATTAGCAACCGACCGCCCGCTCCGCTACCTGGCGGCCGGGCCGGGGCTTTTACTTATATAGTAATGTCAATTGATTTACAACCACCTTCATAATGAGTGATGTAGAATCTGAGAATTCTTTGTTGGAAAGTGAGAAGTGTATGAGTGTACAAGAGATGGAAGAACACGAAGATAATGACTACGAACATATGGAACAAGATATAGACGGCTCACATATCGCAAGTAAGAGAGGAAGAGAAGAGGAAGAAGGAGAAAATGAGTGGACAACTGTGTTAAGCAAGGAAAAAAAAATTAAATCCAGACCGAGTTATATTGAAGTATATATCTCGTCTAATGAGAAACTGCCGAAGGTATTTGCAATGGCAAAATTGTTAAAATCACTTAAAATAGATGGCATAGAACGAGTAAAGTTTTTATCTCCTTTCAAAATCCGCGTCGACTTTAACAATGAAGATAGTGCTTCCAAACTAGAGAATAACCAAGACTTTACAAACAGAGGATGGAGAACTAACAGGGCTATGGAGACAAATATGTCTTTTGGGGTTATAAGAAACGTAGATATAGGTCTAGACGAGAAAGAAATCATGACCAACATAACGTGTCCAGGCAATGCCAAGTTACTTTCTGTACACCGTCTCAATCGTCGTAATATATCTGAAGGCGGGTGGAAGCCCAGTGAGTCCGTACGATTATGCTTTAAAGGTTCTTTTCTTCCTGGCTATGTAATAGTCGATGGGCTGAGAATTAAAGTCAACCCATACGTTTTTCCAGTATCACAGTGTGGAAATTGTTGGAAATTTGGCCATATCTCTAAAAGGTGCCCATTAAACAAGACAATATGTCCTAAGTGTGGTGGAAGCCATAATAACTGCGACACCAAAAACTTTAGATGTGTGAATTGTCAAGGCAGCCATATGGCTCTGGCTAGAACGTTATGTCCAACGTTTCGTAAAGAAAAGAAACTGAGGGAAATCATGGCTGAGTTTAATATTACGTATAGAAAAGCACTGACAATATATGTCCCACCACCCGCTTCACACGCCCCACAACAAAAAGAAACAGAGTCACACCAAGTTAATATGAAGAACTCTTTTGTGAACGATTGTCAACCCGCTAGTTCTACGCCGAAACTCAGTACCCTGTATGCAGAAGTCGCCAAAGATAATAAAGGTTATAGCAAAAAACCTCCTTATCCCCAGCACCAAAAACTACGCCGAAGACCCTCTTCTCCATATGTGTGGTCTGACGACGTTGAAAATACATACAACTCCCCAACTCAACAACAAAACGAAACGCCACTTGATGAGGAAAAGGGAAAATCTGTCCACATCCAAGAGTTACTTAAGAAAATCAAAGACATCTTATTCATGAGAGGTGCAACAATCCACGATAAAGTAAAAACTGTCATCAAATTCTGCGTGGAATGGATGGTACTATTTATAGCTGATCACATCCCTGACTGGCCTTTATTTCAGACGGTTATAGAGTTCTTCTGCAATAATGGATAACACCAATAAAAATATAGCAACGCAGTTAAAAATAATCCAATGGAACGCGCAAAGCTTACGCCCGAAAAGTATGGAATTTGAAGCACTTCTCAGTCAAGAAAAGATACACATAGCCATTCTCAGTGAAACATGGTTCGACCCAGGTAGCTCCTTTCGAATTTCAGGATATAACATACACCGAGCAGATCGACAAGATGGATACGGAGGAGTAGCCATTTTAACACACTTTTCCATTCAATCAACGTCATGTGCAATAAACATCTCGAATCCACAAATACAAGCTATCCACATCAAACTTCTAAACTGCCCATTTTTGGAAAACATAATTGCTGTCTACTGTCCATCTTCAGCCCATACAACAAAACGTGACTGGGACGGAATTTTTTCCTTGGCACCAGGGAAGGCACTTATAGCTGGAGACTTCAATGGCCATCACATAAACTGGTCCATTAAGACTGACACAAGGGGCAATCAGATCTTCGATTCTATCATGGACAATAACTTTTTTATACTCAATGCAAATGTACACACACGAATTAAATTAGTTAATGGAACTACCCAACAAAGCTCTCCAGACTTAACCACTACTACAACAGATTTGGCACACCGATTCAGATGGAATGTTATGAATGAACATTTGGGAAGCGATCATCTAATGATTAAAATCGAAATGGATACTCACGAGCCAATTACTTTTAAAAAACGCAGGAACTTCAAAAAAGCTAACTGGCCAGAATATACTCAAGTGATAGAATCTAAACTGACCACTCTCAAACTTTCTTCAGATAACCAATCTGCGTACAATCAACTCCTAGATGTTTTAAACAGTGCGGCTGATGAGACCATACCTTCCATCAGGACATGTGGAAACCCTCTACAAGTAAGAAAATTTGCACCTAAACCATACTGGAATCAAAACCTGTCCCGCATAGTGGCCCAAAGACGTTTAGCATTATCTAAGTTTAGACGTAATCCCACTCCTCAAAATCTTTCAAATCTACAAAACAAGATAAGTGAAGCCCAAAAAGCAATACGACAAAGCAAACGAAAGTCATTCCAGGAGTTCTGTAATAGCATAGATAGCTCCATTTCTCCAAGCGAAATGTGGAAGCGGATGAAGTGGATTAAAGGTCACAGAGCACAATTATACACCGCTGATCCTGACCAAACTGCCAAATTGTTACGAAACCTTGCTCCAGATTTTGTTACTCCGGCGACTCCCACGTTTACTTCTGCGCCTAGTATCTTATGTAAACCTATTATGGTACAGGAAGTCACTAATTCGATTAAAAAAACAGACACTGCTCCCGGACAAGACTATGTAACGTACTCCATGGTAAGCCGCCTTCCTGTTAATGGTAAAATTATTCTTACCACCTTATACAATAGATTTCTATCTTCCGGATTTGTGCCTGAACAATGGAGGCAAGTGGTAATTATCCCTGTACCAAAACGAGGTAATGAGTCCGAACAAAACAGAGGCATTAGACCTATTGCCCTCATATCGTGCCTTTGCAAAATATTCCATACAATACTGACCCGTAGGCTTGAGTGGTTTTTAGAGAAAAATGAATATTTTCCTCAAAGCACTATCGGCTTCAGAAGAGCTAAGTCGTGCAGTGACAGTTTATCTAGATTAGTGGCAAGCATAGAGATCGGCTTTTCTAAAGGCTTCTCAACGGTGGGTTGCTTCATAGATATTGAGAATGCCTATAACAATATAAATGTAACATTTCTATTAAGATCTCTGGATAATTTAGGAGTAGGCTCTATATTATGCAATTACCTGTGGCAATACCTCCATCAAAGACATTTAAAAATTAATTTAAGCGATACTACCTCAATATGTCGAATTACAGGCTTAGGTATCCCTCAAGGTGACCCCTTGTCCCCAATTTTGTTCAACATTGCTACAATTAACATTTGCAAAAATATAACCGATATCTCTGCTTTGCAATATGCTGACGACTTTGTCCTTTATAGCAGTCAGAAGAAGCTTTCCGAATCTGTTTCTGGTATTCAAAATTCCTTGCTCAATTTTCAAAATAAGTTTGCTGAGCTCGGTCTAGACATATCTTCCAAAAAAACCAAAGTTTGCTTATTTAGCAGAGGTAGAACCAGAAAAAGCATTATTCTGGCTGTCAACAATAATTTCATAGAACAAGTAAATCATGTTAAGTATCTTGGCATATGGCTGGATAGTTCTTTGAAATGGACCAAACACATAAGCGAGGTTAGCTCAAAATGTTATCGATTTCTAAACATTCTGAAGGTTCTAACTGACTCAAAATGGGGTTTACATCCCAAGCATCTAAGAACATTATACATAGCTATAATTCGAAGCAGGATAGATTACAGCTGTTTTTTGTACGGTAGTAGTGCAAATTGCCACCTTTTGAAACTAGATAAGGTTCAAAACATTGCCATGAGAATTATAGGGGGATTTATAAAGACCACACCCATTCACGTAATGGAAAGTGAACTATGTCTTCAACCATTATTCATACGCAGACTTTACTTAACCGGAAAATATTATTTGCGATCAAAATCCTTCTCCAATAATGCCCTTTTCCATATACTAGAAGAATTATCCACCCTATGCCAAAGATCTTACTGGAGAAACAAAAAGCTGCCACTTTTAGTAACTACTCATAGACTATATAAAGAACTACATATTCACTCGAGTCATATACCAGACATTTTTTCCTTGGATATATGGATAAACAGCATTGACTTAACAGATACAGTTAGGACTAATATTGAAGGGATTGATAAAGCAAAACGACGAATGAATCCAATAGACCTTAAAAACAAATGTTTTAAAATGATATCAGATAATTATAGTGAACACTACGAACTGTATACAGATGGATCAAAGGATGGTCAGGATATGGGAGCTGCCTTCTTTGATCCCCAACTCAATATTATTACCAAGTTCAAAATTAATTCAAATATATCCATTATGAACTGTGAACTTATAGCCATATCCGAGGCCCTTTCATATATATTGCACATAAATCATGAAAATTTTGTTATATTTTCTGATTCAAAAAGCAGCATTCAACATCTGGCTCGTGTACCCTCGACTCTTCGAGGGACCCCGATAGCCGTAGTAATTATGGATACTTTACTCAAAATTAGTGCAATGAATAAAAACGTTACCATCCAATGGATCCCATCACATATTGGAATCAAGGGCAACGAAACGGCAGATTTTGCCGCTCGACAAGCAACTCACGAAGGCATTTGTTTTTCAAGTCCACCGCTACACTCCGATATGCTTTGGAAGATCAAAACACTCTGTAGACAAAGATGGAGCGAATACTACGATGAAAGATCGAAATCAAAAGGCATATGGTACAAAACAATTCAGCCTCAACCGCTTCGTTGCCCGTGGTTCGAGAATAAGAAAATGGACAGAAAACACGTAGTGGCTTTACTTAGAATGCGTTCCGGTCACATTCCATCAAATGCGTTCGCGCATTTAGTGGGAAGGGCAAACACCCCAAATTGCACAGTTTGTAATGTAAGAGATGACATACACCACGTATTGATGGAATGCGCACGGAACACCCAGCAGAGACAGCAAATGCTCAATATGACTACAGAAATAGGGATATGTAATAGCATATTAGCCTTCCCTTTATCAAAGGAAGCGTGGATGCTCTGCAAACTGTTATTTGTTAGTTTAAGTAGAGACTAGAGAATAGCTTTTAAGCCTTTTACATACTTTTACCTTTTGTTCACTATTTCATCTGTTTGCCTTTCTTTTTGTATAATTGCTATATGGGGTTGACATAATCACATCAAATGTAGTGATTAAAACCCCTTTAATAAATGAGAAAAAAAAAAAAAAAAAAAAAAAAAGAAATGGCTATAACTCGTTGGTTGAAAACGGATGTACACGGATTGCATTCGTAGCTCAACTTACACAGTACACTTAGATCATTACCCACTGGCGAGTGGCGGGTCTTCTATTATCCTCTAGGGTGCACGCTATCCGCGCGTATACTAAAACACTGCCACTGATTTTAACATCCTAGATAATCTAACTCATCGTGAGGAAAACAGCAGTCAACAGGAAAACTGTTCCTTCAAGTTGGTTTTGTATGACGCAGTGGTATTACCCCGATAGCCCACGGATAGCTTCAAAAGTTAAAATGCACGCGATTATGTATTAGGTGTGTTTCTGTGCGGCGCGTCCAAGCGTGCACTCTGGTGTAATCATGATATTTCCACGGAAATTATTTTCCTCATTAAAGTACGCTATACTTTCAACGTAGCCCAAAAAACCGTGAAATGTGCGTCGTAAGCTTGAAGTTCAGATCTCTCAATCTGACACCCTCTATGGCCTATGCCACTCACGGAAACATTGAACAGTTAATTAAATTGTTTTTTTTAAAATAAGAATAATTAATAAGAATAATGTTTCTTAGTATAGTTTCTTCTGTAAAACGCCAATAGGGAAGTACTATTATTTCGGCCTACCACTCAGTAGGCTAGTAATGTATTTTCTTCTCTTCCCCAAGAATCTCCACATCAAGCTGTTGGAAGCGGCGCGGCGTATGTAAAAAGTAATCAAATAAATCAAAACTACGCTGCGACCGTGACAAGGCAATTGCAGCTGATAACCATCTGCCGGCAATCCGTCGCTCATGATGCATAGATGACGGAACAACTGTCTTCGCATGTCTTTCAGGGAACCACTACACTAGGGTATTTGACTATGATCGATTTTTTGTTTTATTTTGCTTAAAAACACAAATATCATTAAAATAAAACATTTATATCAAAACAGTATTAAAGTAGATGCAAATATTAGTATTTTAAATTAAAGAGTGGGGGTGTAGTGGGGACATCTTGCCGTCTCTTTCACACGCGCACATTGTAATGCATGTTAAGACTAGTGACGTCACTAGTATTGTTTTGCATCCCTTTTCTTTTACTCCCACTACAAGATTTAAAATGTTTCTAATATGTATAATTCTACACGGATTTACACAATTCTTTGTTTGCTATATGATACCTTTTGATAAATACAATAAAAAATGGAGTCAAATACCCTATAATATAAAAAATAAATAAAAAATGTAAGGAAACATAATGTTTGTAGGTGGTGATCGTTTGGCGGGCGGTTATAAATATCCTCGAGTCAAATATCCATTAAGATATTTTTAGGGATCGTAGGTAGGGCCGATTATTGCTAGGTTCGCGTGCTACATCGCAGGATATGCGCTGTTGACAGAATAACTACGTAGTGGTAACACGAGCCTTGTTATGCCGGCCGCGATGTATGTTGAAGTTGAGAACGACATTCATTTATAAAAGTCGATATAAAATAAAGTCCACTGTTGCGATATAAAAAGTGAACATGGGCGCCATGTATTCATCGCAAGAGTTTATTGGCGCTGCTTGCATGCGGGAGAATATCGCATGCTGTAAAATGGTGTAGTTGAACGAGGCAGCTTCGTCAGCTTACAGAACATGAAAAATGACAATAAACATTTGTGTCACGTTTTTGCAGCTGTGTGTGTGTGTGTGTGTGTTTGTGTGTGCGTGAGTGTCTCGATATGAGGACATTTTTCTAATCGGCTTCCGGCATATTTATCTGCGCGGCCGGACTGCACGCGCCGGACACATTCACCACTACCTACACCCGGGTGTATACTTCCGCACAATACAATTCCACACGCACGTTTCCTTCCGAATCTTCCAGTAAATATGTATTCATGAATAATGTAATGCCCTGCGCGCGTTCCTACACGTTGGAATTTATCTTTAATTGTTTTGGTGTCGATAATGGAAACTTTAAAATCACAAAAAATAATAATTTAAAAATATGATAAGTTTGCGTCATTGCATGGAGATAATATAATATTTTGGAATAATAACACGATATTCAACATCGATTTAATGTAAATATACATACGAGTATATGAAGGAGCCTTGAGCCTCGCCGTGTGCGTATTGTTCGGCTTTGACCGCTCTCTCCAAAAACGTCGGACCTTCGTCTCTGTAATACTAAACTCGATTTCACGATGACTAAATATGTGGATATAAAATAAATTAAAATAAAACACTACAGAGTCACATACGAGTACATAGTCCGGACACCACACTAAGATCTTATGTCGTGGGTATCAGGAACTACAAGAGACTCTTCGGTCTCGCCACCACCCAGACTTCAGGTCTGGGTGTTGACAAAGACCCTTGGCTCACATAAACACAAAACAACGGAAACATTCATTTAATTTAATATTAAATAAATTAACGAGTTTTTGAGTCCCCTTGGTCTTTGTTGATAATCTGTATCAGCCCATATAAAATGTGCGCCACAGCAGGACACGATTTCCTCAGAAATTGAGAGTACGATTGAGACTGGTTAGGCCATATAGTCCACCACGCTGGCATAGTGTGGGTTTGCGAGCTTTACATACCATAGAAATTATTATAAATAAATAAATAAATAAATAACACCCAACAGTCACATACATAGTCCTGACCCCACACTAAGATCGAGTCTTGTATCGTGGGTATCAGGAACTACGAGAGACTTTTCGGTCTCACAAACACCCAGACCCGGAAGAAATATTTGTGGGCCGCACAAACATTTCTCTCGGTGCGGGGATCGAACCCGCGGCCTCTCGTTTCACAGGCGGCGTCTAACCAACTGCGCCACGGAGGCTGTCTCTGCTCTGTATTATGATGATATCCTTCACCATTATAGTGCGCAGTGGTTAATTATCAATACACACATAACTCCGAAAAGTCAGAGGATTCCTGATCCCTGAATATAATAGGATAATATGAAAGGAGATCCCTGGGATTCGAACCCGCGACCACTGTTAACATGTTGGTAGCCGCGTCTGGTCCGTTTACTAACAGCTCACCACGCACCACTGATTTGTTGATAAGCAAGCTATGAATAGAATCAACTTCCATCGCCTATCGCCCCCTTAGGTGCCTCGTCAACATTATCCGTATTTTAAATGTTTTGTTTTTGTATATGCGTAAAGTAAGTTTAAACTCGTTTCGTTTATAGTTTATTGTTGGAGTATGGAAATTTTGGTGACGTAATGGTGTTTTGGCGCAAATCATGTAAACTGAGCAGTGTCGGCGGCGCGGCTCGGGCGCAGGTCACAGCTGGCGGCAGGCAGGCGGCAGGCAGTCCGTGTCCCCGTCCTCGTCACTGAACACTCGGTGAGGACAACCTCGTCACGTGAGGCGCCGGAGGAGACGCGGTGAGCGCTCGTGCTCCGCGGAACTGACCGCGCGGAGGTGAACCGCCCGCCAAACGATCACCACCTACAAACATTATGTTTCCTTACATTTCTTTGTTTACTACCAAATCGAAAGTGGGAAAAACTTTTGAGGACGCGCGTGACGTCAGCTTGGCCTTCATTGTCAACTGCGTCGCTACGCTCTCGAGTGATGCCTACTCGAGATTTGACATGTATCTGCGTGTAATTCGGAACAAATCCATGTGATTGATATCTAAAACCCCAGATAAAGAGTTATCGGTAAAACGAGATCCGAGGACTGAGCCATGACAGCTACCGGAATGCTCGGCATCACCGACACGCGCACAGTGGTCTGCGGCGCGAGCGTGGGACCGAGCTGGGACGTCACCAACATGGCCTGCGATTTACAATAATACACCTTATAGAGAATGTTGCGATACCGGAGAAGGCGCGGGCGCGGCGACCTCCACGCCTCGCCGAAATATTAATCACGCTGATAGACTCCTATATCGCGCAGACACAGGTCAACTTCCTAAATCATGAGGCTGGCGGCCCCCAGGCTCAGCGCCAGGCCCGCGCCGCAGCGTGGGCACCGCAACACCTATACTAACTACCTCACCATACATTCCGGATAATTATAAAATTTCATAAAAACGAAGTATGTAGATTGGTAACAATATTAACTTTACTGGCTGCTGGGTTCGTTTCATTGACTTCAACGAGCCTTGACGAGGCTTGCCTTATATTTATAGACTTCATAGATTATGTATACTTGTTTACTTTTAGACTATAGAAATATGAACGTTCTAATAATATTATTCCACTTGAGAAATTGATGTGCCATGGCAGTTCTGATGTGTGTCTTATATCTTATCTACTAATATTACAAAGGCGATAGTTTGTGTGTTTGTTACTTTTTCACGCTCAAACTGCTGAAACAATTTCGATGAAATTTGGTACGCGCAACCGGGCGAAGCCGGGCTAGGCCGCTAGTTTATCATAAAACGAGAAGACAAGTATGTAGTGCCTAGGTTATAATAACAAACGAACTACTACAACAACAGAGAGCATGAATCCTTATTGGTGTAACACACGGAGTGTAGTTCCCCGCGCAACATCTCCGTGGAACCAGCTTTCTCCTGCGGTGTTTCCACTCCGACCTAGAAAACTTCAAGAAAAGAGCCTACGCTTTCCCTAGAGGCCGGCAGCGCATGCAGAATGACTGGTGCTCTACCCACGGACGCGATGTTGAGAATACATCACCAGACAAGTCACTACGCACCATCACGTAGCCCACGACGTATACCGTATATCTACAGCATGTAGCTTCTGCTAAAGTTATTATTTGATTAAATTCCTATTCGCATTGATATAGATCTATCTGCAATAGTCGTAATACTTAATGGTAGTAGTAAATGTTATAATATAATATGTTATAATAATAAATGTTATAATAATTAATCCCTGTATGGTCGCGGAACTCTGGACTGATCTCTGATCAGTGATCAGCCCTGGAGCACATAGCGTATTGTTCGGTGTGGCGGAGGGGCACGATGCGCACTCTAGCAACAGTTGGATATTACGTGAATAATAGTAACCAAAATGCGACGTATCTAGGTACTAGTACCTAGATAATACCGCATCGTCGGAGATACAGTGATATTGTTGACGCCAGTTACGGTGAAGCCGGCCGCGTGCCGCGTGCCGCGTGCCGCAATGATAATGCTAATAATACACAGATAACTGCCGAGGATAACAAACATGTCGATACCCATGACGGTGTTTTATTTACCGAATAATGCGCACTGTACTATACTTGCTCTTAAACAATAACAAGCTGCATGTGACGGATCGAGCATTGCTTTCGTACTCGGTACTAAATTTAATAAATAAAGGGTTAAAATTATGCCTTCAAATAAAAAACCGGCTACGTGTGAGAAGCACGCATACAAATACAATTCCTTACACACGTAACCAATTCAATGATGTTCGTAATATAATTACGCAACACAAGTGTCAACATAGAATATTTTCATACATATTAAAATCATTATAACTAGTCATACAAATATCTTTATTATGTGTGACATTTTATTATTGCCCATACGTTAATCTTTGAGCCAGTGGATTCCTTTTGTTTTGTTTTATTAAAACTAGTGTCAATGAGTGGGTTCAACCGGGTTTGTACCAGTTGCTACAGCCTTATTGAAAAAAACGAGCTAACAAGTAAGCGCTTTGCTTTAGTGTTTCGTTCGGTGTGAGAGATCGCCGAAGCTCCAAAACTAATCGAGGGATGTAAATATCCCACCGGAATGATACAATTATAAAAGTCGCTGGATAACTCGGCGGGGGAGCGTCGTACTTCTTGGTACCCATTGCTATAGCGCGACAGATATTCGACAGTGAAGTGGGATCAGTCTTTATTGCCGTACACTCTAGGGCTTCATGTGGAATGTGGAGGCTTTCCAAACTACCGCTGTACGGGTCACAAAAAAGGACTCGCTTCGGGTGCCCGCGACCTTCAATGTTCTGATTAGTGTCCCGTTTATATACATAATTAGGCATGAGATTTCACACCAGAAGAGCAATCTGCTCCTCTCAACAATTTCACAAATAAAAAAATGCTAGAGGGTACAACAAGGATTCCAGCAAAATATAATATAGAGTGGGTGATTCCTGCGTTCCACCAATTTGAAAGACCATTACCAGTTGTAGTGGAGGACCGCCTGCAAAAACTTGTTGAGTACCGCGGAGTAACCGGAAGACGAGATTAATAGTTTCCTTTTATATTTAAAATGACTGATAAGTGTAAGCAAGTTCTAATTGCACCTTGGTCTACCCTTTCAAGGATATAAACGATATACCTATCAATGTTAGAACGTCATTTAATCATTATTTGCACCACTTCCGTGTCCTTAGGAATTATTATTGAGGGCAGTCACAACCTCAATTTAATTTTAAATATCTCGCATCCGGCAGGTATACGAGGGTAAAAATTATATTCTATGATCATTTCAAATCATGAATTGACTCAATGACCACAAAAGTGAAATGCACAGTAGGCTGTATGACAGTCGGTCGAATGGTAATGGCACAAAGTCCCGTTTAGTTCAGACTGCAGAGTGTAGCGCAGAGCTCGCGAACGGAACCCTAATATCAATTAGTTGCTAATTCCTTTTCCTAGATGTTAGTCACGAGGAACAACTTGTAGCTAACGTTATTCGTGAGCAGCTCGCTGTGTCTATTACCCTCAGTTCGATATTTTTACTTCAATATTAATGAATTATATTTTCAATCCTGCTTTATAATTAACGAATTTCCAATAAAACTGTAAAGCAATAATGAACGTGTCAGGTGTGTATTGTATAACATCTCAATGAAAGTATGACAGTTTCTAAATCCGAGCGATGTTAAGGTACGCTTTTAAGTACCATTCTGTTCGTATACCAATAAGAACATTGATCATTGACTCAATAATATTAATCTGGTGACGTCACAGATTCAACTTCTAAGCAACCAATTAAGTGTAATGAAAACGCGTGCGGAATAAGGAAACAAACTCCACTTGTGTGTGGGTAAATTAATAAATTCACTCGCAATAACAAGGCAATTATGTCACGCCTGGTACAAGCCGTCGCAAAAAGTATTTGCATACTCGTACGAGTATGTAGTTACATCAAAATTAATTCCATACGAGAACGAACCGTGCCATTCCTCTTCGATGCTGTAGTGTTCACATTACACGTAACTAACATAACATCATGACAATGTTGTACAGGGTCCAGCCAACACGGATGAAAGCAACATGTTTTATTTTCGTGGAATATTAGAGAGCTTTACGAATCCCAAAAATGTAATGACTTTTACATATTTATTCGAAAAACGAATAAAAAAACAAGGAGAACTTGTTACAGAAATCACTATTCCCAGGTTAGATTGTAATAGTTTTTAGGTGATGGTGATGGTTGTACTATTGTGAATAAAAACCTAAATCTGCAAGAATGAATAGTTATATTTACTAAGATACATATTTATAACAGGTAAGAAAAAAATAGGTAAGTATCACGATCATAATCTGTATGAAAATAATAAGTTGTTATTTTCCCTATATTAAAGTTTTCCTGACTTTGCCAAAAGCATGCATATGTCTACAAAAAAAAAACAAGAAAATAATAGTTCCATATGCCAAAACAGAATTGGGAATAATTGTACTGGAATTTGACACACAAGCTGAAATGAACCACAATAACAACACTGTTTGGTATAGGCAATTTAAGAAAATGGCCGAAACTTACTTTGGGTTTGTTTTTGCAACACTGACTCACCACAACCGCTACCTAATGTGACAGCGCCGCGAGCGACACTTAGTGTAAGAGAGGGTTGAAAATGACTTGTGGTGGTGATACAAACAGGCATTTAGCTATCTGTGCAAACAACATAATTTGTTCACAAATTAATTTGTTTAGTACATTTCGCGCCATATTGTACTTCATATTGTACGTCATATTGTAGGGAGATTCACGTAATAAAATAAGTTCAGTTGCAGAGCAGTTGCAGTTAACTTTCGATGAAAATAGCCCTTTTCGTATTTCCATAATTTTGACAGCCGCTGTCAAATACGCTCGCATCTAGTTCGCGTCACGCGAGCGCTTTAGTCATAGCTTTAGTGTACTCGTATTTATTCTATTGCTGCGCGTTTTTCATATTAAGTGCGTGATTCAGATCGAACTTGATTGATAGTTTACCTATTAATTTGACGTCTCAAATGACGGTTTAATCCGATCATCGTGCAGCACATGTACAGTTTCGATTTCCACAGTATGGAAACATCCCACAAATCATATTAATGTCAAAAGTATTACATACAACTGACGTACAGTTGACGAGCAGTACATGCGCAGTTTAAGCATAGCTTACGCGCAGCTTACGCGCAGCATTTTGCACTCAAACGTAAATTTAATTGCAAGTGCACCGCAACTTGATCGCCGCTTCAAGAAATTACGTGAATTACTCCACAAGTCTCCTATATGCAAAACAAAATTGAACTTTATAATAACTGATAATTTCGCTTTGTACATAAGATACCCGGTTACCGAGTGCGCAACGCTACGTCAGATATACATGGAGAAAATTACTAGGCAGCCACCTGATCTGAAGTGTGAAGTGCCACAATGAAGGTGTTGTTGACAATCATATGGTCGATTAATTGCGCTACTCACTCGTACGCAGCATGCAACTGAGGCAAGTGGGAAGCAGAGAGCGGGCACGTGAGAGCGCGCGCCCCGCTCGGCACACAGCCACCTGCCCCGCCGCCACAAACTAATGCTTTAACAAATGCTTTTTGTTATTTGTAAATGACGTTGGAAAATTGATTTGAACGCTGTGTTTTCGAACAATGCACCCGCCAATGAATACAGTGAGCTGCTAGAGCATCTCCTAAAGACAAATTATAATGATAATACAAACATCACATGAGTTTTCTGTCAGAACAATGCTCCCGAAACAATAGCGCTTCTTCATTCGCCATTATAGAGTAGGATAACTGAGTATTATTACCATAACTCGTGGCGGTGGAAGTAATTACTAAATTTACAAACAACAACTTGAGCGATTATCGCGACAAACAAGTCGGCGCAATTTGAATGAGGTCAGGTGAAAAAAGGCCAGGCAGTGCAGCGGCGCGATGTTTACAACACGCCATCTCGGCTCACTACCGCAGCTTAAATATAGATAAGTCACTTATGCAATCAACCACAGACTATATGAAAATATGTGATATTTGTAGTAGTTAGCGGGACGCATCACGCAGCGTGCAGGGAGGCGGAGAGGGCAGATGCGTCTGCGACGACCTTATATACTTCGCTTTCAGATGACATCACCGAGTTCCATGGCAACGAGCCTTCGGTGAACAACGAAAGGTCGCGACGTGGTAATTAATCTACTTGCACTAATTGAATATTTGCATTTAGCGCTTGCCGCTTCCATGCGGCGCGTTTGTGAGCGCAGTTTAGTGAATGGTCAGCATTGAGCGAGCAGCGCGGAGCCCGCGCCGCCTCGCGCACTACACGCTGCACTCTACAGCCTGCACACACTGCGAGCACCCCGTCGGGACTATCCAATCACAAAACCATATTTATGTTATTTATTTAATACTTGGAAGACTAACATTCTTTACCTCAAAGCACTTAAAAAGTTTTATATTTGGAACACACAGCGCACTGAAAAAAATTCTTTAATACATACATTATATACCTTTATAAATCTTTTGGACATATGATTTTTCGTAACAATGTTCAGCTCAGGAAGTCTACTACCGGGCCCAGGTCAGCCGTGTTACTGCACGACCATCAATTTCTCCACAGCAGATCTAGCGTAAAGAGCAAAAAATCTTTGAAGATTCAAGTATGAAATTCAAGTTGAGCTTTTAATATATTTATAATTGAAATAATATGACACAAAAATATTATAATTTACCCGCCCTATTTATATTTTTATTTATTTTGTACTCCACTACATAAATACAAAGAATACTATTGTGCCGGATGCCCAGAACCCATTTCATCATCCCATCCTTTTTTCTTTCTGCTCTCTGCCCAATTAGATCAGCCGCCAACACATCCCTGATCCAAGCGTTGTTGATGCTTTGGGCGGCAGTGATCACTTACCATCAGGTGAGCTGTTTGCTCATTTGCCGAACGTATGGGTTAAAAAACATACACGCAAGAGTCACATACATACAAAATCCTGAGTCTGACTCCATACTAAGATCAAGTCATGTGTAGTGGGTATCAGAAACTACGAAATACTTTTTAGTCTCACATACACCCGGCACAAATACCTGTGAACCCGCGGCTCACGTTTCACATGTCATTTCACACGTTTTACTGGTGGGAGGTCTCTCATATGTGAGAGGCCATCTGGGTGGGTACCACCGCAGTGTCTATTTCTCCCGTAAAACAGTAGTGTAAACGTACTGTTGTGTTTCGGGTTGAAGGGCATTGTAGCCAGAGTAACTACTGGACATATTGAGACTTAACATCTTATGTCTCAGGATGGCGAGCGCAGTGGAATGCCAAACATTGCTTTGTAATTCAAGGTGTTGTTTGGTTTTGCTACTGTTCATGAGCGGTCGTATCGCTTACCATCAGGCGAACGGCATGCTCGTCTCGCCATTCAAAGCAATTAAAAAAAAATACACGATCTCTTAAATCTTCAGAGAATTTGGTATTAGCAATTCCCGAGCATTAGCATTGGCTACCAGTCTGACCAAGTGCGATATATATGCTTACAAGTCGATATGGTAGGCGGTTTTTTTCGCAATACTTTCCTTCACCGTTTAATGCGCGGTGCCTGTTGGTAAACAGAATGGACGCGGCTGCCAACATGTTCACGGTGGTCGGGGATTCAAATCACTTGGTACGTCTCTGACTTTTCGAGTCATGATTGTATAGATAGTAACAAGAAGCTATGGAATATTACACCATAACAAAGAAATTCAACAATAAAGTATATCTTAAACAAATACGTCAACATTCACTTTGAGTAATCAGCTGTCTTCTGATGAGATACTTAAGGTTAGATAAACTGCTATCAAATATATCGAGATATGTTTTGAACCGAATTACACAATACTATTGTTATATACTCTACTCACGTGTCGGTCTGGTGTGGTGAATGTTTTTCTATTTAGATCTTACTTGTAGGTTCTTTAAACAAAGAGCTTGAATTTCTGTAGTTGTGTTGATACAGAACTTTTTGCACTACATTATATTTAACCGCTTGTAGAGATAATTGTAGAGATTGTAGAGATAATAACTAAGTCAGAAACCATGCCACTGTTTCTTCATAACATGTTAAGTTGGGCACACGATGTTTAATCGCGCTCTCTCAATCTTGGCCTCTCGTACTTGGTACATTGAAAACCACTTCGTGTAGCAGTATACAAGTTGGGATGTAACAATACTCTTTACTCTTATAAGGTATGAACGTGCTAGAATTTTTTTTACGAATCTTTGCCTTTGCCTTACAATTTATTTTATTTATTTATTTATAAATACTTTATTGTACACCACACAACTTAAAAAACATTTTAAAACAAAGCGCTTATATATGTGTAACAAGCGGCGGTCTTATCGCTGTCAGCGATTTCTTGCAGACAACCTTAAGATGGACTGGAATGAACGGAAGCACGGAAGAAATGGGTGGTCACGGTATAGGGAAAAAGAGTACAAAGAAACAAAACAGAATTTAAAGGTGAAAAAAAATACTTTTTTAATAAATATAAATAGACTACTTATAATATAAATATAATAATATACTACATAAACTATAATAAATATGATACATAAAATATGAATATAGGATTTTCTTAATATATTTTCCTTATTCAAACTGCTCTATAAATACCCAATCTATAATACACCGCACACATTAAGTTCGACAAATTATGGGCTTGGGATGTTTCATGTCGAAGGAATTTTTTTACAATAATTATATTATTGATCGGTTTTCCTGTGTGTATCTATACAACAGCTGTCTATCCACCTATTACTAAATGAACAATTTAACGAAACATGGTTATTTATTATCTAATAAATATAAATAAAGGCTGATTTTTTAAAAATGCAACATGAAATTACTTTTGTGTAATTTTTCCTGCTCATAATAAAATATCAAGTATCCTGTTGATGTCCTTCGCAGTTATGTCGACACAGTTTACAGAGATAACTTGTGAATCCCACGTGAACCGATTGGCATTAAACATTTAATAATTAATCAATATTATATAATTATTGTGATAGCGCGTAATGCCGACACTCGCGGTAACATTACTACGGTGGGCGCCTTATACAAAATGATATTGATATATGGTATTTAATTTAAACCCCACATCCCTAAGCACTCCTGGTAACATTGTATTGTAGTTGCAAAAAATATATCTGGTAGTTTGTCGAAAATCGCGATATTAATTTTCGAGGCTTTTGATCAACCCGTATAGGAACTAGTTTTTTTACGACTCGGGTAAGTTCCCGAACGGAACTGAAGTTCAGCTAAACGGTAATAGTACTCGTATCTATACCTACGGGTGTCCAAATCACGATGTTTCACAAAAAATCTCACCTGGAGTGATGAGAAACATGTGGGTAAAATTAAATATATGGCAACATCATCCTGTAAGCTGTGTTAGCCATAGGAAAACAATAGGTTTGAAGGACATTGTTATCAGAGCAGCTACTGAACATATTAAGACTTCTTGTGTCTCAGGATAGCGAGCGCAATGGACTGTCAAGACTCAAGCATGGCTTTGTAATTCATGGTGTTGTTTGGTTTTGCTACTGTTCATGAGCGGTCTGGCTGCTAATACTGATTGTATACCAGACTCACTTTTTATTAAATAGCAACTCACAATCAGGACACTTCATTTAATAATGTTTTAATTTAAAGCTAACTCGATTGAATAAATTAAAACTTGGTTCGACTGTTTCAAATTATATGTAGGTATAACCTTTATTATAGAAGTCCTATACATTGTACTGCTAGTCACATACTACTCCGAGGCGGAGGCTGGCCAGTGTCCAAATATCCTGAGCATTTAACCCTAACCCTGCTAACGCTCGCACCGCTGAGTGCCCACACAATTCTCCGTGCCACATTTTAAGTGTGAAATAGCGATGGTGATCACTATCCGTGATGTGTGTAGTTTATCGGTTCCATGACGCACGTGATACACCTTATAATTACGTATAATAGTTGTGTAATATCGCTCGCTTCGCTAGGGAATCGAAATCGAGTTCTCACTGTGCCACAACACATTTATGCTGACACTTTGTGGGCGGCTGCCACAGCGGCTGCCCAAACATGTAATATACGGCTTTATTAGCAAATAACTTGATAGAAATCATTTTCATAAATAATAATTTAGAACCGATAAGGCGCAACAACATTTTCATTTTATTTTACATAGTTAGTGATTTGATTTGTTGGCAATATTTTGTTTATGATAAAATTTATTTAGTTGAGACTTGAGTTCATTAATGGTATTTCAATGTGAAATAATATGGCAGGAGGGCCGAGTACGCGACGCTGTGCACATGCAGCATGCTTAACGTGGCCATACGTCCCGCTTTAGGCGGGACTGTCCCGCTTTCAAGAAGTCTGTCCCGGTGTCCCCAGCAAGGCCGACATAGTCCCGCTCTTGTGAACAGACCAAACAATAATTTAAAATGTATTTATCGCTCGAAATGATTTACCGAACTACTACTGAAAACCATGGGTTTGTAATATAGCAGCTCTTCGTAAAAACATCTTGATTTGATAAACTTTTTCCCAATTATTAAGTAAGTTTAACGTTATGTGTCTGCCTGGAAGTTACGCACCTATCGAAAGAGTTTTTTTTCGCATTAACAAAATATGGACAAGTGATAAAACACAGTTGAGTGTCGCAGTAATGAAAGTTATTTTGATTACGAAAATAAATATAAATAAATCATGTACTGAGTTTCACACATCTTAAAACTAAACCCGAAAATACGATTTTGATTATTATTTTATGTTATTCAATCTTCTATGATAAAAACTGGTAAAACACTAAAAATTTTATTATTATTATTATTTAATTCCACTGATGTCCCGCTCTGGCACAAAAAAATAATGGTCACGTTAAGCATGCTGTATGCACTGCGTATAGATAGAAGCTGCGATGTAAATAGTGCGGTGTAAGCTTAGTTGCGACTACCTCCAATATGAAATCAAGGCAACGGAAACGCACCGCTGCTAATAACTAGCAAGAACTCCACCAAAAGACTAGGGCCAGCCTCGGTTCCGCCCGGGTGCAGATACTTTTTGAGTCAAGTCCACATCAGCAACATAATGTTATTTCCCGTACTGTTTTATTTATATTCAAACTCAATGCGGTCCTCTGTACTGCTTTTCCCGTCTCGCTATGTCTCGAATAATCCCGTCTCATTCTCATCTTTGTCTCGCTTTTGTGCTAACCCAGGGTGTCAGTTACCTCCAAAACAAACAGTTTTTAGAGTCAAAAGGATTATACGGAACCCTTATAGAATCACGTTGTTATCCGTCTGCCTGCCAAGACCCTTTTCCTCATAAGAGATATCATGATGAAATTCTTAAGTCTAATTGCCTTTAAGCGTTGAAAAAAAAAATCTTTTACTTATAAGTATACCTATAGGCTTGTACCTACGGAACCCTAAGGGGCGCAAGTCCGACTCGCACTTGGCCAGTTATTTCTCATCTATCTTCCATGCACATAAATACAGATATCAATCGCTCACAAATTTATTGATTGCTCAATTTTCAAATTAAATACTCAGTGTCGTTAAAATGCCACCTACTGTGGATTTTCTGACTTACCTTCAGGAATTGGAGTAGCGAGTGTGGGTAATGGGACATTCACTAACTACAATGCTAATTTAGCAAAAAGCAATTTACCTAGAAGCGTAAATATAGCAGAACATGGTCAAGTTCAACCAAATATAAGTTGTAAAATGTTCCGTATAGGCTACAAGTCACAAGTATAAAAATAATAATACAAGTCGAATAATTTCAAAACTAATTTATAATTAAGCGATACAAGATTCCTACTGTGCGTGTGAAGAGCAGTTTGTTAATCCTGGCTACAGATTACCAACATGACACTTGCAATCACTCTCGACGAGTCCTACGCGATGCATCATTCAACTTTACTTTATCACAATGACAAAGCATAAACATTATAATTTATGTACCTACGTGCCTTCAAAACTAACAAACACCACAATCGCAGTGGCGCGGTTTCTTTTTCCTATTTGGATTATCCTCAACCGTCAACCCCGCTCATCATTTGCTGATTAGCGGCTTGACGTCATTTTTTAAAATATAGGTACTCGGTAAGTCCAACTCGCCACAATTAATGATCCAATTACGCCATTATCTACACTAATATTATAAAGAGGAAAACTTTGTTTGTTTGTTTGTAATGAATAGGCTCAAAAACTACTGGACCGATTTTAAAAATTCTTTCTCCTTATTACAAACGCAAATTAATGGCGTGCAACAATTTTGGAAAAACGGCACATGGGGGTAAAATAAGGGATGAAATATTGAACTTTTTAGCTACTGATCCAATTGGTGTCAAAATCGATACCTGAGAAACTCTTTTTGTAAATAATCCAAATTTATAGTCGGAATCAGAAATTTTGACCACCATTTTGAACTTTTTAGTTATTGATCCAATTGGTCCCGAAATTAATATCTGAAACACCCCTTGTTCGAATAACCTAAATTCTTCAGAGAATTCTTCAGAGTCAGAATCGAAATTTGTGAAGCCAGGACCGGTCGATATTCAGTACCTATATGTCTTATAATAGTAGTTTAGTATAGGTTAAACTATGTACATGTCGAAGGCGAATTGTAGAATCCGAGAGGCACTCGCCACTCATTTTGACAGCGTCCGTAGCGTAGTTGGTCAGACACCGGCTGTGAAACAAGATGCCGCTGGTTCGGTTGCAGCACCAACACAAATGTTTGTATGAACTTCAATGACCTTATTCATAGACACAGCCAGTACTAACACTACTGCTCACACATGATACAGCCTCTGTTAGTTTGGTCGTTTTAGTTTAAGATTATGTTGTTTGGTCACTGAGTTTTTTGAAAAGAAAATGCAAGAAAGGTCAGGGTGCCTAACTCCGTCTATAGGGCGCAACCGGCGTACAGTACATTCAAATGTTTACCACCCCTGACTTCACCATTAGCCCAAAACAGTTTATTACAAATAAGTCGTGACCACTACCAGAAATTTAAGATAATAAATGATCTTCTTCCATCAATGAACAATACATGTATTGTTAAAACAAGTAAGTAATAATTTCTATGAAATATTGATGTATGACGGATTTCCCCAATTTTGAAGGGAAAATCCGTATAGTATCCATTTTTACAAATATATTTTTATATTATTTCTTTGGATAGCTAAATTACATGTATTTAAGAGTTTAATACACTGTTTATCATATAGTAAAATAACATTGTCAAAAAAATTAAACCTTGATATTTTATATGTGAACCGTGTCCTTAATGTTAATGGCACGATGCCTTTACGTGAACCAGTCTAAGGTACCTATATAAAGCTACAAATAAACAGAAAGCTAAAACGTTAACAAGAACGTAATATACACGTATTCATTTACTTACATATAAAACACATTATGTGGTACGGTTTGTGTGTGTTTTGAATCGTGCAGTTTATAAACCTATTTATTTACCGAATGGTTTGTCTTCTTCGCTCAAACTGAATTCTTACGAAGGGGACTAAACATTCGATAACTAAAATAAGTTTATTAACTGTTTATGATTAGGTATTTACTTCGCGTCCGGGTTGTTTGTGAGATAGAAAAGTATTTCGTAGCTCCTGATACGAGACGAAACTCGATCTTGGGTTGGGTGTATTTATTTATTTATTGTGCTATTGAATTGTGTACGATATAAGCACTAGTCGTACCTAAGTATTACACAATACACTCAGCTTTAATATATTTAAATAATTACTCTTCATGTTTGACATGCATTTGCTATAGGTATCCTTCGCGATATCGATACGCATAGAATCATTGAGAAAGAGACGATATCTTAATGAACATCACACACCATCCATGCAATATGTTGCATATTATTTGTCGATTGCCTTGTATAGGAGCAATACAGTAATTTATTTGTATTTCGTAAAAGAGAGTAACGAGCGAGTGGCGACTGACGTAATTGATGAGTAATAACACATGCTATAATATTGTAATTTGTAACAATTGGTGAGAGAGCGTGGCTACCGCCCGCCGCCCCGCGCCGCCCGCCTGCGCAGGGCTACGTACTTGCATGTACCCGACGCCTGCCAAACCAATCGCAAACAAACTATAATCCAAGCCTTAACACAACTTATTTTTGAAAAACTACATTTTGTTATTATGGGTATAATTTTAACAACTTTTCGAATGCTATTATTATGTGAGTTATGTTTTTTAAATGTAAATCCATTATTGGCCATAAGATAATTCACACAAGTTGTATTATATTAGTATTAAGGGCTGTGGATTTTCAATAAATAAATAAGTAAAATATGGAGCCTTAGTGATAGAGCCAAAAGTGTCTCTATCTATCTATATCTATATCAGCCCATATTCGTCCCACTGCAGGGCACGGGCCTCCTCTACAATCGAGAATACGATTTATATAACTGTTTTTTTTTTAAATATATACTGAAGAATATTACTCTGAAGTAATATCAAAAGTGTCAGACACTTTCCATGGACCAGAACTTTTGACAAACGCTTTAAAGCTCTACAAATAAAAAATTAACTTATTTCAGTCGGACAAATTGGAATGACCAAACATCCTCTAAACAGTAAAATTATTCAACCATAAAAATACAATCTGTACTCCAGAGTACAGAGTACTTATACTCTTTACTCGATAGTTTTTAATTGCTACTGAGCAAAACTAGACGAAACTTTGCATTACAAAGCAATACTTGGCATTCCATTGCCCTCACCATCCTGAGACAAGATGATAAGTCTCAAATCTCAATATGTCCAGTAATTACTCTGGCTACAATATCCTTCAAAACCGAACAACAGACCATTAGATATTCTTCGATTTTAAAAAAGCGTTCGATACTCTAGAAGCAGATACTCTGCTCAACGCAATGAGTGAATGTGGTGTGAGGGAGCCACTGAACAACTGGTTCAGTGACTATCTCACATCGCGTTCATACCGGGTGAAGGTTGGTGATACGTTCAGTAAGTCGACAGACGTACGGTGTGGAGTGCCGCAAGGCTCTGCGTGCGGACCCATTTGCTACCTCATGCATGTGAACAGTCTGTGTGACGTGGTACGTCACTGTTCTGCATACATGTACGCAGATGACTTGTGCGCACTTTATGCCGGCACTGATGTTACACAAACCTTTGCCCGAGTGCAGGAAGATGTAGACGCGATCGTAAAATGATCGCATGATAATGGAATAGTCTTAAACTCTGAAAAAACTCAACTGCTAATTATACACTCACCTTACATTCGCCCACCTGTTTTGCATCCACCATTAATAACTCATGAATATACATGTTTCCATACCAACTCAATACAATGCAAATGCAAACCGATTAAAAAAACCGATTGTGTAACATATTTGGGCTTAAAAATAGATGGAAACTTCTCCTGGTCGCATCATGTGGATTATATAAGTGAAAAACTAAGAATATTATTGGGTAAATTCTATCTGCTGAGCCATAAAGTTCCCATTAAAACATTACGATTATTGTATATGTCCCTAGTTGACTCCATTCTAAGTTATGCTCTCGATTGTTATGGTTTAACTTTTAAAACACACTTAATTAAATTAGAAAAACTTCAAATCAGGTTTCTTAAGTTACTGGTTAGTAAAATAATTAAAAATAGTTGTAATAATGATTACTCGAAACTGTTCCAAATTTGCAATATTTTACCCATTAGACAAAAGCACAAATATTTATTGGCTACCAAACAGTTTAGCAGTAAAGACCATTATCTAATACCATTCTACAGATACCATACAACCCGGTCAGTAACCGGTGGTAGTTTTGTAGTTCCCCGGGTTACCAATTATTTTGGCGACAGAACCATTAATAAACGATTACCATATATAATGAACAGTTTGCCACCGGACATTAGAAATGATCCCGTATACAATAGTTTCAAAAACAAATTAAGAAAGCACCTTTTAACATGTTCCTACTAGTAGCCTTAAGCATATTTATTTTACTTTTTAGGTATACTTACAGTTACAGATTTTTTGATTATTTTTTTTTATATTTTGTGTACTTGTAATGTATATTGTGTTTTATTTTAACTTTATATATAAGTTTAGAAGTGATATTTTGTTAGATTTTATTGTTTAAAGTTACATCCTGTTTTGTTTTATTTTATTTTATACTTATATCATAAAGTTTATGAATGTTTGTATATTTTGTTTAAAATTCTAACTTCATAAGGGTTATTTGTTTATTTAATGACTAAGGGAAATGTTATGTATATGCATAAATGAGACTCTCCAACTCCACGGTCAAACCGAAGCCCGGTTTCGTGGAAATAATATTTACTTTTTGTTTCTAACTTTGTATTTTAATAAATAAATAAATAATAAATAAATAATTTACACTGCTGTTTGGCGGGAAAAATAGACATTGCGGTTGTACCTACCTACGTAGGCGGCCTCTCACATAATAATATGAGAGACTCACCACCAGTATAGCAAAGCAGTAAAGTTGATAGTAATGTTACTCGACGCACACTTGCTGCTCGCGCGCCACATCAGGCGTAACATGTTTGAAGTTAACACCTATCGGTCTTATCTGTATCAGCCCATATATGTCCCACTGCAGCGCACGGGCCTCCTCTACAATCGTCAGAGCGATTGAGAGTGGTTAGGCCATATAGTCCACCAATGCGGGTAGGCGGACTTACATACCATAGAAATTCTTCTAAATCGCTATGGTATGCAGGTTTTCTCACGATGCTTTCCTTCACCGTCTTAGTATTACTTATCAGTCAGTTTTGTTAATTTACCAACGACTGCAAAAAATAACATTTACCACTTAATCATTTTTTTATTGCTGTTAGCATGAATTTGTTTCTTTGTGTTTAGCCTGAGGTAAAAATGAAGAGATTTACACTGTAAACCATAGTTTCCCAAAGTGGGCGATATCGCCCCCTTGTGGGCATTGGAGACTTAGAGGGGGGCGTTAAGGATTCCAGAAAAAAAGGGGGGCGATGGTTGATTTGTAATTTTAATTACTTTATATTTTAAAATTCACTAAAATTATAACCTACCTACTACTCAATATCGAATAATTAGTTTATGTTTCTGTCCTATAAGATGGTTTAATCACTAAAAATACTCAAGTATAATCAAGTTGTAAATATATTTTTTGGGTAAGAATCGGCTCATTGTAAGTTTAAACACCAGAGCCGATTAATATATCACATTATAACTGAATAAATTAAAGACATGATATTTTTGTTAGGAGTGTATCAATTGGGGGCGCTGAAAAATAATAGACTTTCAAAGGGGGCGGTAAAAGAAATAAGTTTGATTATCTCTGCTGTAAACTCTTAAAAGTTTTTCTTTGTTAAATACTTTTCTTTGTTATATCAGTCTATATAGAGCACGGGCCCTACTCTACAATCGAGAGTAAGATTTAGAGTAGAGTTAGGTTAGGCCATATAGTCCAACCCGCTACCCTAATGCAAGTCGGCGGACTTTACGTAGGTACCATAAAAATTCTTATGAATCGAAAACCAGGCAAATAACATCGGTCAATCAATTTTTATTTTTAAGCTTATCCCTTCTGTTCTAAATTCATATACGAGGGATTAGTAGAATCAGTAGTGTCATATGCTCTCGGCAGCTATGGTTTAACATTCAAATCATACATAAACAAAATATAATCATTACAAATCAGATTATTTAATGGTTACGAGTAGTTTTATACTCGTAAACATTAAAACAAAAAAATAAATGTAAAGAAAATTATTATAAGTTATCTATATACATATAAATAAAATTGAAGTGTCTGTTTTAAAAGTGAACATAAAAAAAAATGTCCAACTACATATCGTTATATACACGATACCTGTGCCGAAAATGATGAAATTAGGATTCCGCAGAAAAAAATAAACCCTTAAATTGTGAGGTTGTTTTTTAAATATGGTATTATGACACGCGGGTGGATGAGCTCATTATGTTTCTTTGATTTATTTGGTCTTAAATATTCTAAAAATGTCAGGTAACTGATATAATATGGAATAACTTAGGCTACATTTATTTTAGAAAAAATCTTTTATTTTAGAAAAATAAAGTGTTTGTTAAATTCCACACGGACGAAGTCGCGGGCACAGCTAGTTTAAAATATGTAACATACTACTGGCAAAATTAAAACACAGGCTTCTGTTATTTACGAATAACTATAGCTGTGTCTGAAGTCACTAAAACTTCCCCCCGGCTTCGTTTTCGATAGCAGTCTTGATATACCCTGTATATAGTGTGAGAATATAGTTATGATTTGTTATGAAAAAGTAACAGTTAATCAACAGCTAACTTCATTGTATCGCTCGCGCATCGTAAAAATTCAGTCATATTTTTTCCAAACGCGGAAAAGGAAGTATAAACCATCATCATCATCATCTCAGCCACAGGAAGTCCACTGCTGAACATGGGCCTCCCCCAAGGATCTCCATATCGACTTATTGTCGTCGGCCTGCATCCAACGACTTCCTGCAATCTCAGCCAGGTCGGTCCGTCCACCTTGTAGGCGGGCGTCCGACATTTCGCTTGCCTGTACGTGGCCGCCACTCAAGAACCTTCCGGCCCCAACGGCCACCAGTTATACGCACTATACGATTCTGAGACCAATCGGACTAAGCACACAATTTTTTCACATTTCACTGCTCACAGCACCAAGAAGCTTATACCCAAATGGAGATTGCATTCTGTATGAAACACTGAAGCACAAAAATTTAACCTTGAATGAAGTCGCTGTTGCTGCTGCTGAATGCTGATGCTGAATGGCAATGATGTTTTGTTCATTCATTGTCACTCTAAGAAAAAGGATAGCAGACAACAGCGACTTCATTCAAGGTCAAATTTTTGTGCTTCACTTTTATATACGGAATGCAATCTCCATTTGGGTATAAGCTTCTTGCACAGCACGCACAAAAATCCGTTTTTGATAGATTTTTCACTATTGCTTCACTCCTATTGGTCATACCGTGGTGAAATATATATATATATGTACATGTTTAAAAACAACCCATAAAAATGCTATAGTGAAATTTAAGCGATACGATCAACGATATTTTTTACCAATACTATGAATGGGCATTCTTCTTTCGCGCCAATTATAAAAACTGTGCGCTCGTCGACGTCCATAGGTAACTAAACAACCCTTGTGTTGAGTTGGCTCACGATACCATGCTTAATAAGTGTTTTTGACCCGTTTATAATACTGCCGTCCTCAAGCTAAAATGCCGTTAAGTACTAAAACCACTTTTTTGAGTTATGCACAAAAAAAGCGTTTTTTTTTTAAATGTGCTACTTAATAACAAGAGGTCATCTTTGAGACCTTGGAGTACTGAATAATATATTGCAGGAGGCACTTTCAAAAAGCGAAAATTTCAATTTAGAACTGTAATATCGCTTTCTTGTGCATAATTAAAAAGTGTATTTTGTACTTAGCGGCATTTTAGCTTGAGGATGGTAAAATGAAGGAAGGTCGAGTACCTTTTACTTTACTGGTACTGGTACACTTTACTGGTAGTAGGTTTCTCATATGTGACAGACCGCCTGGGTAGGTACCACCGCAATGGCCATTTCTCCCGCCAAACAGCAATGTATTTTTTTTAACTGGCCCGCCATAGTGGCAACACTGCGCCTGATGGTAAGCGCGAATGCTGTCCAGGCACAGTATCGAATGGCTTCAGACGACAGTCCCAAGACATCCGATAAAATTATGCCGGCCTGCTGAGATGCCTCTTCACACTACGGCGGAAGGACCCGGGATCATAGGAAGGAGGTAACACGCGTGAAGGCAAACAATTCCACAGCTTGATAGTGCGGCACATAAAAGAGCTTGCGAATCTTTTGGTTCGTGCTGAGATGGTTTGGACCGTCAAGCTATGGCTTCGCAAGCCAGCACGCGTAGTTCTGTTTAGGAATGGAGAGGAGGGGATCAAATTAAATTTTCACAGCATCCACCGTGATACAGTCGGTAGAACACGCTTAGAGAGGGCGATATCCCTCCGCAGTTGTAGCGACTCTAAGGTGCTTGTAACGTCTGCATCATTCACAATGCGGATGGCCCGCCGCTGCAATCCATCCAAGGCAGCAGGTACTGACCGGATCCATCCCAGAGATGCGAGCAATATTCCATACCCGGCCGGACCTGCGCTTTAAACAAGCGATCAAGTTGACTGGTCGTGGAAAACCGACGCACCCTGTTCAGGATTCCATGCCTGCGTGCTGTGGTAGATATTATACCTTCGATGTGATTCCTTGGATTGAGATCAAAGCGTATATCCATACGAAAGATATTCAGGTCATTCCGCATTGAGAGAGGAGTACCCTGAAGAATGGGGAAAGCACTGTTGTGTTTCGGATTGAAGTGCATTGTAGCCAGAGAACTACTGGACAAATTGAGACTTGACATCTTATGTCTCAGGGTGGCGAGCGTAGTAAAATGCCAAGCATGGGTTGGTAATTCAAGGTGTTTGGTTTTGCTACTGTTCATGAGCAGTCGTATCGCTCACCATCAGACGAACGACATGCTCGTTTCGCCATTGAAAGCAATAAAAAACCTTCCTCGATAAATGAACCATCCAACGCAAAAATAATTTACTAATTCCAACCAAAAATTCCTGAGACTAGTGGTGACAAACAAACAAAGAAACTCTTCAGCTATATGTTAATATAGATTTAATGACTATTATGTACAATGTAGTGTAGTGAAGCGAGCGTGCTAGGTGGCGCGCGGTGCGGGTCGGCGCTGCGCCTTGAGCGCGCGGTAGGCCGCCACCGCGTCGAGCCGCGCGCGCTCCCGCCGCAGCGCCGCGCCCGCCGCCGCGCCCGCGCACCCCGCACCACCCGCGCCGCCGCCGCCCGCGCCCGACAACATCTTCGTCAGCAGCAGGTCCCGTCGTCCCGGCTGCAAACCATATTACAAGTTTACAAGTTTGCACGCACCTCTATTATTTTTAACTGTACCATTTTTCTTCACAGATAAGCTACGCAGCATACGCCGACAACGTAATGGCTCCCGTAAACGCACAAAATAATTGAGCAGTTGGTATGTTTCAGGTGTCGTTCGCCATACGGCCATAACACGTGTCATACGGAGCCGGAGTGGCGCGTGCCCTGTGCAGTACTGACCCGAGGCGCGGCGTCTGCGGGCTGCAGCTTGCGGTTGAAGCGCAGCGCGGGCGGCGCGTCGCACACCTCGCCGAACGCCACGCGCTCGTACACCACCTCGCGCCGCTCCTCCTGCGCCTGCGCACGCAACACGCATCACACACTATAACTACACATCCACAATAAGTAGCAGTGTGCCCGACGATTCCACAGAAGCTGCGGAAATATTTACCAACATTATTGCGAAATATTCTAACATACGCAAGTTCTAAAAGAGACAAACCGATCGTCGTGTCGTCCCCGTGGTATGTGGCATTGACTCTCGACACACTAGAGTACGTTATACATTTGTCGCGCGGTACCCAAGATGACTGCACCGCAGTCAATTTTAGGTGCGTTACCGACCAGAAGGGACACCAATTGGGAGCAGATCATCAACACTTGCCTTTCCACAGAATTACGCCACGCTACAGATACTGAAGTCCTATCCTCCTGAAGTATAGGTCGTTCACAACAATAGCGACTGGGTGATTGTGAGTGTGGGTGCGTGTACCTGGAGCGCTTTCAGTTTCTTGTCCCTGTTGCGTAGCGCGCGGCGCTGTGCGCGCGAGGGCGGCGGGTCGGCGGGGGCCGCGGCGGGGGGCGCGAGTCGCAGCGCGCGCCGGTGCTTCCTGGCGCGCCGCTCGCGCTGCGCCGCCATGCGGGCGCCCTTCTCGTCCTCCTCTTCTATCACCTCGTGCTGCAACACGCATCATTTGGCCTAAAATTATATGTAAAACCGGAAGCGATCGGAAATTTATTTTATACTTTACACCGACACACCAGCGAGACTTTTAGTAGGTAGTCGATAGGTAAGTTACTAAAGCAGAACTGTCCCGAGCTGGGAAATCACTCAGGTTTAAGCTGCGGAACTTGTTTAAGTTAATATGGATGAAAACCTTCTTGTTGGAGTTTTCCCGTTCGATATGCGCGTGATTTTGAAATTCCGGTTCGGCGTTCTAATGTTCTCACACTGAATAGATCCACTATCTCTTGCTGCTTCATCGAGCACTGATGGGACTTTATCTGGGTCATGCATTTCAGATGGACGTCCAGTTCGACCTTCTATGTAAAAGTTTTTTTTTTTTTAAACTGGCCTGGCATAGTGGCGGCATTGCACCTGATGGAAAGTTCCAATGCCGCCCAGGCAGAGTATCCATTGGCATCGGACGGCAGTCCCATGCCAATGGAAACAATTATGCCGGCCTGCTAAGGTGCCTCTTCACACCGCGGCGGAAGGACCCAGGATTGTAGGAAGGAGGGAACACGTGCGCCGGCAAACAATTCCACAGCCTGACGGTGCGGCACAAAAACGAATTCGAGAACCGAAAAAAGTTATGGACACTCAAAACCATGCAATGATCGAAGCCAGGCTTAGGTGCACCAACCTTTTGAAATATAGAAACATAAATGTTTTCTCTTTGTAATATTAGCATAGATATGCGAAGGCTCTTTTCCCGACCCATCACTAAGGGTTGTGATTACGGCGCGTGCAATGATTGCATATCACACAAGAAACACAATACGAGTATATATGCAAACATTAGTTATTCTATTAATGAAATGATACCGTAAAAGTCGCCAACTTTGCCACACAGATTAACATTGCCCTAAAATCATTTTTGTAACAAATCCGTTAATATAAAAAAAAAAATTAAGTCTATGGCATCATTTATTATTTGGTAGGAAAGTTGATTATAATTGTGATAGCACTGTGAATCGCAGTTATTCCTAAGTTTATTTAGTAGCTTGTGAGAGCTTGTCAAAAAAGGTATGTCTTTTGGCGGGCCAAATTCGTCTGAAAAATATTCGTGGATTGTGCGTCATGACGAGACCGCAGATAAATTATTTTTATGTATGCCATAGAATATGAATTAATAAGTATGTTAATAACAGTTTAGTTATCTAATCGTTAAAAAGTCATTAAATTTCGGGATGGGCAATTTTACCCTGACTTTTTCAGAACTGTGCTTGACAACATTGCCCATCATCAAAAAGTACCTAGGGTTGTTAATATCTCGATAAATTAATTTGACAAAATCTAAAAAGGTTTCGACACCTGTTATTTTAAAGATCAATCGAATTCAGAAAGGTGTCTTTTTAATCGACTTAAAAAAAGAAGGTATTTACTTTATTTTGATTGCCAAATAGATCAAAACTTAAGTTGACATTTTGTTTGTAGCATATTTTAAATTTATTTAAATAAAAGATTTCTATAGCTTGATTTAATTACCACTTCCCATCATTTCATATTATGAAAAGTAAAAATGTGAGAAATTATATAAAGTAAAATCAATTTACTGTAATGTGACAGCCCTAAGAGTTTTTAACCATTTATCAGAGTTTGTATGGAAAGAGTAAGAATCGCTAGGTAAAATTGCCCATATTTTTTTGTTACGAGAATCTGTTAACTTTAAGAGTTTTTGTCTAAACCACTGCCAAGATTGTTTTATATACTTATTTCATTTTTAACTGTGTAAAAATATGGGTCATATTTTGGCAGATATCAACATGGGCAATGTTAGCTGATCGCCACATAACTTTGCCCATCATTAAAATAATAAAAAATAAATTTAAAATATTAATTTATTTTAAATATAACATAGCTAATAGTAGCATATGGTTATGTAGTTGATGTAAATGAAAAAAGATATATGGGTGGTTATAGAAAAAATATGAAATATAGCAGATTTTATCAAAAAATCGGGCAATGTTGGCGACTTTTACGGTAAATGATATTTTTGACAGACTCACTGGGTAGTCGACGGGTTCAGTAGGGTTATGCAGTGCTTTAATGGCACTGTTGATACGCAGCGAGAAGTCCCGCCCAGTCTCTCCAGGAAGTTTGCGGAGCCGGGATATAGGGTTGTCCTTGACTCCTCTTGCATTGTGGCTACCTGCAAACGAGTCTACAATGATTATTTATTTATTTATTTTATGCTTTTTTGTACACCAAAATGAAAGATGCATACAAAATACTTTAAAATCTAAAGACATGGTTACAATAGGCGGCCTTATCGCTAGCTGCGATCTCTTTCAGGCAACCTTTGAATGGACTGGATTATTGTGTTTAAATGATATATAACATAATCAAATGCTTTTGTTAAGCAAAGTTACAACAAAAGCTAGGTATAATGGCTTTTAAGGCTGAGTTGCACAAACTAACTTTGCCAATATCAGTTTGCCTTGTATAACTTTTTTATATTAATATTCTTAATGTTTTCGGATATTTCTAACATTGGTTGCCTATGTTTTTTTTTTGCATTTTGTAAACTAAAATACGAGTATATAGTAATAAATAAATAAATAAATACCTTTGACCTTGAAAATGTCAACCCCATACATTAGCAAGGTCAAATACGTCTCAAATGTATGGCGATGACATTTTCAAAGGCAAAGGTATTGGCAAAGTTAGTTTGTGCAATTGGGCCTAAATTCCGCGTATTTTTCGATTATCTGGTTGAGAGTATATGAGTATATTATATTAATTTACATAATTTAAATTATACATAAATACATACATACATATATACATACATACATACATACATACTAATATATATTGAGCTAACTATAATGATAATTTATGTGTAAAGAGGAGCAAAACATAAATATATAACAGGATAATATCTTAAGGCAGTGACGAATAATATATCTTAACAAGTCTCTTAAAACTTGGTAGTGTTTTAGCTTGTCTGATAGACAGTGGTAATTTGTTCCTCAAGCGAGCAGCATGCACTGTAAATGACTTGTCGAAAAATGTTGTGCTGTGCTCAGGAATCTCAAGAAACATGGTCATATTTGCGAAGACCAAATATGAATTTAATGCAGAAATCATCCCAAATTTTTCCATTTGGGTTTCGGTGATATCGAGATGGCTAGCATCAGCATAATTAAAGGGGAAAAACAAGAAATTGAACTAGTGCGATTTTCGTGGAAATCGGTAGAAAATTCCGCAATCTCCGCATGGACCCCGGTGCAGCAAATAATTTGCGACTTACTCATTGCAATTGGGGACCCCAGGATAGGTTTTTTGTCGATGATTACACCCAAATTCGTAACAGTTTTACTGGTGGTAGGTCTCTCATATGTGAGAGGCCATCTGGGTGGGTACCACCGCAGTGTCTATTTCTCCCGTCAAACAGCAGTGTAAACGCACTGTTGTGTTTCGGGTTGAAGGGTATTGTAGCCAGAGTAACTACTGGACATATTGAGACTTAACATCTTATGTCTCAGGATGGCGAGCGCAGTGGAATGCCAAGCATTGCTTTATAATTCAAGGTGTTGTTTGGTTTTGCTACTGTTCATGAGCGGTCGTATCGCTTACCATCAGGCTAACGGCATGCTCGTCTCGCCATTCAAAGCAATAAAAAAAAAAAAAAAAAAAAACAGTATCACTGAATTGGATAGCACAACCATCAAACCGAATTTGAGGCAATTGATCCGTATCTAATTTAGATATCAATCTGCAACTGCCAACAACAATGACTTGGGACTTAGCAGGGTTGACCTATAGCCCGTGAGACTTACTCCATCTGCTGATACTCTCAAGATCCTTGTTGATAGTGTTAATAGCCTCTGCCACCCTGGGCCACAAATATATTATCAGGAGCATGATAATATATTTGTAAATACAGATGGTAGGAAGAAATCAGATTTTTTTATATAAAATTAATAAAAACAGCGGAGAGTACGGGAGATAAAACCCCGCCCTGAGGGATGCCAGTAAGTAATAAGATTATCAGGTTTCAGTTGGATCTTTTGCCAGACACTTGGACCTTCTGTATCAGCCCATATACGTCCCACTGCAGGGCACGGGCCTACTCTACAATCGAGAGTACGATTGAGAGTGGTTAGGCCATATAGTCCACCACGCTGGCATAGTGTGGGTTGGCGGACTTACATACCGTAGAAATTCTTATGAATCTCTATGGAATGCAGGTTTCTTCACGATGTTTTCCTTCACCGTTTTAGACTTGGACCTTATCTAATACAAAAGAAAATTTCAAAATTTATACATTTGTACCTTTTACATTTACATAACATATATTAGATAACATATATAACATAGATTAGGTAGTGGTGTATTTTTTTAATTGTACAACAGGTTCGGCAAATGAGCAAAATTATCACCTGATGATAATAAGTAGGCACTGCCGCCCATGAACAACCCTAACATTTGGATCCTAGTTGAGTTGCTGGATTGTCAAGGGGAGCAGGAAGGAGCATAGGAAAAAGGCATCCAGCAATCTCACGCAATGAATAAAGCACAATAAAGCTGTCACTTCATGTCAATCTCCTGTGCGACATTGGTACCGCCCCAGATGAGTATGCTTATTCATTCAGGTCATAACTGACAACAGTGTGGCATGAGTGATTATACATAATATAGCTAGATGACTGGCTGCCTCTGGCACCAATCCATTTAGATATTTTTAAGTCTAAATCCATCATGTGAGCCTATTAATTGGTGTACTCTCACATACTTAGGCTGCCCCCAGGGCTACAATAAAATTGTACAATAGTATAATAAGATTGAAAGGTGCTTTGAATCCAAACTATAAATCAATGTGCTGTCTCTATTACTAACCCTATATGATCAGTACTAATGCACATATTGTAATATTTCCATTAGAACATTAACTTTAGCTAATTGCCAATATCCTAATGTAAAATTAGCTATGAATTAACTATGCTAACATTTACATCCTACTTAACTGGCCCCTCTTATGCAACATGTCATCTGCGTAGATATCACTACTTTGCCTACTTCATAACACTGTTATGCTCCAGTATAAAGGATATTGAAACCGGTGAAATTTCTGAGTGTTTAGAGACTTCAGTCCCATTGTCTCCAGGTGACAACCACAGTCAAACACCATGCAAAGCATAATAAGTTCTGAGTGGTATGCTTCTATTCATAGGTTGGTGTAGTGGGGACCTTGCGCATCTCTCTCTCCTATAAAAATATATGCATCACTAATATTTTGACATTTATTAAATACTTATTAGATAGGATTTACACCATCTTATAAGGTGTAAACCTTACCTGTACTGGTATTATCAATACGTTTCAGTCGTTTCTTCTTCTTATGTGTCTTGTTATTTTGTATTGTGTTATTGAACTGAAACAATCTGGTCAGCGAACGCGGGACTGGCTGCTCGTCGGGATCCTTCGGGGGTGCATTAATCTTACTCTTCAAACTAGAAAAATACACTAACTAAACGACTTCAATAAATACAATAAGAAATAAAAGTGTAGGCTGCGTTATTGTATGTTAAAAACAAGCGATAATAAACAAATATTACGTGAAAAATTTAAAACGTGGTACTAAAAGGTTAGTTATTTAGCCGTACCTTTGCAATCGCCGCTCTTGTTGCACAAGCGGGTCTTTCACCCCTCGATGTTTCTTGGCTGGGATTTTACGACCCATGTATGTCGTTTTTAATATCTTTAATGTTTCACAAATTCAATATAAGTTCTATGCACTGTTTATGTTTATTTCACGATTTACTTTTCACCACAGACTAGATATGGGTCGTTCGCGATTGAACGGGTCAAATAGTCCAGCTCGCAAGAACCACGCGATCGATTCGATCTTTACGTGCAATATAACCATGTAATGTAATATAACTCGTTGACCGCGTGAGGATGGCGCACATAACGCATATCCATTGCTCATTCGGCGAGTTATCATTTTGTTGCGCCATGGCGCAATTTTGAGTTAACGCAATGAGCCGGCGCAGTTAACTGCGGCTGAGTTACTCAGTTAACGCAAGGATTTTCGCTGAGTTACCCATCTCTAACTCGTTCATTCGATCGATCGCAATCATGGATCTGTATCAGCCCATAGACGTCCCACTGCAGGGCACGGGCCTACTCTACAATCGAGAATACGATTGAGAGTGGTTAGGCCATGTAGTCCAGCACGCTGGCCTAGTGCGATGGATCGCGATTGAAGAATTGCGTCAGTTTAAGCGAACCGAGATCCTGATTGAGATTATGTAATTAAAATTATTTATTTATTTTATTTATGCAGTATTTTTTTCCTTTGTTTTTCTTTGATATTAATTGTACAGATATTCACTGTTGTACGTGCGAGCTTCGTAGAGTCGTACCATGAAGTAAATACAAAGAGGAGGTGCCCTAACGCCGAAACTCTAAGCAGGCATGAGTCATCAGATTGCGGGGCGAAGAGGGGGATTACGCATGCGCAGTAACGCCGATACAACCAATGTCACCTAGAGGCGAGTTGCTGAACTAGAGAGAAAA
Source organism: Hyles lineata (assembly GCA_030180105.1). Taxonomy (NCBI): domain Eukaryota; kingdom Metazoa; phylum Arthropoda; class Insecta; order Lepidoptera; family Sphingidae; genus Hyles; species Hyles lineata. The sequence goes on along the minus strand of JARJEE010000035.1, from coordinate 3,866,382 downwards.
GCGTGATATTTCAAAAAGTCATTAAAAGTTCTGCTATTCATCGATAGATGGCAAAACTAAATATCGATAGACGTTAGATTACAATTAATCACGCAATACCTTTGCAATTCGCATTTAAAAGTACTGGCACATATTTGAATCAAAATAAAAATATTAAATTAAAATTTCGGTCGGAGTCTGGCGTAGACGGAGAAACTAGAGTCTCGTTATTTTCGTTACGGAATTTCTGGATTCGATCTCCACGCTCAAGGTCCGCGATAGAAGCTATGCAATAGCTTAAAAACAAAATATTGTCATTTAGTAATAACTCGTTTTTGTTCGTATTTCGTAATCAATATCCCATTGTCCTAAGATGTTGCCTATTACGTTTGTTGTAATAATTGTTTTTCGCGTGTTTCAGTTGTAAAAGTGATATTTTTGTGTAAAATAAAAGGTAGGCTCTCATATGTGAGAGGCCCTCTGGGTGGGTACCACCGCAGTGTCTATTTCTCCCGTCAAACAGCAGTGTAAACGCACTGTTGTGTTTCGGGTTGAAGGGCATTGTAGCCAGAGTAACTACTGGACATATTGAGACTTAACATCTTGTGTCTCAGGATGGCGAGCGCAGTGGAATGCCAAGCATTGCTTTGTAATTCAAGGTGTTGTTTGGTTTTGCTACTGTTCATGAGCGGTCGTATCGCTAACCATCAGGCGAACGGCATTCTCGTCTCGCCATTCATAGCAATAAAAAAAAAGACGGGTTGCAATCCGGGAGTGCCGGCAGAAGTGAAAACTTGATTATTAACGTTGAGCATGTTTGACATTTTGGAATGGTTAGGGAATAATTTTGCACCAATTGCTTTATCGGTATAAAAGTACTATCATTTATGTGGTAGAATACAATATTCATTTATTGCGCTATCGTACACAAACATGACAATTTATATTACATTAAAAATTTAACACTTTAAAACTATTACAATTATTTTACATTAAAAAGTTTATCTCTCCGAAAAATCAACTTTCATCCATAATTTCAACGACTTTTTCATCATCATCATTACCAGAACTATCATTGCCAATCTCTAAAACTGATACGATAGGTTTATGGTAGCTGAAGTAAGAAACGAACAGTTTTGATTCGAACCTATTTAAATGTCTAATAAAGACCGCATCAATAGTAAAAATAAACCCTATTTCAATGACAGTAGGTTGCTTTTTGCTTAAAGAGCGAGGAGACTTACGACGGTCCGCGACCCTTCCGACAGTTCGCTGACATGACAGTTTTTTGACAGAAAGTCAATCGACGGTCGATGGGGATAAACTGACAGCTAACTGACAGCTGTCTACTCTCCATCCGTCTTACGCTTTTTCGATCAGATCACGTGTCCTGACGCGAGTTTAAGATTTTATACCCATTACAGAAAAGTGCTCAACGCCGCTAAAGAAGTTTTCACTTCAAAAAATAATAATAATAATATGAACTTTAAAACGTGTTTACCTACCTATACTTCTACTAAGGGCCTATTCATTTATATCAAAGAATTAAATGGAACCAATTGTTCGTTTGATCGAGTCATTTGAACCGGTTCATTTTAAAGTTGGATCAGTATTGATCGGGTCTTAAAAATTGAACGAAATGCACATTGCTCCCACCATAGCTACCACAGACTGCTTAGTGCATGACATGACATGCAAACCACAGACGACTAAAAATGCAAACAGAATTTAAAACACTATTATACCTACGAGACGGGAGTCCATCATGGAGTCCATAGATACATATTTTTTTTATCCATTTACTCGGCATTCTACTACAAACCTGTGCTACAAACATTAGGCCAGCAACGTCTGTCATTACGTCAAAAGTGCCAAACAGAGAAAATAGTGCTGGAATGCTCGTGCGAGCAGCGCGCCTGATTTTATCGATATTGATAATATTTACGGAATCTTATTGAAGCCTCATTTTTTAAAAAAAAATAATTATGAATTACAAGTCTCCACATTATAACCACAAACTTGTACATTGGAGACAATCCTAATACAATATTATGCTTAAAAGTACCCGAAACAAAATAAAAACAACCTTTATGAAATGTTCTATTTAATTAGTTATAATTTACTGCACACATAGAAAAATAATAATAGCTGAAACATAATGGTTTCCTAGATTTACGCGAATGTTATACATCATCATATCATCATCATCATATCAGCCACAGAAAGTCCACTGCTGAACATAGGCCTCCCCCAAGGATCTCCACAATGACCTGTTGGAAGCGGCCTGCATCCAGCGACTTCCTGCAACCTTAGTCAGATCGTCCGTCGTGAATGTTATACATTAAAATAAAATTATTATTTACAGATTTTATCGCGGATTTTGTTTATATTTTACATTTTTAACTTTCCGACGTTTCGATTACTTTATGTCAGCTTTCGTGGTCATGGGGAGTCCGAAGTCCGAATCCGCGATATCCGTAAATAATACCTTTGTATAATTGAAATAAGGCGATTTCTTACAGAAGTGGAATGAATGAATGAAGGAAGTGGATCAGTTTTTATGTTTTTTAATGGTACTGCAGATTTCTTAAGTCATTTTTTTTTATTGCTATGAATAGCGAGACGAACATGCCGTTCACCTAATGGTAAGCGATACGACCGCTCTCAAACAGTAGCAAAACCAAACAACACCTTGAATTACAAAGCAATGCTTGGCATTCCACCGCGCTCGCCATGCAGAGACATAAGATGTTAAGTCTCAATATGCTCAGTAGTTACTCTGGCTACAATGCCCTTAAATCCGAAACACAACAGTGCATTTACACTGCTGTTTGACGGGAGCAATAGACACTGCGATGGTACCCAAACAGATGGCCTCTCACATATGAGAGACCTACCACCAGTAAAAAAAAAATATTTCTGATTAAAATATATCCTCTCAAAGTGGTTTCCACATACATATTTCAAAGTATGAAATATGAAGTAAAGTATTTTCAATAGGAATATATCAATTATATATCAAATCTTTAAACACAAATTTAACCCACTGCTTGCATCTGTAAAACGAACGAGTTCGATAATACAATAGTCGCAGCTTGGTTTAATTCAGAGCAGTTCATCAATGATTTATAATTTCCACATATTATGCAAAAACCTGTGCAGACACGAGTTGGCAAAAAATTAACTTAAAAATATGGGATTTATTTAAATTGATAATTTTTTTAAAGTAATCGATAATAACAGTATGTAACATCCCTAGTTTATAGTAAACAAATTATTTTTTTAAAATTTTGGTTGAATTCAGCCTGCTATCCCCACCTAACAGTAAATAATAACTGCAATTTGCTTACCGAGCCTCATTCACAGGAAATTTAGCCTTCATCATAATTATATAATATCAGCCACAGGAAGTCTACTGCTGAACACAGGCCTCCCCCAAGGATCTCCACAATGACCTGTTGGAAGCGGCCTGCATCCAGCGACTTCGTGTAACCTTAGCCAGATCGTCCGTCCACCTTGTAGGCGGGCGTCAGACATTTCGCTTGCCTGTACGTGGCCTCCACTCAAGAACCTTTCGGTCCCAACGGCCATCGGTTGTACGAGGTATGTGCCCGGCCCACTGCCACTTCAACTTGCCAATCCTATGGGCTAAGTCGATAACCTTTGTTCTCCTACGGATCTCCTTATTTCTGATTCGATCTCGTAGGGAAACACCGAGCATAGCCCGCTCCATGGCTCGCTGAGTGACTTTGAGCCGCCGGTAACACACAAATATCGAAGACTTTCGATTTTAGGCACTGAGGTATTTTGGATGAGAAGACGTCGCGAAGTTTCCCGAACGCTGCTCAACCGAGTTGGATTCGACGATTGACCTCTCTCAAGAAGTTGGACCTGTAGGGCGATTCACGTAATTTGTTGACGCGCCGATCAAGTTGCGGTGCGGTTGCGATTAAGTTTACGTTTTGGTGCTTCTCGTAATTGTTTAGCTGCACGTGAGCTGCGCGTCAACTGTACGTCATACGTATTTAATAATTTTGTCATTAATATTATGATTTGTAGGATGTTTCCTTACTATTAAAATCGAAAGTACACATGTGCTGTGCGTTTTTAATCGGAGTAAACCGTCATTTTAGAAGTCAAATGAATAAATAAATACCTACCGATCAAGTTGCGATCTGTATCAACGCGCAGCAGTAAAATAGTGAATTACGGATCAGGAGAGACTTTACGCTCATCTCGTACTTATATATTTAAAATCCTCAGAAGTAAGATGGAAAACAGCATATTATTAGGGCAAATAGGGTTACTGGTTCCGAACAGATACGTTTGCAAACGGCACCGACCACGGTTACTGGCGGTACCGCGTGCGCGTACAAATATGCTTAAAGAGGCGCCTATAACTCGCGCTCTTCGAACACTTAACCTCATTGCACAGGAAAAGTGAATTTACAAAAATAGCGATGAATATCATTTGTTATAAGACAAAATGCAACACTCAAATTGTACTACTACATTAGGTTATCTTGTAAAAGTAGATGTACTATGCGGTTCAACTAAGAATAGGACTGACCCTGCGCCATATTGGTTCAATCGCGCAATTTCGGTAGGGTGAGCAAAACAAGATTTCTTAAAATAATATTTTTGTTGAATAAACACATTACACAAAATAACGTACTCATATGGACTGGAATTAAAACTTATCAGTACCCGGACCAAATAGACCACTAGACCCGGGCCAAACCGCGCCGCGCCACGCCGCGCCGGGCCCCTAGTACTCAGTAGACCATAAACTTTTATAGTTTACAGTACCTACCTATAGTAAATGTGTAGATTATAAATGAAACAAAATAATTCTATTAAACGGTTTATATTTTACTCAGACATTAAGCTTTTTGTTGTTATTTTGGAAATATTGTTTTTTTAATAACAAAAAGTCTGTTTATTACACTAAGTATGTACTCTTTATGGTTGTTATATTAAAAATCAAATAAATATTTACACAAAATATCATAAAGGAGAATGCCCATTTTACTATAAAACTTAGTATCGGTGCGAAGATTGTTATACCTCGATGAAACCTTTTTTTGTGTAGGGAAAAATATATATTTTCAATAAATATAAAAATCATTGCGTCCTAGGACCAGAGTTCTTTAAGAAATTAACTTAAAGTGTAATAAAAAATATTGTTTTACCATCGGCTTTGTGAACAAAATGTAAAATGTGATGATAATTACTTAATTTTATAACTATCTGTCGCCCGGAATAAAACAGAAAAACGTTAAGGGCAACCTATAAAAAATGCTGTAAGAAATGATTTTTACGCAGTACCGGTAATGGAACGAACGATATTTTTTACCGATACTATGAATGGGCATTCTCCTTTTAATTATTGGATATTTTGATATTTTTTCTTCAAATATGAATTTGTTTCCGGCACGTCACTATTGAACAGATCACTGCACAGCAACAGTAAGACATCACTTTATATAATAATCAATAATCTTTACATATCAGTTTATGTGCATTATATAATAGACTAGCGCCGCCTATTAAATTAAAACTACACAACTGCCTGGTCAAATTTGATCGACACAAGTTTTATGTATTAAGGCGATGCTGACGCGCCTTATTTTTTGAAAGAAAATTACTAAGTAAGTACTTAGTGTTAAATCAACATAAACTAACATATTTTTGACCGATCGGCAATAATAATTATTTTCTTATTTCTTTATGACACTGAATAGATTGTACAACTATCAACGGCACCATTTGATATCATTCCAAATCATTACGACGTCTGCTCTCCGTGGCGCTGCCGACGAATCAAGCGACTGTGCGCCTATCGCACTGGTGCTCATCTTCGAAGTTACGCACCAACTCCGTTGAAACATTTTGTGGCACTCTCAGGCCTCAGTCATGTCCATATAGAAATCATGGTTTTCTCGGGATATTACTAAAAGCAAGTACACCAGAAGAAAATTAATTCTTGAATTACAAAATACTGCAGAGAGGATGAGTACAACAATTGACGCAGTACGACACGCGGAGCCGCTTGCTCCGCGTGACTGAATGATGCAGACGTTACGAGCAACTTGAAGTCGCTTCAGTTGAGCAGGATATCGCGTGATTTACCGTCCGTACACCGCGAATGTTCTGAGGAATTGTTAAATTTCCTAAACTTTATGGTTCAACCAAACCATATCGGTCCAAACTCTTTGGTTTGCTAATTATTTATTTGCTGTGAAGCTTTGAGGGCCGGTATAATAGGGATGTTCGCTCATGTTACAAATTCGTGTAAAGTTTTTTTTACACACTGCTTTTATTTTCAAACCTAATATATTTCAACCTATAACATTTTAAACACCTGATTGCTCGTCATACATTCGATTTAAAAAAAATGCGTTAACATTATCACGTGAAAAAAAAAATGTCTCGATAATTTTTCGATACATTTCACGATTTTAATCACAGAGACTGAGGAAAGGGTACCAGATTCATCCGAAGAACATAAGTACATCATAAGAGCTGAGTCAACAACACTTATGTTGATAGAACGCGAGATTCGGTCATCGGTTAATGACGTACATATATCAGTCACGTGACAGTTTGAAGCATTTTAGCGGACTATTTTTATTTACGTATTTTCTATTATTAAATTCGAAATTGAAAATTTCATTTCCAAAAATGAGTCAACATCCCTATCGTGTAGAATGGCATGAAATTATGCTGATTGCTCTTATAAGTTAGAGCATCTATACCGTTAAGACGAGTAATTAATGGGGTTAATTCGAATAATTTTCAACTTCGTATTATTTCATAAAGGGTTGTTTTGAATTGTTGGGAAACGGTCCCGAAAAATAAGACGGGCGACACTACTATACATTTGATGGTAGGTCAGAAAAATAGTCGATCCCGTTGAAAAATAAATCACCATTTTACAACGTTTTATCAGCTTTTTCAAGCTTGAGCAATCGTTTGGACTACACGCCCGACAGACTTCTTAGGTATCAGGTGGAACATTATACGTGTGTATATTCGATGATGTTTAGGTGCTTCCGCAATGGCGATTCATAATGGCGAGGGAAATATCCTGAAGACTATGGAGGCGACGGGATTACGATGGGTACTGGCCGGTAGAGCGGGGCGTAATGTAACACGTTCCAAGGCGAGCATTCATATGCAGTCGGTGCGCGCGTCCTTGCTACCACTACTGCGGTACTAACAACTGAGTGCACGAGCGCTTGCTTGGAACGTGTTACATTACGCTCCGGAGCATAGGTCAGTACCCACCTGTATGAGTTTGTTGACTTATTTGTTTTGAAGGAGATGCGTATCCACCTCGATGGCGATCACCGCCTACAGTGGTTGAGGAGCCATCATAGTGCTAAGCAAATCCGTACACAAGCCATGTCCCCTGAGTGGATGATCTATCTGGACTTCGCTGCACCTACCATCAGGCGCATCGTTATAACTTCACCATACCTGTAGAAAAAAAAACAATCAAATTATGTGGACTGCAAATTATGAAATAAATAATAATAAAGGGACTAACCTACCTCATTTTCAAATAAATAAACCATTTGAGGATTCACTTGATTATTCACTTGATTATTCATTTGATTATACACTTGATCATTCACTTGATTATACACTTGATTATACACTTGATCATTCACTTGATCATTCACTTGACCATTCACTTGATCATTCACTTGATCATTCACTTGATTATTCACTTGATCATTCACTTGAGGGTTAATTTCAGGCTTAGAACTTGCAACCATTGCATTCAAAGTCGATTTTGACGGCAAAATGAAAATTTGACGCAAAAATCTGTAGCAATCTGGGCTTTGTTTCATTATAGAAAGAGCAAAAAGTTTTTCCTCCGTAGAGAACCGTAAGGCATTTTTAGTCTTCGATTTACTGAGGGCGATTTGCATGCTGAATATTTTTTTTGCATATGGATTCATTGTTTTAGTAAGCTTTTCAAATGATGTTTTTTGACACCACTTTTTTTTTTTCAGTGCTCGTTTCAAAGCGCTCGCCTGCTTCCTAACCCTCTTGTATTCCTCGTGAATTCTTTTACACGATGGAGATAGTTGATTAAATTTATAACTCAAACTATTTCGGGAACGTTGTCTGTTCAGAGCCGGTATTGTATGATCTGTAATATAAAAAATTCAATAAGTGATATTGTACACACAGCTTCAGTAAAACATATAATACTAGATACAGGGTCCGGAACAAAATCGCATGGCAAAAGTGGCCGAGGTTGCTTATACTTATACATTTGTATTTCGAACTACGCTATATATAAATTATAATCAACTTCAGGTAACAATAAACCACAGTCCTTTAATTTAAGATGTATGTCTTACAATACATAGTATTGAAAACGTTAAGTGACCGACGAAAAAATGAAGTCATAAAATAAAATAATCTATACATATAAATAAAATTGAAGTGTCTGTTTTAAGAGTGAAAATAAAAAAAAAATGACCAACTACATATCGTTATATACACGATACCTGTGCCGAAAATGATCTTTAAAATTTTTTTGTCTGTCTGTCTGTTTGTTTGTTCCGGCTAATCTCTGAAATTACTGGACCGATTTTGACGGGACTTTTTTTGTCAGGTAGCTGATATAATAAGGAGTAACTTAAGCTACATTTATTTTAGAAAAATAAACTCCAAGTTTCCAGTACCGCGCGCAGCTCACGCGCATGCTACCATTCGGCCGTCACGTCGGGCGCCTCCCTCCACTTCTCCCACCAACGAATCAATATCACAATTACAAAATATTGTATTGGGTGTATTTATTATTATTTATTATTTAAATAAATATAACGGGACGGGAAATATAGTCGACGGCGCGCGGGAAAAATATAGTTAGTACGCGAAATAATATGTTGTTGCCAAATCAGTACTGGACTCAAAAGCTATCTGCACCCGGGCGAAGCCGGGTCCGACCGCCAGTATCAATTAAAAATTAAAAGACCGACTTCAAAGTGGACTACAAAGTAATAAATAATGTATATTTCATTGTGCTAGTACATATTGATTTTTTTTTTTCATAATGACTTGACTAGCCAACAAATCCTAAATACGTAATATTTTGAAGGTGGGATCTTACGTTATAGTATAAAAGCTGATTTTTATATATAATACTTGAGTAATAAGTAAATGATGTTTAATTATTACTCAAGTATCTTCTATACATATAAATAAAATTGAAGTGTATGTTTGTAAAGTGAAAATAAAAAAAAATTCCAACTACATATCGTTATATACCGATCAAATATACACTAGATACACAGTTCCCTGTAAAAGTTCTGTTAAAAAGTGGCACCGATGCATGACATTAAAAAAAGTAAACCAAAAAGATCACATATTCCAAATATATTAACACAAATTCCACCTTATTCCTGGAGCATAAAGTAGCTTTTCACGTAATATTGTCTAAAGTTATGCGACGTTTTAGAAGCAACGGTCGGCGCGTGACTGAAGGCGAAAGAGTGCTTAAAGCACTCTTTTTTGGTGCCATTTTCTAAGCGCTCATGTTGTATCTAGTGTATATTTGATCGAAGACACGATACCTATAACGAAAATGACCTTCGATTTTTTTTGTCTGTCTGTCTGTCCGTCTGTCTGTCTGTCTGTTTGTTCCGGCTAATCTCTGAAACGGCTGGACCGATTTTGACGGGACTTTCACTGAAAGATAGCTATTTTTTGCGGGAGTAACATAGGCTACTTTAATTTTGAAAAACAATTTAGGGTTCCGAAGGAAAAAAAATAAACCCTTAAATTTTGAGGCTGTTTTTTTAAATATGGTATTATGACACGCGGGTGGATGAGCTCATTATGTTTCTTTGATTTATTTGGTCTAAAAATATTCTAATAATGTCAGGTAGCTGATATAATAAAGAGTAACTTGGCTACATTTATTTTAGAAAAATACTTTTATTTTAGAAAAATAAAGTTTTTGTTAAATTCCACGCGGACGAAGTCGCGGGCACAGCTAGTTATATATAAAATCAGCCAGACATTTTTGATACTTCCAACCCCTTGCCAGACAAGCATGTAGGGTAGTTGTAGGAGCGAGCGCGAGGCAGTATATAATATGTATAAACGATGAAAAAATATTTACCCTGTGCAGCCGCATGGGAGCATGCGCTGACAAATTTTAAACTTTTATAAAATAACGAAGGTCTGGGGTTCACGGGTTCTTGCTTTATAAGAGTAGCCATACATAGATAACATGACAAATCTAAGACTTAAAAATATTAATATTTTCTTTCGAATTTTAAACTCATTATCAATTATTTTTTAGTTTTTAGTTGGATCGTTTTTTAAACTATAATTTAATTGTTAAATCTTATTTGGTCTAATGAGATACGGGCCTAGTGCCTAGTGGTCACCGGAGGCGATCAGCAAGCCGAAGCTGCGGAGGGGAGCGTGGATGTCTATCGTTTGTTATGCAAGCGCGAAGGGGCTGCACTTCCTGCAGCGCCGGAGACGTTGCAGAAGCAAGTTTGTTTTGAGGTTAGGTTACTTAAATTGGGTTTTCCCAGGAATGGTGCATTGCCCCCCTCCCAACACCCATTTTGTGGCAAACGATTCTAAAGTTTTCCCAATTACCTAATTACTTTTTGTTGAGTATTTTGCTTACGCATGTTTATTTTTAAACCTATTATTTATTTTTATAACATGCTAAAAGTAAAATATTGTATTGCTAATGTATTGTATTGAAAGTTATTACCGGATATATATGTATTAGTTGTTTCGGTTTCATTGGACATTTCAATACAACTGGGCACTACCTCAGGCTCAGTTTTTGGTACGGGATCTTCAAATGCTCCAGAGTCTAAAACAAAAACATGGTATCAAACAAATTTTATGAACAGTTTGCCTAAAAAGTATTAAAAATGTTAGCAATTGTACACAAATTGTACTTTTATACAGGGTATTTTTTTTCGATTCGTTTTTTATGACTGCTGCTTAATACCCAGTATTTACTATGACCTATTGTTTACCAAGCATAATATGGTCCAAATAAAATACTAGAATTATTACCATAAAAGCTATCTATTTCGGTTTTATTTGCCATTTCAGTATAATTAGTTAGTGCCACATCTTCAGTTTCTGGTACTGTATCTTTAAATGCTCCAAAATCTAAAAAAATAACATGTTATTAAACAAATACTGAATGTTAAATATCAGATTAAGAATAAAAACATTGTTTGCATGCTAGGTTTGTGCAACTTGCACACATTTTGAACATCAGTTATAAGATGCCATATAATATCAGATTAAGAATAAAAACATTGTTTGCATGCTGGGTTTGTGCAACTTGCACACATTTTGAACATCAGTTATAAGATGCCATATAATATCAGATTAAGAATAAAAACATTGTTTGCATGCTGGGTTTGTGCAACTTGCACACATTTTGAACATCAGTTATAAGATGCCATATAATATCAGATTAAGAATAAAAACATTGTTTGCATGCTGGGTTTGTGCAACTTGCACACATTTTGAACATCAGTTATAAGATGCCATATTTTATAAACTTTTAAATTATTATATGTGTAAAATGTAAAGAAAAAACTGAAATAATGGTAATAAAACATGTATGATTCATTATTGTAACAACTGTAAGCAAAATAAATAAGTAAAGTTACATTTGGTTTCCATATATTAAAATTTAAGTTATCTTTACTTATAACTTTTTCTCTGTTGTTTACCAAAGGTCGAAATGAAATACCAAAGTTATTACCAAAACAATTAGCTGGCTGGGCTCTATTTGAAAATTCAATACAACTGGGCTCTATCCCTGCCTCAGTTTTTATTACTGGATCTTTAAGCACTCCAGAGAACGACCAATTGTATTACCAAACTTTTTTTAAATATATTGCTTTAGAAATTATAACAATTTTTGTGTGGCATGTGGCCAAGTGCGTGGTGTCCTGTTGGTAAACGGACCAGATGCGGCTACCAACATGTCCGCGGTGGTCGCGAGTTCAAATCCCAGGGCACACCACTGACTTTTCGGAGTCATGTGTGTATTGATAGTCAATCACCACGCACTAAAAACGGTGAATGAAAACATCGTGAGGAAACCTGCATACCATAGCGATTTACAAGAATTTCTATGGTATGTAAGTCCGCCAACCCGCACTAGGCCAGCGTGGTGGACTTATATGGCTTAACTACTCTCAATCGTACTGTCGATTGTAGAGTAGGCCCGTGCCCTGCATTGGGACGTATAATACAAAAATTTTTACAATTGAAACATATTACTTTGATTAAGTCAATACTTACCAGTGTCTGTAGCAAGCTTGGCATATGTGTGGTCATTGTGCATTTTGTGTGCATAATTGTGATCTGTGAGAATATTCTCTTCTGTAAATAATAAAACGCAGTCATAATAACACCCTTTGAATAGTTGAGAAATAATAGGTCACTAGCAATTATATCATATTGTAGTTTGTGCAATATCTCAGGGTTACTCTAATTTTTGCGATTTGATTATTTTGGCACACTGGGTATGAATGATATGACAGTACATAATAACATATTTATTGATTTTACTCTAGTTTTTGAGTAAAGCACCATTCCCATGCACAGTTTATTTATTTAGGTGATATATATATGCCAATTACCCAAGTTTTCGTCAACCCATCATATTAAATTTAGTCATTATTTCGCTCAGTTTTTTTCATTGCAATGAATGGCGAGACGAGCGTGCCGTTCGCTTGATGGTAACCGATACGACCGCTCATGAACAGTGGCAAAACCAAACAACACCTTGAAATATAAAGCAATGCTTGTCATTCCACTGCACTCGCCAACCTGAGACATAAGATGTTAATTCTCAATATGTCCAGTAGTTACACTGGCTACAAACCGAAACACAACATTGCTGTTTGGCGGGAGAAATAGACATTACGGTAGTTCTTACCCAGGCGGCCCCTCACATAAGAGAGACCTACCACCAGTATTAACAAAATCCAGTCCACAAGTTAATCTCAAATTGGTATTGTAAAGCCTCTCGGAAAAAATGGGAAAACGGACATCGGAATTTTGAAAGGCCAGATCATTGGTCCCAACAAGCTGTCTCAAAATTTAAATAGCCAGATATTTGGAATTTCTTCAGAATGATTTGCAGGTTTCGCTGGAAGAAGTTTGGCTAAATACCCTGCAAAGAATGTGGCTACAACAAGATGGTTGCCCAGCCCATCATGAAAGACCAGTGAAGGAGTATCGGAACAATGAGTACCTAGACAGGTGGATGTTCCGCAAATTTAAAGCCACTGGATTACTTTTACTGGGATTACTTAAAATGAAATGTATATAATACCCACCCATAGTAAATTTGAATACATAAATGAGGCAGCAGATGAAATCAGTGGAAATGGATATGCATTGCAAATGGGTGATTTTTTAAATTTTCACTGGAAGGGCTGTAATTCGAAAACTATCAGGGATAGGACTATAATTTTTTTGGTTCCTGTGCCATCACAGCTTGGTCTATCTCTGATTACCGGTTTATTGTCTAGTTCTGGGACACCCTGTATGTATTTTTTTTTAAACTAGATTAATAAGCTCTCTCCTTTTCCTATATCCATCTCATTATTGTCTCTAAGATTGCTAAGAATGAAAAGACCCCTATTTGTACTTTTATAATTTATATTAAGTTTTTATTTCACATTATGTTTTTAGTATGTGTTCAATAAAGTATTGATAAATATAATATAATATTATGATTTAAAAATCAATGGTATTCAATGTTATTTAAATTTGCCCTCTCCTTGTCTCCAGTACCATACTGACACCATGCAAGTTATTCTGTGTACAGCCCAAGGATTTCTTTGTTGCCCGTTTTTCTGATTTCCATGTATCCTATAGGATATATAGATTATCAACATTTGATGACCTTTATAGAAAGGTTTGTCCAGAAATCAGCATTTTTTCCACATTTTTAACACAATAGAGCATACACACTCTCACCGGCTATATCAGTCATAATGGGATACTGCCTTGATGGGGATAATATTTAATATTACTCTCTATTAAAAATGGTTTCCTTCTCCTGTTATTCCTTATTTCTAATATATAGCTTGGCAAAAAGTGTCTGTTTTTAAAGATGGCACTAAGATCGCATCTAATAATAATATGGCAATCAGATATACTATGACAGAAAAGGTATAGATACTTTTTATTTTTATTGATTGATATTAATAGAATCTTTGTTTACTTTAAAACATAAACATAAATCATACGAAAATGTATAAAAGTATTCAACAAAAACATTGGCATATTTCAATTCTAATAGTGTTGTCATAATTGTTTTTCTTTAATGCCAATTGTCTCCGCATCATACTCTTTGTTGCCAAGTTTAGAATAAATTATGTTAAGAATCAAAGGGATCTTACCGTCTACTCTTTTATTTTTCTTAAATGGTATTCCATTTAAAGTCTCATCATTTGCAAATAATGATGGATAAGCGCTGCTTACAAGTCGTAATTTTTCAGTAACGAACCTCTTCTCAAAGTGTTTATCACATACTACGCTGACACCAGGGATCAAGTTTGAAATATCAGCAAAACCCTCGAGACATTCGTACCACATTTTGCATCGTTTCCGGCATGGTGGAATTTTATATAACCTAGCGTCCTCTACCGAATTTTGGCAATTGAAAACACAGCAAATTCTTTTTCTTGACATTTTACGAAAAGCAAAATGACCACGAGAAAATTAATGTATTTATTACAATACTCAGCATACTATAAAGTTCAGATGGAAAGACCGAAATACTTGTAAAGTGTTAACATTTAAAATACTATAATCATCGCTTGTGATGTAAGTTTTGTTGCTAAATTTAAAATTGGTCTAAATTCTTTACTCTAAACCTCTAAACCAAAACTCTTGTGGATTGTGATTTGTGATATCTGTCACAGATGGTCACAGACAACCACACAGACAATTAGAAATGACTAAAAATCGTAGACGGAGAAACTAATAGACGGAGTCACATGTTCTATCCCTTTTACACAAAACGAAAGAGATTTATACATAACGTTGATGTAAAAAAGAGATGCAAGCTTTTGTAGCCTGTCCTTATCGGCGTAACCGCTTGACCCACAAGTTTCTGACACAGACCACAAACAGTGCGTTCCACTTGACGACAGCAACGACCACGCTCACGATCGCGATATTTACCGTTCCACTTGCTCGTGAGCGTTGCGATCGCAAACCCAAGTGGAACGGGTTATTAGGAGTGAGGCGTATTTATCATAACAGTTCAAAAGAACAGGTAGAAGGCAAATAACAGATAACAGTTGCTCTCACTGTTAACATAAACTCATTTGCAAAAAAAACAGGCACCTAAGCAAGGAACCATTTCAAATGTTACTATTGGTTTGTTTGATAATTATAGGTAGTTTTACTTTCACAATTTTGTAAATTAAGAAGCAAATAATCGTTTTCGTCAGTATTATCATAAAATTTTGATAAAATTTATGGGTTTACTAAAGTTCACTAGTAGTGTATGCTCGCTAGTAGTGCATATGCTCGTGAAGTAAAAGTTAACAAAGATTTTTGTTTGTTTTATCTATAATAAAATAAAAGCAGATAAATGTTTAGTATCGAGTGTGACCTCTTCTAGCTGAAATCACAGCTTGAATTCGTCTGGGTATGCTAGCGAGGATATCCCGGATACTTGCTTGCAGAATACGTTCCCACTCCTCGGTAATCACATTCTTCAGCTCTCTGATGGTCTGCGGAGCCGGTTGTACTGATCTCACGCGTCGTTTCAGAACATCCCAGACATGCTCTATAGGATTGAGGTCGGGACTTCGAGCTGGCCAATCCAAACGACGAATGCCGACGTCTTGCACATACGCTTCCACATCGCCAGACCGGTGGGCGCGAGCGTTGTCGTCCATAAAAATTGAGTCTTCGCCTAAAGCGGCCAATGCGGGTTGTGCATGAGGAATTAGAACTTCTGTTATGTATCGATGTCCAGTCAGTGAGCCACGGCAAAGGCCTTCCAGTCGTATTAAATGGAATCCAAATACCTCATCAAAACGAAGTGCGGTACCTGGGAATTTACCTAGACAGAAGACTTACTTGGATAAACATAATTGTACTAAAAGGAA
Source organism: Hyles lineata (assembly GCA_030180105.1). NCBI lineage: Eukaryota > Metazoa > Arthropoda > Insecta > Lepidoptera > Sphingidae > Hyles > Hyles lineata. The sequence goes on along the minus strand of JARJEE010000035.1, from coordinate 3,850,240 downwards.
AGCACTAAGATTACAACTTAGGAAGATGTATTGGCTTATGTCTCGAAAATCTTCTCTTTCGCTTGAGAATAAACTTCTTATTTACAAATGTATAATGAAGCCCATATAGTCATACGGTGTTGAGTTGTGGGGAACTGCTGCAAACTCAAATCTTGAAATACTTCAGCGTTTCCAGTCGAAAATGCTGCGCATAATAACTGGTATATAACAAATAAGCAACTACACCATGACCTGATGATGCCAATGGTGACTTAGGTCATAAAGGATAAACTCAAATCTTATTAAGACTCATCCAAATATACTCGCTTGTAATCTGATGGACAAAACCACCTGCTCTTTCCATCGATTGAAAAGAAAAGCTCCGCAAGACCTCTTATGATGCCTACAATATGAAATATTATACAATATTAATGCAATAGTCGCTGGACTATTTCCATGCAAGACATTTCGGCAATATAGTTCTAAATCCAGCCAAATGCCTAAATAGGCAGATAGGCAGAAATAAAAAAAGAATAAAAAAAATAAAAAGAAACTTTTATAAGGATTGGATGCAATAAAACTTGGGGGTTTGAAGGAAAAACACTTTTTATTTTCTCCTTGCTCTAGTTTTTACAACATTGTTGTCATAGTTTTCTTTATACCATACTAGCTTTTGCCCGCAACTTTGTCTGCATTATTAAATTTATTTACAATATATTTTATGTACTTGAAAATCGATACTTCACTAAATAAGATATTACGTCATCATTTCTCCCCTAAAACTGAGAGAATTCTAAAACTCCGAATTACGTCACTATTTATTTGTGAGTATCCCATTAAGTACGCAAATTATGTGGCCTATTACTTACTTTATCCACAACGATTTCCCGCTTTATCTCCACTTAAAACTTAAACATCCAAAACCTTACAATTGGCCATTATTTATCTATAATAAGTAGATACTATTAAATATAATAAATTCCTACCTCAAAAATTTACAATCCCGGAACTACGCACAATTTGACTTATGAGTATTATTTGCGCGAAATCCATTTATGTATGTTTAAAATGAAAGTTGCTTATGCCCGATATTTCAACACAACTTTTCGTCCTTTCCCACCTTTTCCCTGACCCCTACAATAAATGTGAAGTTCTTACACTGAACAACTTACAAAATTAGTAAAAATTAAAATATTGCTTTCCCTGTCCAGTTCTTGAATTGTACCACCAAGCTCAATTTTTAAGGGATTTTTTGTACCCACGGATTCATCAATACTTTTTATACAATTTCATGCTCTTCGTGCCATTTTTACAAAATTACTGAACGCCAATTTCTAGTGTTTATAATATGTAGCTAAAATACGGATTTTCATACCCATTACAACGTTTTTGAATTTGCATACAAAATTACAAAACTTATTTTAAGCCCTTTTGGTGCTAATTAAAGACAAAAAACTAAAATATAATACTGAGTTTGAGCTCCGCAACTTTCACGGTTTCGTTGTTCCATACAACACAATTTCACCCTTTTCAGCTCTTTAGGGGTTGAATTTCCAAAAATTCTTTCTTAGTGCTGCCCTACGTCACAATAGAATTCCTTGTGTTAAATTTCACGTTTCTAGCTTCCGTAGTTTGGGGTGTTCGTTGATCCAATAATTCGGTTCTATAACATTTCAACCCTTATTTTCACCCCTTTAGGGTTGATAGTAAGAAAACAGTACGCAGTTACTTTTGTTTCTAGATGACTAAATAAACGCCAAGTTTGACAATTGTACCTTTAGCGGTTTTGATTTTCCATATAACCGTTATTTACTAGAGATGAAACGGATATCCGGTATCCGGCCTATCCTGCCTAGTTTCACTATACGGCCGGATACTGGATACTGAATAATAAAATAAATAAATACTTATATCACTAGATATTGAATTCTTTACGTTCTAAACTCGTCTATATCGCGCTTTTCCGTGGGAATACAATTTTTTCTTTATGCGTATATCCTTTTTCGTTGTCTAATCTATCTCTGTATCAATTTTAATCAAAATCGGTTCAGTAGTTTAGGCGTGAAAGCGTAGCAGACTGACAGACAGAAAGAGTTACTTTCGAATCAATACATACATATAAATAAAATTTAAGTGTCTGTTTGTAAAAACAATGTCCAACTACAAATCGTTATATACACGATACCTATAACGAAAATGACCTTAGATTTTTTTGTTGTCTGTGTGTCTGTTTGTTCCGGTTAATCTCTAAATCAATGAATAAATAACACCCAACAGATGTCAGATAGCTTATATAATAAGGAGTAACTTAGGCTACATCTATTTTAGAAAAAATGTTTTATTTTAGAATAAAGTTTTTGTTAAATTCCACGCGAACGAAGTCGCGGGTACAGCTAGTTTATAATACAAGTAATGGATTATTTTACACAAAGCAAATATGAAAATTATTTCCGATCTTAATCGCGCGTGCATATTCAAATTGTAACACTATAAGCGGCCGAATATCCGGTAGCCGGATCCGGCCAAATCACTATCCGTTTCATCCTTATTATTTACCCTTTTTGTTGTGTTGAGTTTCACGTTTTTAGCTTCAATAGTTTCGGCTATGCGATGATTAGACAGTTCCGTTTTACAAAATTTCAATCGTTATTTTAACCCCTTTAGGGTGATTTTTAGAAAAATAAAGTATGCATTTATTTTTGTTTTTGATTGACTAACCAAAGTGCTAAGTTTGACAATTGTAGCTTTAACGGTTTCGATTTTCCATACAACAGTTTTTTGCCCTTTTCACCCCCTTAGGGATTGAATTTCCAAAAATCCCTTCTTAGTGCTCACTTACGTCACAATAGGAATTCCTGTGGAAAATTTCACATTCTTAGCTCCAGTAGTTTCAGCTGTGCTTTGATACGTCAGTCAGTCAGTCAGTCAGGTTCCTCTTTTATATATATAGATGTATTCACATTTCCGATACTTATTTTATTATAAAATAATGTAATATGTTAAGCGAAATTATACATATTTGATGCACAAAATACCTCTATGTACAGGAGTAGCATCGATGTCGAACTCTTATTATGGCGTTTTATTTTATGAGCAGATTAGTTCCATGATAAATATTGACATTATTTGTGTTAATGTTATTCCACGTCATAAACAATAAAGACATTGTCCAGATATTGAGCAGGAGGATAAATGCTGCATTGGTGCCGTGCCCATCCAAGATACCATATGACTTTCATAACATGGGCACAGCATCCAACAGTTCTGCAACCCACAACACAATTACAGCAATACTTATTTAATGCGTTTATACCGGAATCATTGCCATCAACTAATAAATATACAAAATATATTTTGCGGTTTACGTGCCTACTTGAAATTCTGGCTCTTAGTAAGAAGCAGCTCGGACCGATGTTATTTCCTTCCGTTAGACTAATTTTGTGGTTATTGCATACCTCTATCCTGTAACAACCATTAATATTACAGTTAATACAAAATAAAGGCCCTTCCGAAACAGCTGATGTCGTTGATGTTTGAGAAGAGCTTTGTCCAATTTGAATGCCAGGGTCGTCAAAAGTAGCAGGTACGGAGTCCAGGTTCAAGCGGAGGTCGTCATGAGAGCGGGAATGGTATCCATATTAAGGCCGTGGTCGTCAGGGTTGGGGGAATTATCGGGACCCATATCAAAAGGTTGTGGTTAAAAAAGAGCAAAAATCAAAAGAACACAGACACGATGACGCGATCACAAGGAAAGCAAAGCGGTGTCTGACTTGTAAAAATGACAGAGAATTGTGGTCGCAGACCAAGTAGTACTAATTGTGGTTGTGACAAATGTTGCCAACTGCCAAACCCAAGAAACAAAATAACTCACCATTAAAAAAAAGACTTAAATTAACTGAATGTGGGATCAAGTCGGTTATACGACTGTTGGACGCATTTATTTATTTCAGTGAAGATTGAATGATTAGGTACCAGGTGTCTTTTAGGACAAGATTCTCTCTTCTATTTCTGGAAATCATTATTTTATTGGTTTGAATGCTTATTATAGAAACATCACAAAAAATCATCAGCTTTTAGAGCATTATAAAAACATTACGAACTAAAATAATATATCATAACTACACCCAAATACTCAATTTTTAAGAGAAAATTAAAAATTGGCAAAACTTTCTCTAAAAGTAGGCGAATCAGTATTTGTGCCTCACCTATCAAACCTTTTTAACACCATTCTTCGAACGGGTAAATTTCCTGATCGCTTTTGCCAGTCGAACATAGTACTGTTACATAAGAAAGGAGATAAATCAGACTTAAATAATAGGGTATTTGACTAATTTTCAATAATGGTTTTAAACTAACCTGTATCACGTATAAAGCTCACTACATTGATATTTCCGGAATATTTTACTGCATTATGAAGAAAAACAATGATACAATTTAAATTTCCAAAAGTGCGCCAAAAACGCTGTTTTTAATGATGGCGCTGGTTGTTTGAGATATGACGTCACAGCGCAGTGAATTGTTTACTAATACTATAGCGACGAAGCTTCTTTTATTCGTTTTCTTCATTATTATTAAATATAGTGGTGTATAAATGATGTGTGGTGTCACAATGCACAAATACGAGTATAAAAGGTCTGAATAAACTCTTTGTTTCAATTCCAACGAATCCGAAAAGACGTAAACTGTAAATAAAATAAAGTTTATTTCTGAACAGTAGTTGTAATTGTGTCGCAGTTATTAGGCCCTCCTTATAACATTAGCTTTCATAGGTTTCATAAATAAGACGGTTAAGTTAACGTGATAAAATAATGTAACTGTGGTTAGACCTAGCTCGGGGAGACCCAAAAAGCATTTCATCCCATGGGCACGTTTTTATGTGTGAAGATCATTTCGATGTAAATATTAATTAACGAAGACATATATTATTCTCAATGTAACTAAAATTAGTTGTTTCATTAAAATAATCGCATCGTCTCCATAGGATTCCCTTGCAGATATGTGAAACAAAAATATATTTCTAAGTGTTTTTCAACATAATATAAAATAAGATTATTTTATAAATAAATACTGTTACTTACAGTGCTGTTTTTAAATTTTTAAGTTCCGCAGCATATTAATCAGCGTTATTTTTAAAGAAATGTGCAACCATCAACGTCAATCTCTCTTAGGTAGCTTGCTGCTATCGACTGGTACAAAATTTTACTCCATTCTGAGACTCGCCCACGGAATGGCTTAATAAGTCTAAAGATTTCTTAGATAAGTAGGGCGATTCACGTATTAAAATAAGTTCAGCTGCAGTGCAGTTGCGGTTAAGTTTCGATCAAAACAGCCCTTTTCGTATTCACGTAATTTTGACAACCGCTGTCAAATACGCTCGCGTCAAGTTCGCGTCACGCAAACGTTTTAGCGTATTCTACTGCTGCGCGTATATGTCAATCTCAAACAAATTTCATACATCTGACGTACAGTTGACGCGCAGCTCACGCGCAGTTCACGCGCAGCTTAACACTTACAAGAATACCATTTTGTACCAAAGCGTAAACTTAATTGTAACCGCACCGCAACTTCATCGGCGCGTCAAAAAGTTACGTGAATTGCACTAAAGGTCTGAAAACTATTTCAGAAAAATCGCGAACTTCAACCACATTTGACTTAGATCTATAATCACAAGCCCCAACTACTTCCTACAATGAATTAACAAAGCTTTTTACTGCGCGATGACGTCACGAGAGCTGCAACCAATCACAGAGCGTTCCGGTCACAGAGAAAATGTCTTTTTTTAATCAATTTTGTTTCGTGTATTTTACAAAACATATACTTAATTTAATTCAAATTATCGTGAAATATGCTCTTCTATACTATTATCTTGCCGGATGACCACAATTCGTAGTATATTTTCAATATTGTCAAATAGCCTATTACCGACCCATCAGCCTCGTATCACACTTATATAAAACTTTCATCGCATTGCTGGACAGCTGGACTCGAAACAACCAGCAGAGCAAGCCGGATTCCGTCGTGGAATGTCGACTACTGACCACCTTCAAGGATCAACCAGCTCCTTGAAAAATTCCACGAGTACAATATACTATAATATATTATGTTGCTTTCGTAGATTATGCGAAGGCCTTTGATACTATAACCCACACTTCCATTTTTTGATGCTCTCTGACATCAGCACATTGACAAAACCTACATAAACCTTATGGGACAAATTTACATCCATAGCACAGCAGCGATCAAATTAAGCTATACCGGACCATCCTTTACAGCCACTAAAGAAGTTAAGCAAGGGGACCCGCTTTCTCCTAAGCTGTTCACCAGCGTGCTTGAGGAAGTATTCAGGAAGCTGGCAGCCGACTAGTAAGATAGGGGAATATGCGTCGGGAGTGTAAAGCTAACAAACTTACGCTTCGTCGATGACATAGTCCTTGGTTACTCTTCGGCCTCGGAGCTACAGGCAATGTTTCAAGACCTAAGCATTGCAAGCCTTGAGATTGGATTGAGAATGAATAGAGCAAAGACCAAGCTTATGACTAATAGCACTATGAGTAAAATAACGGTGGATGGTGAAGACCTAGCATACGTCCAAGAATACATCTACCTGGGCCAATAGTCTCCTTTCACTCCAGACAGGACAAAGAAATTACTAGTCGAATCGAGAATGCTTGGAAGAGTTATTGGTCCATGGGAGAGATGATGAAAGGCGAACTCCCATTATCTCTGAAACGAAAATTAATGGACGTATGCATCTTCCCCGTTCTGACATATGGCTCGCAAACTTGGTCTTTAACGAACATTCAATATTCCAAACTCAAGGTTTGTCAGCGCGCGATGGAGCGTAGCATACTAAGGGTAAAGTTAAGCGACAAAATCCGCATCACCCACTTGCGCTCACAAACCCAAATCGTGGATGTAGCTTCGCCAAATCTAAGTGGCAATGGGCCGGTCACGTCAGCAGCATGCACCCAAAGCAGTGGGCAATAATATGCACTGAGTGGCGTCCCGAACACCCAAAAAGACGACGCAGCAGACCTAGGCGTAGGTGGAGAGACGAAATTGACAGATTTATTCGAGATGGGCCCCAAATAGCACAAGACCGCACTATCTGGAAAGAAAGGGCCTTTGCCCAGCTGTGGGACACTAACGGCTGATAATAATAAATAAAATGGGCCATCGTGAGCGTCGCGTGAGCGTATGTCACGACGTCATTAATGACGTTTTCACCGCGACCACACGTGATCGACAAATGGAACGGTGCGGCGAAATAAGTGTTTTGAGCGCCGTGAACGCCAAATGGAACGCGCCTATCGCGGTCGTGAGCGTGGTCGTTACGATCGTCAAGTGGAACGCACTGATAGTGAGGTCCCCAATTTGAAGCATGGATTTGAAGTCATTTATAAAAAATAAAACTATTTTTTCTTTAATGTCTACGCCAATAATAGTGTTTCCATGGAATATTAATACCCAGTTATGTTGATACTGCGCAATGTCAGATACATCTTACCACACTCAAATTAGTCTGAGTTTTCTTGTTGGTCTGTGGTCTGAATTAGAACAATTTAAAAATAAATGATTGATGACAAGTAATCACTATTTACGTTATCTGTATTGACAATGCAAATATATGTTCAAATTGTATTGAAATAGAGACGCAATTCACTTGCTTTATATTAGCTTGAAGTTCGTTCAATTGGTTAAACGTGAATAGTGACGGGACCGCAGAGTACTGAATAGACAACTCAGAGGGTTTCGCAGCGAATGTTTTGTGTATGGGAGGGGGCTTGTTTTTAGCAACAAGGTCGTTCTTTGTGTCAAAAATTCTGTTGCTCGTGACGGAATAATAGTTTCAAATATTGACTTATTACAGATACAGACTGTATTGTGTTCGATAATTGTAAAGTGTATTGCTTGTATGTCGTGTGTAGTTATTAGATTTTAATACAATCGTAGTACGCAGCGACGTTCCAATGAGTTTGGGAGGAGGTCCAAACATTGAGGGCTCAAATGCAGGAGGAATATTTGTTCAATTTAATCAAGATTGCACGTAAGTTACTTGTATAGTTATGCTGTAGGTAAGCGTAGGGCGCTAGAGATGCGCCAGCATAAGGCTACGGCGCCCAAGGTTCCCGGACGAGGACGGGCCGAGTGTTGCGAAAACGCGCAGTGTTACGAATTAGCGAAGCTTTTGCTCGAGTGGTATGTATTGGTGGCGCGATGATGCAATATGTCATTACCAGCTGTTTCGTAATATGCTCCCCTCGCAAACTGGCCCGTCCTGGAGCATAGTGCCACAGAATACTAAACTAACAGAAGTCAAGCTCCATACAAAGCGCGCTAAATCAACGCACACATAGACAGCGTTCACCGACACGATATTTCAAACCAGTCGAAACCACTGCGAGCGCGAGTGTCACTCGTTTCGGGCACGCAAATAGTGAGATGTTATGTGCAAAGATGGAGCAAATGTATAAAAGTTATTACACTTGTATATAAAACACCAGATTATAATAATTGAATATAAATTTCATTAAAAAAAAAACCTATATTATACAAATACAATTTAAATAACTTAGAATAATGACATACACATTCTCAGCGAGTTCATAAATAAAATTAAAATTTATTTATTTTTACTATTGTGTGTTATATATTTTATTTTCAAAATTCAATCAAACGATACGAGTGCTATTAACACGATACGTGTTTTTGCATAAGCCAGAGTTAACAACCCTTGCGCGAACGCCGAGCGTAGTGTGAGTGTAGGCACAAAAGTGAAGTACATACACAAGCTTGACTTCTGTTAGTATTCTGTGATAGTGCGTTGTTTGTTATTCTGCTGTGTGGGCAGTGTGTCATGCATGGTGCGTGTGCGCCGTGCGAGGTACTGGACGGTTGGGCGCAGAGTTGTTGTCAAACAGGCGCAGTGTTTGCGTCGCGCGTGAATCAGCTGATCCGTTTTCGTCATCGCGACGCGTTGTACTAGTCCAAGACATTGTAAAATCTATTTCTGTTGCTTCCTCGACATTCAAATGTCTTGCTGATAGTTTAACTAAAAGATCTAAACAACAATGGAATACTCATGCACACAGACACCTACACATAGAATTAATTACCATTGTCATTGTTATCCTGCCCTAAGCTATTTTACATTAATAATTGTATTTGTTTTATTCCTTTACTCTTACAATAGTAAGTAGGTTGTTTTTGTGTAGGTTTCAATTTTGTATTTCATTCGCTGCTTTTCCTCTCTCTCTCTCTTTATTCTTGGTCATGTTATATTTGACAATGTTGTTGTGGAATTTACTGCACTTTTTGTATGATAGCGGAATTTGTTATAGAATATGTGCAGCCCAAACAATGATTTGTGGTTCAGTTAATCCTTTGTTCAACTTTTTTATTAGTAAAATAATATAATAACATCTCTTTTTAATGTAACACCTTGTAAAAAAGAATAAACAAAAGAATACAAATAGGAAAATAGAAAGAAAGAACAATAATAACAGCAACACAAAAGAAACACATAAAATTGGTGAGATAACTGGGCAGTCTTATTGGTTTAAGCAATATTACTAAAACTTAAAGTCCCTTGCTCATTACATAGTCATACTTTCAGTATTACAAGTAATCTGTGTGTTAATCCAGGGGGTTAGCTACCTCCATACAAAATTAAACAAAAATTGGTACTGCCGTTTCTTAGATTGGCATGCACAAAGGCACAGACAAACAGATCTAAGACAGACAAACACTCAAATATTCTGACAATCATTGTTTTGGGTGCTATTATGTTAGTATGGTCCCCCTATGCTAGATTTACTCTTTTTTATATTTGCTAAGAATGGTGAGACGAGCATGCCGTTCACCTGATGGTAAGCGATACAACCAGTAAGCGATATAAACAGTAGCAAAACTAAACATCATTGAATTACAAAGCCATGCTTGGCATCCCACTGCGCCCGCCATCCTGAGGTATAAGATGTTAAGTCTCAATATGTCCAGTAGATACTCTGGCTACAACGCCCTTCAATCCGAAACACAACAATGCACTTACACTGCTGTTTAACGAGAGAAATAGACATTGCAGTGGTACTTACCCAGATGGCCTCTCATTTATGAGAGACCTACCATCAGTAAAATAAAGTAGTCATAAATATCTTCCATGATTAGACATTGACCAGTTATTATATTTGACCAGTTAAAAGATGGGTCCAAGAACAAATCAATTAGCACCCTTGAAGACTACTTCAAAGGACAATTACAGACAGACAGACGGATGGATCAACAGTGAAGTGCCAAAAACTCTTAACTGACAAAGTCATAAATTAAACAAACTGAAGAAATGTTTCATATTTTGTTAAATTAAACATTAGTTAATATATTCACTAATGGGACATAGTCGTAATGTAAATTTAAAGTAAAAATACACTTAGAAGATATCACTAAAACATCTGCATAATACCTAATCATAATTAAAATGACAAAAAAGTTTATACCTCAAAAAATTACGGCTGGGAGGTATTGGTACTTCACCATCGATATGTGGTTATCTAATGGGTTTTATAGCCAAATACATACATATATTCATACCTGCATTCTCAAGTAGTCGACAGATGTACCCTTCGTGGCTCTCACATATTCCAAACAGTTTATATTACAAACTATAGTTTGTACAGGGGGTGAGCTTATTGCCAAGCAGCCAGAAATTTGAGTCCTGGATAATTCATATGTGATATTTCGGCATGAGAAATTCAAGGTGTGCCTGATCGTATAAAAGCTCATGAACACGCGTTTTATATCCGGTAAAAGTGTGTGGGCCTCCATGTAGGCTCGTTGCGTTTTAGACCAATACACAATGACATGATATGTTTTAATGGAGTGTAGTAAGAAATGTGTTGGATGTTAATGTAGTGTGTATGTCATCCAGGTCGCTGGTAGCGGGCAGCACAAGTGGTTACCATTTATTTGCACTCACACCAGATGATGGTGTGGAGGAGATATACGCGAGCCGCTCGGGACAAGAAACATGTCTTGTTGAACGACTGTTCAGCAGTTCCCTGGTGGCTGTGGTCACCGTCTCCGCTCCCAGGTTGGTACAATTGTTATGATGACATTTAAAAACGGACATAGTAAATGTTGTGTTCGTTCGTGGTGATGGGCAATGCCAGGTGAATTCACTTCAATAAGATAATACATCTACTAGTTTTTTATTAATCACATTGTTTATTAAAAACTTCTGAAACAGTGGAGTCTTATTCATAGTTTTTGTTTTGCTTTTAAAAACAAAGCGTTGAAAATGACGACTTGCTAATATGATAATAATTCAAAAACTGTATTTTTATCTGATTTTTATCAAATCAAAGAAAAATATTATCAATTGATTCAAATAAAACTAGGGGTCACCAAAAGGTCGAAATTCGATCGTAAATCTGTATATGCTTTACTATAATTGCAAAACAAAGTACCAAAAATATGAATCATTTTTTGTTGTTGCAAGCAATGAAGATGGTTAATTTGTGTGTTCTGTCGTTTGTTCCACGGGGAGTGCTCCGAGGAATTGTTTGCGATGTTACCATAGTCACCTTTTTGCCATCGCACCAACCGTCATCGCAGAGAAGTTTATTTACCTGGAGCGTACCGTTCCCGAACGGTCCGTTTCCAGCGTTCTTTCCTACCACGCACGTGTAAGCTCTGGAATAAACTCCCTGCATCGGTGTTTCCTCAGTGTTATGGCCTGTCCTTCTTCAAACGAGGTTTAAAGAGAGTACTCTCCTTAAGGTAGGCAGCGACTTTGCCGAGGTCCAAGAACAGCGGTAGCTGCTTACCGCTAGCTCGTCTGCCTATAAAGGCAATAAAAAAAATTGAATTAGCTCCCTAGAGCACCTTATGAATATCACTCCAAAAAGTAATGTATAAGAAAACGAAAAATGCCAATCACATTTTTTTAAGGATTCACTCACATTTTTTTGCTGTAATCAGCAATTCAAGAAACCATGGGCTATTTTTGTAGACATTACATGTTTTGTAAAAATGCAATACGACGAGTATTTTCATTGACAGCCTCCGTGGCGCAGTTGGTTAGACGCCGCCTATGAAACGAGAGGCCGCGTGTTCGATCCCCGCACCGAGAGAAATGTTTGTGTGGCCCACAAATATTTCTTCCGGGTCTGGGTGTTTGTGAGACCGAAAAGTCTCTCGTAGTTCCTGATACCCACGACACAAGACTCGATCTTAGTGTGGGGTCAGGACTATGTATGTGACTGTTGGGTGTTATTTATTTATTTATTTATTCACGTATTAATATTATAAAGATTTTCCAGAGTCTAGATAATTTTCTGTTCGACTTCAATTACCGTGTCGTTAATAAATGTTTATCACTTGAAAATGCGCGCGGAACACGTTTTGTTAATTATAATTAATGAGACTTCTGACTGTTATCCCAGTACCAATGTCGCTGTTTGTACGGGCCCATTTGTAGTGTACACTGTTCGTCTTGTTTAGATTTTCTGCACTACGCTCTATTCAGTAGAAACTACAAATACGTTAAAAACACACATATTTTAATTGCGCAGTATTTAATAATGGACTGATTGTAGATGTTACATGTTTTTCATTATACCTTGCCTATAATATGACATTGTTCCGCGAGATGAATTATATTCTTTGTTATTTTACATACTTTTTTGTTTTCCTTGGCGGTACTGAAGTCTCGGCGAAGCGACGCGACACGGTGCAACTGTGATTAAACAGTTTAATATGAAAATTTGTTAAGGATGAATGTGTCAGTAGCGTCAGTGATGACATGAGCGGTGCTTGGTGGTGCGGCGGCTTCGAGCAGCTCCGGCACCAGGCGTGGTCTTTTATGTGCTATCACTCTACTCGACAACTACTTGTCCGTTCAATATGATCACGCTGGCTATGATTCAAATCATCATTTATAAATCAAAGTTTCCTAAATGTACCTACACGTTCTAATCCATAACATTTAGTTTCTTATGCATTTAATTCATATTATCATTTCCTTAAGTCTATCTGAGTCGTGGATCGCGTTGAACCGTTAAAAAAAGCGACAAGAATTGTGTGCCGTCATCAATGGGCCGATCACTGTTACGATTTGTTTGCGTGTAAAGGACATACAAACCTGACTCGTGAAAATAACTTAATGTATGTGATATTGGACAACCATATGGCAATTAGTACCGATAAGAGTGTGATAACGACGTCAACAAGATAGTACGGTGAGCGGCGACGCGAGGCGAGAAGCGGCGCGAAGCGAGCCCACCGCGCGATTCATAAACAAAGTTGTTGCTCAAAACAAGAGAGTTCAATGCACCGGTGACGCTGCACGCACGCCGCCCCCTCGCCACACCCACAGGGCATGCGTAGGCTTCTGCAAGTATACCGCCCATCCCGCCCTTCCCTCCACCGACCACCACTGCGACTCCACGATTAACAGTGGCATGCAATCAATACACACCGGAACTCGGTGGATCTCTTTGGGGCACCGGCTTATTGGCTACGGCTAATTAGCAACACCATCAAATAAATATCAATAAGAAAAAAATATGGTTTGGGGGCATATTTATTATCTATTTTTTCCGCGGCGAGGCGTATAACATATACCCTCATAGACATAATATGTATCTAATTATATCCGTAGACTCCTTGGATGTCTGCTGATAACCTAGTTAATAACGTGGCGAGTGGGTTAGCCGACGCGACAGCTGTGGAGTTCAGTTCTGCGAGTGCGATTACCGCTCCAAAGTAAATGTTTGTGTGATACTGGAACCGCAAAACGCATCTGCTTCCTATCTGGGTGTTTGTGATACCGAAAACTCTTTCGCATCTTCACACCCACGACACAATAACTTATATTACTCTGGCTCAAAACTGCGTATGTGCCTATTTTTTACCTTAACTTTGACGAAGCCGGAGTTTCGTGTTAAGTTATTAACATACCTAAATTATGTGTTGTTATTAGGCGACAAGTGAGCATTTTTTGACCTTTGTGATGAATATGCACGTGTAATAATGATTGAGAACGTGGTATAATTATTGAGCACGAGACTTCACTTGGACAAACTGATTGGTGGATGTGCGATGCATGTCTTATGAATTCGTCGGAAGAAAATAATTATTATCTCTACTTTTACCCTATTTTAGATCACGACCCGGAGCAGCGCACATAGATAATAATTTGTCATTCGATATATAATACGCTCGCTAGTTGTAATCCGCAGACGTATGACGCAACACTTTAGCAGGATGTGGCAACTTCACTGACAGGCACGTACTTTGTGTACTGGTTTGATAGAATTTACGCGGCCTATCAAATAGGAAACTCACATACTGTTTTGTTGCAACTGGCAAGGCATTATGACATAAATAGTGGTAATCCAGTGGCAGCGGCTTGTGCTGGCCCCGGAACGGCCGCGTGGCGCGCGTGTAGCGCACACGAAGGTCAGCCGTTGTGTGCACTGCGCACGCGCTTGCACGGCCGTGGTCGGGCCCAGCAAGGCGCCGCTCGTTCTATTTACCAAACGTACGAAAACAGCAAGGTTACTAGTTTGGCACGTCGTTTTGTCAAGGGTGTTAAGTACGCCGTTATCTGCGCACTCGACGTCATTCAGTATTCAACAGTGAGTATTGAGCACTGAGTAGTAATAATTGCGCAAAGAGCTCCACTAACAGCCGACGCAGTGCAGCCAGCACTCAGCAATATAATGATGTAGAGACGCTGTTTCAACACAAGCGACGTTAAAAAAGGCGCGAGATTTTCGATTTACATGTCAAATATTTCTTGTGATGTAATTGCCACGAACAATATAGTGAACAAACCATATTGTAAAAAAAACATAAATTAAGCACGCTTAGACGTGTAAGGAATTAATAGTTATAAAATTATGGAATTCCCTATCTAGTAGGGATTAGAGACACTTTATTTTGAAGACGTGTATACCATTAAAGTGTGAGAAGAGTGACGAGCAGCCGTGTAGAGTCAATATGGCGAGCCCCCGTCCACCCGGCCATCAGCAGTGACCAGTCGCTACTTGCGAGCACTGTGTTGTGCAAGAACACGTCGATCCCTTCCAACATAGTGATAGCTGCTCGCACCTCAGTGCAGTGCCGTGCGCGACCAACACGTCTCCACTTATAATGTCTTACAGTATCTGTATCTGTATCAGCCCATATACGTCCCACTGCAGGGCACGGGCCTACTCTACAATCGAGTACGATTGAGGGTGGTTAGGCCATATAGTCCACCACGCTGGCCTAGTGCGGGTTGGCGGACTTACATATCATAGAAATTTTTATAAATAGCTATGGTATGCAGGTTTCCTCACGATGTTTTCCTTCACCGTTTTTAAGGCGTGGTGATTGACTATCAATACACAATGTCTTACAGTAGGAGACATCAAATGCATCTCGCATTTAAGGCTTCCCTTTTTCGATGTTGCGTAGTTGTACCAACGAACCGTTTGCCACGGTTTCCTCGTGTATTGGTAGCGCGACTTGTTTATTTATTTACGGGCGTTGATGTGATAGTCGCAGAAGAGAGGCGCGTGCGTGTTCCAACAGCTAATTAGTGTAGATATAGGTGTCGGTGTTTATATTTGCGCGGGCGGCACGCGCCGCGGCCGTGCTCGTGAACTTGCGGCGCGGGCCGGAACGAGCGCGTCTCCGCTACGCAGCGTGACGCGCGCTCCGCAGTACCTACACACTACATAGTGCCTCGACGGTCGCTACAGACTACAAACCAACGTCACTTCTGTACTGTCGACTGTAACCACTTGTGGACGTTCAGACAAATTAAATAGAAAAAAGAAAACGGATTTATTAGTCAATAATACGCTTTCAATCGTTTACTATCTGCCTTTCGAGGAGACTCTACCATTTGCATGTCATCCACACCGACTACGTATTGATAATTATGTCACACGGCCTGACCCGTAGCAAATTACTGAATTTGAAATTTGAAATTTATTCCGGAAAAAGTTAAACTTGACCTCCTTATTAAACGATTAGGTTTATTTCTATCTATTTATTAATATTTTGAAGTCGGCTATTTTTTTTAATAATTTTTTATGTCTTATTATTTTAAACGCGGCGCCCTGATGCACCCTAGAAAGCGTAGGTGGGCTCTGCAGGGTAATAACTTTCTTTGATTTTTCTTTAAATAAAACTTCTATATAATCGTTGTGATACGAATTTTAAGAAACATATAATTATATTTTTGTCCAATTGTTCTCAAATTCGATGTCTAAGGAAACCTTGCATTGCCATTTTGAACTTTTTGATTATTAGTCGGATTGGTATCAAAATCAATGTCAGATTGAATCTTTCCTTCGATATTCTAAAATCATAGTCAGAATCAATGACGTTTTACAAATAGACGCGTCATACACTACTATCCAACTAAACTAACAGGTACCGTTTGACGTTTCATATTTTTCAATTTTAAACATATTTAGACAAGCGTAACACACACAATTTTAATTTTGCTTGCCGTAAAGCCACAATTCCATGGTTTTAGGCGAAATGTTATTGAAATTGTGTAAGTTACGCCTGTACAAAGTTGAAAAGTATGAAACGTCAAACGATACCTGTTAGTTTAGTTGGATAGTAACATAATGGCACAAAAAAATGGCGCGATGCGTATTGTAATTTCCTTAGTAATTTCAAATTGGTTCGAAGAATAAGTTCAAAAGCAAGATACATAAGTTAGAAGAAGATGAATAGACATCGCTAGTTACGTAACAATAAGTGCCGCACTGTTATTGGCCAAAGCGCGTGTGACGTAGCACCAAGCATCAAGTACGGGATGACGTGGCGAGAGTTGTCAAACGTCGCCATGAGAGCGAATTTAATAATTTTATTTCATAAAAAATTAAATTAGTGTGTACTTGCGCACTTAATAAAATATTTATGTTGTTTCACAGTTTCAGAATGATTTGTATCACTCTAATTTATTTTTCCGCAATTGGTTTTGAGAATACAAATAGTCAGAGAAACGTGTATTCGCGACACTGGTTGAAGCGTGACTGATTGCAAGTGAGGCAATTACCTTCCAAACGTCTTGCCATTATAAAGCTCGGACAACGCATCTATGCTTTATAAACATCTTAGGTCAGAATCGAATACTTCTGCCGTTATTTTGAACTTTTCAGTTATTGATCCGGAGGGTCACAACATCTTGAAAAAAATATGAAAAAGAAAGAATGAGGAGACGAAGATTACTTAAACCAACTAACTAACTGCCTCGATGGAGTTGTACTGCGGTACGATTACAAAGCTGAGATCTCGGGTTCGACTCCCGAGTCGGGCAAAGTGATATTGAATTTTACTATTCATTATCAGCCCTGAGTCAGGAATTTGTACCCTTAATGGCGATAGGCTTGCACCCTATCACATCGTGGGTCGGAACATACAAAGCTTATGTAAGCGCATGCGATTATGATGTCTCTCAACGATGGGTCTAAGGGGACTGATTTACCGATTAAGCGATTTATGCCTATAACCTATGAAACTACAAGGCTTAATGTGAGTTTCCTGGCACCTCTGCCTAACCCTGCTGGGATAAAAAGGCATGAGTTTATATACATAATACACACTATGTATGTACGTATGTAAGGGACGAAGATTAGATGAAACACTACACTTGTATTTTATTTCATCATTGTAGGCTACTGGCTTAATCCTATTAATGAATAGATTTGTATCTTTTTGGTGAACCTTTTTTCAAAACTTTTGTCTGATTATCTCAGGTATATCTATATCAGGGGTGGCTAACTTATGTGTACATAAGATCGGCTTTTTTCATAAGCATTTTCTGAGTATGAGCTAGAAAATGTCTCTACAGTAGTCTTTTTAGGAATGGCTACCGAGCTGAGGCATATTAAGTCGCTACACTTATCATTTACCACTCTAAAAAAAGTAATCTATTTCCCATATGTCATTGAAATGGAAAGTTATCGGTTTTTTTATTTATAGTTCATTTTCAAATGGGGGACACTAAAAAGCAAATGAAATACAAACCTTTAAAAATAAATACTGAATTAATGTTTTGCAAAAATATTTAAAAATGCTCAAATATTAAATGCCTCAATATATATAATGTAGGTAAGCAAAACCACAATTTATTGCCAATAAAGAAAAGGTACCTACATTTAGAAATCAGAAAAAATATGATAATGTGTTGAATGTTTCATAAATGAATGAACACTGTAACTGAGAAATCAAAACTGTAATAATATCAAAACATACCCTTCGCTAAATTTATACATATGTCTGTTGCGTGGCCTCCTTGCCACTACGTATTGTCAATGGCTTTCTATGTTTGGTCATCAAACTCTAGCTCCACCGATTTTTCCTAGGCTATGAGTATTACTTGCAACCAAACCTAAGCTTAACTCGGATGCTTGGCCAAGCAACACTTAAAATTTAGTATCGATTATTACTATGCTATAAGTTTTTTATTGCAAGAAGTTTTAAAATGTAGTATTTTACAATAGGGAATATGCACCAGACTTCAAAATAAGTCAAAATATTTTTTTTGTAATCTTTTTTAATATAGAAATATACCTTAAAGATATTTTTTAAATTTATCAACTCTAAATCGGTAAAATAAATACTTAAAAAATGACATTTCAAATTTGCCGCGCATTTTTTCCAAAACGCGATCTATTGCTTGAAAAGGAAAGTGACGACAATGGGCACGTTCTTATGAAGTTTTAGCTTGTTGTTTTACGTTTGTTTATGAGTTATATTGTGCTTACTTTATGCTATTAAATAAAATGGATTATTTTGTCACGAAATACAGTTCTGTAGCAATTCATTAAAGAAACTTAATCCAAATACTACGTTGCTCATAACGTGCCCTATGACGTCACAACGAGTTCGCGCCAACATGGCGTTCAAATGCTTCGAAACTGATAGCAGTTTTGATATTTTTTTTGTACTTTATTAATTGATATTTTCAAAGACTTATATTTTTTTCCGATAATGTAATAACATACAGAATTGATTAAAAATATAAAAAAATGACATGCATATTCCCTATTATCGCGTGCGATCGACCAAAATTCGACTTGTTGGCCACCCCTGATCTATATTATCGAAGTTACTTTTCTGATATTTCACTTCTGCCGTGTGTAAATTGCACACACACATGTATTTTTTTGTGTATAATATGTAGAATTTTTGTAAATTTAAATTCGAAGATTCGGTATAATTGACTTGTAATATATGTTGATATTTTTAGAGCTGAACTTTGACAGTTAATGTACAGATCTTCTCGTATCAAATGAATAACAAATATAATCTGTGCGGTTGCAGGAAGCTGATAGTGTGCCACTACAAGAAGGGCACTGAAATATGCAACTACAGCTACAGTAACACCATCCTCGCGGTGAAGCTCAACCGCTCCGTAAGTACAGTGTAGAGTGCACGAGGGCCGAGTGTGACGGCGAGGGTGGCGCGGTGCGGTCACGTGGTGTGTGTGCGTGTTGCAGAGGCTCATCGTGTGCCTGGAGGAGTCGCTGCACATCCACAACATCCGCGACATGAAGGTGCTGCACACGATCCGCGACACGCCGCCCAACCCGCGCGGCCTGTGCGCGCTCTCGCCCTGCGTCGACCACTGCTACGTGGCCTACCCCGGCTCCAGCGCCGTCGGCGAGGTGCAGATCTTCGACGCCGTGCACCTGGTACGTGCAGTCCCTCGCTACTCACACGGACTCTCGCGGCGAGCGCACTGACCGTTAGCGTGTGTCGACAGAACGCCAAGTGCGCGATCAGCGCGCACGAGAGCCCGGTGGCGGCGCTGGCGTGGTCCATGTGCGGGCGGCGGCTGGCCACGGCGTCCGAGCGCGGCACCGTCATCCGCGTGTTCTCGGTGCCGGAGCGCGTGAAGCTGTACGAGCTGCGGCGCGGCGTGAAGCGCTGCGTGTCCATCGCGTGCCTGTCGTTCAGCGCGTGCGGCGCGTACCTGGCCGCCACGTCCAACACGGAGACGGTGCACGTGTTCAAGCTGCAGGAGGGGCCGGAGGCGGGCGCGGGCGCGGCGGGCGCGGGCGCGGGCGCGGAGGCGGGCGGCGCGGAGGGCGAGGCGGGCGGCTGGATGGGCTGGCTGTCGGCGGCGGTGTCGGCGGGCGCGGGGTACCTGCCGGCGCACGTGGCCGACGTGCTGGCGCAGGGCCGCGCCTTCGCCGCCGCGCGCCTGCCGCGCACCGGCTACCGCGCCGTCGCCGCCGTCACCAAGTCAGCTCACTTCATATCTCTATATCTCGCTTCTGCTCTACCGTCATGAACGCACTTTTGTCGCTCTCGTCTGATGCCTGTCATTTAACTTAATTACATATGCGATGCCAGATCATTCGCGCTAGCTCCGCATGGCTTCTGAATATCGTTATCGTCAGGTATTTCGGGGCAAATAAAATGTGGTCATGATAGAATCACCCGTTAATCAACACACATTAATTACACGTAATCAATAATTACTAGTTTACTCACAATTTTCCGAATCGGTGCAGTTCTCTCGAACATCTAGAGTCTAGACAATGCAAAATCATTTTGAGACGATTTATTATTTTGACTTAGAAGAAACAAGTTTTCATTTTATCTGAGATATTGCCAGTATTTTAAATATTATAATTTATACACTATAATTACGGACATTAGATGTGTATGACTTATTGTGGGGCAGAACTGAATGTTTAAGTGCTGCTGGGTGTATTTATCACTTCATATTATAAAACAAAGTCGCTTCCCGTAATCTGTCCCTATGTAGGTATGCTTAGATCTTTAAAACTACGCGACGGATTATTTTTATTTTTATTTATTTAAGGACATCCAATGGCAATTACATTGTTTCTTATATCTAATATACTTACAATTTAGTAACATGTTAAATGCACTACCTGCAGGCGTCATTTAACATGTTACTAAATTGTAAGTATATTAGATATAAGAAACAATGTAATTGCCATTACGATGCGGTTTTTTTTATAGATAGAGTGATTGAAGAGGAAAGTTTATATATATAATACGTACATAATATTGAAGAGAAATGTATTTAAACCCGGGCGAAGTTGGGCCGGGCCGCTAGTTTAGTATATAATTGTCATATATGCAGTCAACTCAGATAACTTTGGACCAGTTCAAAATAATATTAATTTGATGAAACAACACACTAAATAAACTCATATCGGGTTAGTACTATTTGTGTTTTGCTGTGGTTTTTTATATGTGGGATGAACATTATTCTTTAGGCGCCTCATTAATAAACTCGGATGAGCGAGGGGTCAACTTTAGACCGAGGCTTAAGAATCGACTCAATTATTGTATTCATTCTCTTTACTTTTAAAATCAGTCAGTTACCATTACAGGATTGTCATGCAGGCAGAAGTACCACATCCGTGTTTATTAATAAAGTCGGAGACACCTCGCTATTCAAAATAATCAAGCCAATTCGTAAGCGTCGGGATAAAGTTAATTCGTCGCTCATCCGAGTTCATCAATGAGCCCCTATGAGATATGAGTGTAATCAAAAGATACTATTCGGTAGCCCCTAATGTGTGTGTGTGTGCGTGCGTGCAGCGTGTCGCGCGCGCCGCGGCTGCTGGTGGCGACGGCGCAGGGCGTGCTGTACGTGTACGCGCTGGACGCGGGCGAGGGCGGCGAGTGCGCGCTGCTGCGCACGCACCGCCTGCTCGACGCCGCGCCGCCGCCGCGCGCGCCTCTGCCGCCGCTCGCGCCTGACGGTGAGTCCCCCCGCGCACCCCCCACCCCGCCGCGCACCCGCCGCGCTCGCCCGACGCCCACACTAACTCGGCGCGGCCGCCCGCGCGGACGCATTACTCCGTCGCGGGCGAGCCACTCGCCGCACATTCGCTCTCACCTTTTCTGTCTCTCTTTTTTTTTTTCGTTTTACCCTTTGTTCAGTTTTGATCATTGTTTCAAATGGATTTATTTAGTCCCGAGTACGCTCATTGTTGATGTGCGACACTCCGACCCCGCTTCCTGTCCCTCCTCCGCTCCCGCCTATACTGAGCGTCCGACTCAGCTCCGTGGACCGACACTAAAATATTACTTTGTAGTAGTTTACGACGCGCCTACGTTTGCTGCGCAGTGCAGTGACGAAGCTCATGGTTTCTGTTCAGTGCCGAGTCGAAGAAGATTGTGCGATACGAATAAGTCCTTTTGAAATGTATTGCGCATGACCACGCATCTTCCGCTGCCCGGCTCCCGCCGCGTCTCACTCGATCCCTCCGAGCCTCATCATCCTTTATCACGACGGAATCGATGTTTTCTTTTGGACTCATTCATAATTAATTAGAACTAAATCGAAAATTATTTTCCGTTCGCCATTTTAATATTTATTCATTAAATTTATTAACTAATTTATTTACTTACTGTACTCGTAAAGTCCACTCTGGTTCATTATCACGCTGACTTCACCAGTCGATTTGTTAGTGGTCTTGGTATGTAACATGTATGCTACTACTCTACACAATTATGTTGCGTAACATCCAGCCTATAGCCACTTACATTATATAGTGTTATGTTCGCACAAGTGTACCCGCCCACACGGCAACCATGCAATCCATACAATATTATGTAGGACTTAGGTTGTAGACACAACACGCGCGTCTCTACTGACACATTATGCCATGCAATTCAGGACTATAACTATTATCGTTTAACAAACCCTTCGAAATATCGGCTGCACATGTTCTTAAAAAAGTGCAGTAGTGGTTTGAACTCTGGGTTCTTAGCACAAAGAAGTAGTCCTCTTCGTGCTAAGAACTTTGCTTGAGATACCAAAATTGTAACACGCCACAAAAATCAAAGAATATTAAAAAAATCTAATTTTAGTTGGGAATTTTTAACACGATGTGTCTTGGAAGATATTATTTGTTAAAAAATTTTAAATAACTTAATTTGGTAGCTTGAAATCGGACCTGTACTTATCAAGTAATCATAAAAATGACAATATTCTTAGATTATTGTTGGTTATGTTTTTATATCCTCATTTAAAGTTAGTCGGCTAGGAGCAAAATCATTTCACAGCGTGCGCGGTGTCAGTGTAACCAGTTACATAATAAAATATAATGACGCTAAAAACAAAGGCCACACGACGATAAGCACTGCGAAATTGTTCCAGAGCGATGTAACGGTCATCTTTTGGGAATATGTTCGTACTAATACGATTTTATTCACAAGAGTTTCAGTTTTTTACCTACTTCAACTGGATTACTATTATATTTTTAAAAAGTATTAATATTTTTAAAAAAAGTATAATTATAATAAGGTATTTGTAATGCAATATGGCGTCAAAGACTATGGCAAAGACCGCAACAAATAACTGTCAACAAACATGTATTGTGAAAAGCGATAAAGAAGAGAATAGGAATTAGACATTTAGGCGTGTCAGTTTCACCCATAAATGTTTGTTAAACTACATAACGGTGGACGGCATGGAGGTAGAAGTATCTTGGAGTTGTCCTAGATCGCCGATGGAACTTCCATGCCCATTTTAAAAACCTAAGACCTAGCTTAGTCAGGGCAGCGGGCGCATTGCATGGCCTGCCTTCCTAACCTTGAAGTTCACAGCATTGGCAACAGATGCCGGGTCTGTACGCGGGGGTCGTGTCGTGGCCTTATACGGATTTCCCGTTTAGGCTAAACCTATAAGAGATGCTGTGCTGCTCTCTTGCGTGACCGCTACGAGTGTTGGCGCAGTAGATGATCAGAGGATATTGTGCGATCTCCCAAGAAACGGCCTGCGTTTCGGTTGGTTTCCTTCCCTGGGATATAGACGGCAAAGCCTTTCGTCGTGTCATTATGAAGTTTATTATTAACGGAAGCGTCTCGTCGAGGGGAACTACCAGCCTTTAGAGAGGTCGAGGCCAAACGAGCCTCCCTGCGCGTGGCCACCGTGGATAAGTTGCGCTCCAGTCTGGACTATCTCAGTGCTGGTGAGTGGACCTTTGCAGCAGTGCGTCCTATTCTTGACTAGTGCTGAATACAGAATAGGCGCTACTACCTGATGACGTTCCGCCTGACACAGGTCCAATGCAGGTATTGATGCTTCGGTAGATATCTGTGGCGGAACGACCGCCGTGTGTCAACATTGTGAAAATTGCCCAGAGGACAAAGTTCAGCACACCCCTACGGAGTGCCCAGCCTGGAGTGATGAGCGCTGAATACACCGTGCAGCCTTTGGAGTACACCTCTCGCTCTCTGCCCTGACATGGTCGAGGGTCGGAGATCGTGGCGGTCAATGTTCTCTCAGAAGGAGAGCATAGACTGTGATCGTAGACAGAACGATCCCACTCGCCGGAGGTAAGAATTCCGCCACGGTACGCCCTGCTCGTCGTAAGAGGCGACCTAAAGGGGTTATCGCAGTTGCAGGACACACTACGGGGCCCGTGCGCCTCACGTATATCGATTTCGAAAAGTGCGATAGAACTTCGTCTCTGTCATGGACGCCCATAACACAGGCTCTCTCTAAAGGAAGGTCCAGTAATGGTTTTGCGCATGGCGGTTGCGGCGGACGTCAGTCGGGGCGCTCTTCGCCCGGGATATTCGGTGCCGCCTACAATATGTGTGACCGTCATCGAGAGGTTTTTAGTCAATATGCTCGCGTAATTATTGTTAGGGATCCAGCTCGGCCACAACCTAGTCATTGTACCGGCTGGAAGGCCAGTGACACCGACACACCCCTGTGGACCTCCACATGGTTCTTAATAACTTGCATCCTGAAAAAAAAAACTTTTATTCAGGGTTGAGTTACCTACTGATGTTTAGCTATACTGTTATAATGTTATTTTGAATGTTTTATACTATTCACACATATAAATTTATCAAGTTGGTATATCCGTTCAATATATTCAATATCTTGGTATGGATTAGTTTTTACGCTGTACAAGAGCTGATCGAAGCACAAGAGAGACAAAATAAATGTAACATGTGAATACCTGTACTTTTTATCATCGTACGGCCTTTATTTTTGCGATTGGTATATTGGGAAAATAAGATGATTTTAATATTCAATTCACTTTATCGACCTAGCATCGATGTTGTGTCTACAATCTTTAGTAAAGAGCCCTATTCGTCCCGGCCACGAATGTAGCTATAAATGAACCAGTAGCCGGCACCACATCAACATGGCAATATTTATTATTACCTACACGACATTTATGTATTATTGTGTATTTGGTATTTATCACTTATATATTATACAAATGGCAAATAATCAGGTTGAAATTAAAGATGAAACATAGCTAAAACAAAAGCTAGTGGATGAGCGCGGTTGCAGTCCGCGTTCGGCCGCTAACTTAGTCGCGTGTACTGTGTAGCGGGCGCCGCCAACAACAGTTACGCGGGCGCGCTGCGCGGACGGGACCCCGCCCGGATGTCAGGTACTGCGCCCCGCCACCCCCGCCGCCCCCGCAGCCACCCCCGCCGTCCCCGCAGCCCGCATGCCTGCGGCCGCGCGGAGGCGCGCACGGACTCACTCTCCCCGCTCCCGCTCCCTCCCGTTCCCTCCCGCTGACCACATGTCCGTTTCAGTGCCCGAATTCGTGAAGAAAGGTAATATCCGAGGTTCCCCATCCCTCCCGATTCCCTGGCCGCTTGGCACCTTACCCGTCGTGATGCCGCCCACGCCGCGGAGCGTGCGTGTCCCCGCCCCCCCTACCCTCCCCGCCTCCCGCACGTCCCGGGCGCGCGGCCCGGCGCCGGTCCCATGGCCGGCCGGCGGGCTGGCGCGCCCTCGCTTCACATCGCTTTGTTTACTGACACTATGGCGTCGCATCGGCGACCGGCTCTCATGTTCATGTTTGTTTAAATAATGCGTAGAATCGATCACAGTTACACATAATTGTTCTCGCCTGGAACAGATCGGCATCCTGCGTCGGTAGAGCGCGATAGTTTCTGAAGGCGCGTGGCGCCAGAGTAGCATTCCGCCGGAGCGGCCGCGCGAGCGCCTCGCCGGGCGCCGCGCACGCACCACAATGTGTCGCCTGCATATTATTATTTTTTTACCAAATACAGTGTGGTGCGCTTTGGTTATGTTTTTTCTTCGTGTATCCGTGTTGAAGTGTCCACTGTCCCGCTTCCTCGACATGTTCGGCTTGATGAGTGACCGGCGTAGCGTACAGTCCTCGGCGACATAGTCCAGTGCGACCGACGGATACGCTCAACCACAAAATCGACGATCTATGTAATGCTTTTTATTTTAAATGGCACGTTTCTTGAAGTGAAAACTCATCAAGACTATCTTATATTCTCTATGTTCAAATATTGTCGCTCATACAGCTGACAGTGGGTTCATTTGTAGATGTTCCATCTCACGAAGTAAGTTAATACAGTAAAATTTAATATAAATTGTACTGGATTGAGCTTGATCTACTTTTAAATTACATATTTATATGAAAAGTGTTGAGTTTTGAAATAAATAGCAATTTCTTCTCGATCTGAATATTGTTTCGACAGCTACAGGTAAGTCGACGAAACACTCATAGCTTCGACGATAGCATTGCATAAGACAATTCACAGGGGTTTCACAGAAAGTTGTTTTTTTCATAGAAACAAATTAAAGTGTAGTAGAAAATAGAAATAATTCATTCGTAATATTTTCGCAAATCAATACACAATTTTTTTTTTTTGTAATACATAAAAATGCAGCTGCATAATTGTAATTATAGTAGTCATTGGAAAATTCTTCCTAAAGATCTCACGATTAAATATATCTCTGAATTTGTTTAAAATGCAAATTGCACACTACATACCAGAAAACAAATGCCTGTGAGTGTAGTGAGCACTGAGCACTGAGGAGCACTGAGCATTGAGCAGCACTGGCGCATGCGCAGTCGCTCGCCACTCGTGACATGGAACACCTACAGCGCACTGAACCAGTAGAGCACACGAGTAGCGCATAGGCACAAGCGGCGCAGGAAACACGATGCTCCTTCTAGTTGTATCCAACATCACAACTCATATCGCGGAAAGGAAAAAATATCAATGGCAACGTATTTTGAACAAAAGTAAAAACACCTTTAGTGCTAACTAACTTGGTTTGTTTATTTCATTACAATGGTAACGCATAATTTTGGATGTTTGATATTTTTTTCAACGATTCCATTACATTTAATAAATCTTTACAGGAGTGGATCGATTTGTTTAAAGGACGACAAAGTCGACGAAATGCCATAGGACGATAATGTGTCGATTTTTCAATTGTTAAGCCTTGAAATTGATTGGACGGAATGTAAAGGCACGGTATGTATCATAGCGGGAAGAAAAGTTTATACGAAAAATTACGTATCCGATGTGGAGTGGAAGCAAAACATAATAATATATAACATGCACAATATGGTAATTTTATATCGAAAGTAAAAGATAGAAAAAAGAAACGGTAAAATAATAAAAAAATTGCCGTGTATTAACTACGTTGGGATTTCTTGTATAACAGTATAACTAGTACTCGATTTATCTAATAGCTTTGCCCGCGTTAAAAAAGGTTTCCGGGATAACACATAAGATATCCCGCTTTATATGTTCGCGGGATAGAAAGTATCGTAAAGCCTATATGGACTGTATAATATTAAAATATATCTTCAATTCGAACCAGTAGTTCCTGAGATTAGCGCGTTCCAAGAAACACGTGAACTGAAAAAGGTTTAATCAGTACTAAAAATATTATACAAATAACGTTCCGAGACGATTTCTGTCCGCTTATCGTCCTGTGGCCTGTGTCGGTGTAGTAGTAAGTGTGGCGTGCTGGCTACAGCGCGAACGTCCACGTCTGCTCCTGTAAGGATTTTCGCGTGGTTTGGTTTTGGTATGTGTGAGCGTGTCCACTGTCCCGCGCGGCGCTCGTGCGGCCGGCGGCGGCTCGCGCTTGTCCGCACCGCTTGTCACCCCGCACCCCGCCGCCGCCGCCGAGCGCCGCGCGGACCTCGCCGCCCGCGCACTCCGCCTGACGTCCGCCGCGACACACGCCCGCGCGCCCGGACACCGTCGCCGTCTGCTTGCCGTGCTTGCTTTTTTAACTAGTTAATGGCGTTTCCGTGCTGTTATCGATCGGGTTTGGATTTTTGGTTACGAAGATGGCATATAAAGTGCTGTATGTGAGCCTGTAGAAAGGTACTGCGTATGACGGCGCGTGTGTTCGGTCGCGCGGCGGTCGGCACGTGTCGCGTCGGGGCGGTGCAGTGGCGGCTGGGCAGCGGGTAGCGAGCGGTGTTGGTGTTGGCGCAGAGTCGGAGCGCGCGTGCGAGCTGGGCGCGGCGATGGAGGCGTCGCCGCCGCGCGGGCCCTTCGACCTGCGCGACCCGCGGCACTTCCCGCCCATGCGCGCCGCGCCCGCCGCCACCGACGCCGAGCCCGCGCAGTAGCCGCGCCGCCGCCCTGTTCTCGTGTAGCGAATTCGTTGGTGTGTAATGTAGGATCGCCGCCACGTCGCGGCACTTAGTTGTAATTTGTATATGTTTTATTTGAAATCGAGCTTCTCTGTTGTGTCGCGTGAGACTCGCATTGTTCCGATCCGCACCGACTGGAATCCGAGGTCATTTAAACCTGAGATGACTACGATTTCTTTCGCTTCATGCCTTAAACAACACATTACTGTTAATAATAACGGCCAATATTTAGGGTCATTATCAAAAGATTAATGAAAAGCATAAGGTGCGAATCGCGACAATGTGACTCCAACGTGTACACGTGACGCGCAGCGCAGATCCGACTCGAAGCGACACTACAGTCCCTGCGTTCCACTAAACGATCGCAACGACCATGCTCACGGCCGCGGCTCATATCCACTTGTTTGCAAGCGTTACGAACGTACACTCGAGTGGAACGAGTAAGAGGGCGTTTTAAGCGATGACGAATGTCTAGTTAAAAAGGAAACAAAAACTTTAAAGAGATGTTAAAGCTTTATAATAAATTTAATGAAATATATTTTTTTTACAATTCAAATTAATTTATATTAAAAGATAATAAATTAACTTTTAATATTCCAATTTTCAATTTGCATTATTTAAATAATCTGAGTTGTAATATAGCCAAAATTTGGTGGAGCGTTGCAATAATGCTCCAGAAAGTAGTAATTAATCCCGTTCATATAAAAAAACATACAAGTGAAGCTAATATAAAGCGTGTAAAAAAAATAGATGCACATTGAGCAGAAAAATTAACTTCTACCAAATTTATCTCCGTATCATATATTTAATGTAATTTTTGAGGTCACCATCCTTCTTGCTTTGCCATTTGAAAATCCCGACAGTTTTTGAACGCTCACTACGGCCCGTCTCTTAACAGGGGTCGCCGTGAGCGTGGCGTGAGTGTGGCGTGATGTCATCACTCATTAGTCACGCCACGACCGTGACGATCGCGGCCGCCAATTGGAACGGCCAAATGAGAGTTTTGAGCGTCTTGATCGCTTAGTGGAACGCGGCATGCGTGGTCCGTGCTGCTACAGCAATATGTGTATATACCTTGAAATACAAAAAAAAACATAGCCGTGATTGTTTTATATAATGCTTGATTATAAAATTTTGACTTTTTGAACGATGTTCTTTTGTAATATAAAAATATTATAATATAAAAATGAATACAATGATGGAGATAATGCGCATGTGTATGAAAGAGGTGTTCTTGAGCGTTGCCGAGCTCGGTACTCGGCACATGAAACATTGTACATTATAATATTGACACCTGACCGTACGAAGCAGTAGTGCTTAGCTAGAGTTACGTTTAGCGTACTTCGTTTGTGATACACGACGAGGGGGGCGGCTGACGGATGCACCGACAGCTTGGCTATTGTGTGTGCGAGTGAGCGTAGTGGAATGACAGCGATGAATTAGTTTTAAATAACGCGCCCACCACTGCCGCGAAAACAAACAAAAAAATATATATGTATTCCAAAAATAGAATAATAAAACTGTAAATAATAAGGCGGTGCAGTGGGAACGCTCAATGTAGGGTAATTTAATGGAGTGATGTGACGCGTGTGATGCGAGGCGCCCCGTGCGTCGCGGCGCCTCCTCGAGTAACAATTATTCAGAGTTAAAAACATGACCTGTACTAGAACTGTGGCTCACACCACGCTTTGCCATAAACTAAGGCGTTGAAAATAAAACGGAAGGTCGGCGCACGGGCGCCCGCCGCGCACGCGCTCGCTCCACTGTCGACGATACACTTATGTTTATAAGTATCTACCTACCAAATATAAAGACGCAGCCATCGCGGGCCCATTCTGAAGGCACCGCCGCCCATCATCCGAATACACCCAGCAGTTTTGACTTTCAAGTGAACAACTCTGCCAGCGTGCCTTCAGAATGGCCCGCATTTATACATTAATCCATATTTTGTGATAAGCGTCGGCTCACGATAAAGAGAACATATCGACATTTGCAAGTATTATATTATTGTGTATAGAGAGGCGACAGCCCACTATCAGTTATCAACCATAATGTAAAAACAGTTTTAAATATTTGTGTGAGCTGACGCGCGGCGCGCGCGGGGCTCGTCACTACACGCTGCCGCACACTGAACAACCACGTCTACATTACTCTACTGCTTACATTGTATGTACCGACGGACACATGCCATTTGTTTTACTATTACATTACTACTTAAGGGTATTTATTTCTAAATAAATTATCCGTTAGATGTAATTATTATGAAATATTAATATGGCACTGGCCGCGATAACGCCAGGTGACGAAGAAAATTAATATTGCACTTTATTTTTATTAACTTTTTACGACAAACACGAATAAAGCAAATGAAATGATACGTATGTGTGTATAATGTAAAGCATGTAATGTAGTGAGTAATGTGTACTGCATTAACCTTTCGTGTGCATAATCCACGCTCGTGATAAAAACCGTCGTACGCCCAGCCACCATGAATGGGCGCTAGTAATCGGAGAGCGTTTCTTTTTATGTGTACGTAAACATTTAAAATTTTGAAAAATTCAATTACTACACTTTCGATGTAAAAAAAAGTAGACCCAAATGCCCATAGAATAAAGAACAAAATCGCATTTTTAAGTTTGGACGTGGATCCACGTTTAGGCACACAAGGGTAAAGATTTTTCAGACGTAGATCCACGTCTAAAACACACAAAGGGTTAAATGTGCGTGTATTGTGTGTAGCGTCCTGTCACGCGTCCCGCGCGCCGGTACCTAAATTGTACATAAAAAATAAATATTTTTACAAAACTAACTGGCGTTGTTATTTTTATATAATATAATAAAAAATAAAGAAATGAAACATTTAAAAAAAAATTACGTTACAGGAGAATACCCATTCATAGGGCATGGGTATAAAATATCGCAGGTAGGTACATCCCGATACCGATACTACTTAAAAATTTACGGTTTGTTCTTAAACGTTTTCGACGATTTTAAAATTATTATCATCACATTTTACATTTAGTTCACAGAGCCGAAGGCCGAAAAAATATTTTAATAGGACTATTTTTTTTAACAATTAACTCTTGAAAAAAAAAAAAGATCCTCTAAGAACTCCGAGCCTGGGTCGCAATTAGGTTTATATTTATTGAAAATATACGTTTATCCCTACACAAAAAAAATCTTCGCACCGGTCCTAAGTTTCATAGTAAAATGGACATTCTCCTTCCTTTTTTTAAATATCTGGTGTAAGAATTAAAACTACTTAATTACTAGCAAAAAATTTTTATCAAGCCAACTAGTTACACATATTCCTAGTGGATATGACACATAGTGTTACACAAAGTGTGCGCTGCGGCGCGGCGCCCTGATGCGCCGTAGAAAGTGTAGGCGAGTACTGCGAAGTAATATTTCCTTTTAATTTTACACCTGCCTGCCTAACTAATATAATTATACTTTTCTATTTGTACAAACTAGATAGGTTTTGACGTCGAGACAAAATAGTCAACATGTATGCGCACCGCGGACTGAAAAATTTTGACACCTGCTCTATCTCAAAAACTACATAACCGATTTTTATACAACTTATACGGATCAAATTCATCCTAAATTACATTCATATTCAAATCACGGAATTCAACGTATTGGCATATTGCAACGGATTTCAATGCGGTTTTCATCAGTAAACAGAGTTATTCAAGGAAAGGGTTGAAATGTATAATACATGCATATAATAATAGAAAAAAATACGAGGCTTTCAAATATTTGTAATGTGATGTCGTAAAAACATATTTTTGTGCGGTTACATTGTAAATCTGGCCAAACCTTACGAGATAGATATAATATAGTATGAGTAAATTGTATATTTTAAAAATATCAACAAATAAGTCCGCGATTATATATTGTCCTGTACAACATATCATTAAAATTGTTATCTTAGATATCTAAGATATCGAAGATTTAAAACGCAGGGAAAAAACGGCGATACCTTCTTCACGGGTGGTTCTGTTGTGAACTAGCCTCAAAAAATAACTGCATTGGGGCGAAGTCGGGCCGAGTTACTATAACCGCCGGCACGGATCTTGAGCGCTCGGCGACAGAGTGGGGATTTCTTTGCGCATCGTGAACTTAAAAACAAACTAAATGTATACTGATTTATTATTATTAATTTATTCTTAGTTACTATTATTATGGGATGAAAAGAATATTTTATTAGAATTATGAATATATTAAGAGATATATTATGAATCGACATTCGCGCAAGTAACGGCTAGCGCTCAAGATCCGTGCCGGTAGTTATACTAAATTATAATTTATTAAGTCCGACGCCTCTTCTCATTCCAATGTTCTTCTTTTATTCTTTGTTTGAACGCAATGCTAAAGGCTACGAGAGCGCGTATGTTTGGGTAAAGCCTAATGACACGCCATGAATAATGAAGTCCCGAGTAGTAAAGGTATGAAAACACATCGTTCATTCAATATAAATCTATTAAGTTACATAACAATTTGAAATCTAACGTAAGGACAATTCGGAACAAGTGGCAGTAGACGAGAGCTGTATATCGATCTCGGTGCGTGTGATGTCTGCCCGCTTCACCAGTGCGATGTGAATGTGCCTTACGCGCCGAGGCGAGCGCCGCCGCCCCGGAGCCAGCCGACAACCTACAGCGACGCCGCGCCCGCGCTACATCGCGCTGTTCCTGCAACAACACATCATTACGCTGTTCACACGTTTACAAATCAATAACGCTCAAACAGCTTTTATTAAAAATAAACACATATATTTACACAGTATGACGAAAAAATCCCTATCCATTCTCAATTGTAATAAAAAATATATACATAAGGTCAGGGTGCCATATTCCATGTACGGGGCGTTACCGTCTACTCCCGATTCAATGCAGTACATTTAAATTACAGCTTTGAGAGTTGGCATTTTAGAACAGCATCGCTTTATGTTACAAATTCAATTTAGAGAATAAATAAGTTGTTACAGAATACAGAATATAGGCTAAAAGGGGTTTGAAAGTTCAGTTGTATTTTTTAAGTGAAATGCGAGTGCCACCCTCCCCTGTTTTACCAAAGATAAGTAAAAAAATATATGTATAGTTGACAGTGTTCATGTTAAGAAACCCTGTTGTATGAAGTTGCGTGTTCATTTAAGTAATTTTCGTATTACTTTGCTGGAAAACGCAGTATATAGCACAAATATTCGATGCGATAAATTGGTACCCTCAAAATGACTAACGCCCGAATACTGGAACGCAAATATAAGTTGCGCTTAACTACGTTAATCCCGCTTAAATGTACTGGCTAAGTGGGACGTGCGCTGTTAAGAACAACTTATTATTTGAATGGCGTTCCAGTATTCAGGCGTAAGTACTCAATTCCGTCTATTTTAAAAGGGGTGAATACTTCGTGGTCCGTTTATACCCTATTTCAAATTCCGTCTTTTTTTTATGTAACATTTCCTTTAGTAAAGAAACCCCTACAACTATAATTCAATTGATTATTGTTTCAGTTACTTATATGACCCCTAATTTAATAAGAAGCGATATAAAGATATGCTTATTGATGCTCTATTATCAATTTTTTTCTTTAGTATTGTTTATCTTTTATAGTAAGTTACCTTTTTTTAAACATTTAATTAGTTCTTTTGATTTTATTTTAATAGTTATAGATTTTTTACACCAAAAGCTTCAACTTCTTGAACACTGACAACATTCAAATCATAGTTTATTATTAAATCCTAAGCCTGAAACTAAACTAACAGGTCACTTTTAACTAATATAAATGGCAAAATACTTCAATATGTAGACACTGACAATATCTTAATATTATTATGACTAATAAAAATAGGTGTAGGTACCTTCGATCAAATATACACTAGATACAACATGAGCGCTTAGAAAATGGCACCAAAAAAGAGTGCTTAAGCACTCTTTCGCCTTCAGTCACGCACCGACCGTTGCATCTAAAACGTCGTAAAACTTTAGACAATATTATTTGAAAAGCTACTTTAAGCTCCAGGAATAAGGTGGAATTTGTGTTAATATATTTGGAATATGTGATCTTTTTGTTTACTTTTTTTAATGTCATGCATCGGTGCCACTTTTTAACAGAACTTTTACAGGGAACTGTGTATCTAGTGTATATTTGATCGAAGGTAGGTACCTATCCAGGTAGGTATATCAAGACTGCTACCGAAAACGAAGCCGGGTAGTAGTTTAAGCGACTTCTGATACAATGCAACAGAAAATGTAGCAAAAAAGCGACGATTTTTTTGGTAATTTTTTTCATATAGTCGTATTTTTTCCTCAAAAAATTGTGTATACCCTTTTATTTATAAAGACTGTAAGCTATAAAAGAGTTTAAATTATTATTTTAGCAATAATTATGAATTTACCACCCAAAAATGAAGTTATTATAAAAATTATAAAAAAAATTGTCGCGTTTCTTTGCAAAATTTTTAGTTGCATTGTGTTTGTAGTCTCTAAAACTAATAACATTAGGTGTATTCTTAAAACAAGTAATAATTTCTATGAAATATTAATGTATGACGGATTTTCCCGATTTTGAAGGGAAAATCCGTATAGCATCCATTTTTTACAAAAATATTTTTATCTTATTTCTTTGGATAGCTAAATTCCATGTGCTAAATGCATTCAAAAGTGTAATAAACTGATTACAATATTAAAAAACATTATCAAAAAATATTATCCTTCATAATTTGTAAGCAAACAAATGTGAGTTTTTAAAAACTATGCCGGAATTAGGCGCCCTGACATAACTTAATCATTGTAAGTTATAACACATATTTTAGTATCAGTATTTCCCTAAACTGTAGTATAGCTGGTATTACTTTTAAATTCTGACAACACCGTCTTTGGTGTCGATGTGTTTGAATTCGCATCGTTGCTTATCGGGTTGTGACGGCGGCCTGTGTGGCTATGGCTTTGCGTGCTTGCGTTCGTGCGTGCGTGTGTGTGTGTGCGCGTACGTGTGTCTGTGTATGTGTGAGAGAAAGAGAGAGTACCTGGGCATGGCGCACATCTCGCAGGCGTCGCGCTGATGATGGTTGTGGAAGGTGCATATCTGGCACGTCCACACGCCGCCCTCCAAGCCGCCTGCACCCTCTACCTCCGCGCCGCCCGACAAGCTGCAACACACAAACATCATATATTCACAACTCGTCATTCAATGACGCCAATGCGCTTAACAATCACCATGTTTTACGTGCATTATTATGTATTATCTTTACATACAATTAATTTGTAACCGATCGATGTAAGTACATGGAAGATTAATGAGAAAAACTAATAACCTCATCACAACCCAACCCAATAATTTACAGATTTTTTGTTTGTTTGTCTGTGCTTTTTAAGTGATGATCTCAGAAACGGCTTAATGGATTTTGATGAAGTTTGATATTTAGGTAGCGGACATCCTGGATTAAAACATATGTTTTTTGTCCCGAGAACTGTAGTGCTCCCGTTGGATGAGAAATTCAATTATATTTGTTTCTTTTTTAACTCAATGATGAAATGGTACAGAAAAGAACAGTATTACATCCCTTGAGTCATGAGACAGAATGAGATAGGACAGGACGGCATATAACAAATTGGGACGGGCCGAAAAAATCAGTACAGGGGACTGTATAGAGCTCGACTATAGATAAAACGATAGCGGAAATAATATTAAAAAGGTATATGCACCCGAGCGAAGCCGGGCCTGTCTCCATTACAACATGAATGTGTCCTGTAAACTAACTTACGTATTTATTGGAACAATAGTAATGTTTTATTTCAATATAGCGCACACATAATACGAGGGTGGAGGTGTAGAAGTGTGTGTACGCACTGGTGCTGGTCGTGGTCGGCGGCGGCGCGCAGCAGGTGGTCGAGCGTGGCGGCGGCGGGCTCGGCGCGCCACGCGTCGGCCGCGGCCGCGTCGCGCGCGCGCACGGCGCCCAGCAGCGGCTGCAGCGCGCCCGGCGACAGCGGCAGCGCCTCGTTGCTGGCCAGGTACAGCAGCACGTGCAGGTCGGACGCCGCCTCCAGGAACGACGAGCTCGCCTGCAGGTGCTGGTGCAGCGCCTTGAGCGTCTGCAGGTGGTGCTGCAGCGGCCGGTTGGCGGGCGGGAAGTCGGCGCGCGGGTTGAACGTGGGCTCGGCGGCGGACGCCACGCCGCACGGCACGTCCACCAGCAGGTACGCCACGGGCACGCGCTTGGCCGACACGCCCACCTCGTTGCCGTACACGTCGCGCTCCTGACGAACCACAACACCACTCGTCTCACCACCGTGTCACTGCATTGCGATGCTGTCCTCACTCCGATTCATCAAACAATTAACATCGGTTTTATGACGAATGCTTGGATCTCCAAGGATGATAGCTAGGATGATATGCTAGGATGATCTCATCCTACACCGATGCAGCGTTGCACTACCCAGGAATTATTTTGTACCATAAGCCACTCTATACTCAAGATCTTTATTGCACTACTTTATATATGTACTACTTTATTTAATAATTTAATAGTTTTCTCACCAAACTTTAAGATAATTAAACTTCAGCAGTAATAATTCAAACTATAAAAAAATAAAGACCTAAGACAAGATTAACTTACTTTAAATACATATGCTACTACCACCACCGAGCTACTTTGCATTATATGTAACAGAAAAGTAAGTTCAGTTATCGGAACACATCGATGGGTGCAAATTAACGGTTACCGGCAATTCAGCAATTTTCCCATTAAACTTATATATTGCATGATTTGCAGTAACTTACTAAGAATATTATGTACTATAACATGGTAAAAGAAAAAATTACAAAAATATCTTATTTCTTTTACTTTTGTGACGTCAAAATTTATTTTATAATTTTTATATTACATATTTTATTTCAAAATTACTTTTCCTTACGTTAAGATCAATCAAGTCTTGTGTCGTGAGTATCAGAATTTACGAGGGACTAAGGTGTCACAAACACCTAGACTGGAGAAAAATACTTGTGGCCTTCACAAACATTGGTCTCTGTGTGGAAATCGAACCCGCAGCCTCTCGTTTCACAGCGTGAAAAATTTATAAATAAGTAAAAGTATTAAATCAATCTTTGGCCTTTGTCGTTTCCGAAGTGTAGAAATGTGCGGCGTGTGGCGGGCACGGGGTCATCGACCGACACTTATCACGCGATACAAACATAAACAAACAGCCGTCAGCTCATTATGTTTTGGTGTTATTAGTTATAGGGTCTAGTGCTAGTGTCTCTCTGTGTCTTCACACGACAATTTGCTACTTAATGCTTGCCGAAAATTCTTTATGGGATTGTTTGTTGAAATAAAAAGGAACGAATATAAGTATAATATTCCTTAGGAAGTTAAGTCACTCAGCATTCGGTAATTTTAATCTATTTCTTTTTAATTATGTATATCCAACACAGAACACTGACT
Source organism: Hyles lineata (assembly GCA_030180105.1). Lineage (NCBI taxonomy): Eukaryota > Metazoa > Arthropoda > Insecta > Lepidoptera > Sphingidae > Hyles > Hyles lineata. Next base: position 3,812,386 of record JARJEE010000035.1, on the reverse strand, counting down.
TGATGGTCGATCGAATAACCGAGGATTGTAAGGCGAGGCGACACGAGGATGATATGGACAAACGTTTACTAATAAAGAAATAGAGGCATCGTGAATCGTGAAATCATTTTATGCACAAAAAAAGGTAAAAATATTAAACGTGTAAGTAGTACAATAAAAATAAATAAATAATAAACAACACCCAACAATCACATACATAGGTCCTGACCCCACACTAAGATCGAGTCTTGTCGTGGGTATCAAGAACTACGAGAGACTTTTCGGTCTCACATACACCCAGACCTGGAAGAAATATTTGTGGGCCGCACGAACATTTCTCTCGGTGCGGGGATCGAACCCGCGGCCTCTCGTTTCACAGGCGGCGTCTAACCAACTGCGCCACGGAGGCTGTCAAGTCACAGTGGAGTGGTGTCAAGTGTCACAATAGAAATTGACTGTAATATAGTATATCAGATATTTGGTTTGTATGTAAGGCATAGTCAACAGTCAACAGAAATATTCAACAATCAAATAGTTATGGGGGAATACCCGGCCGGCGCCTATGTTATTTTTTATACGGAGTTCTACATGTTCGTAACAGGTAATAGAGTTCCAGTCATAAATCATAGTCGCAAATAAATATCAATTGTTTTTGTGGTGCTTGTTATTTTTAACAAATAACCTCTCTTATTGGAGACTGCTCGTATCGTCAGACGCCATTCGTCATTATGTCTATATCGCCGGCGTCTTTAGTAGCGCAGCTTGGATACACCTAAATACAAACAGGTTTAATATGCGTTAGAAGGAAACAATATGGAACCGATCCCACTTGCGCATGAACGTCCTCAATGCCAAGGACACGGCCGACGATTACATTTCCTACTCATATTCGAAAACGGAAGTTAATGATAATCCATCCTTAAGTTCTATTGAGAGGATTTATTTTTTGACTGCTATAGCAATATGCAGTAGCCGTATGAGTTATGAGCGGTAGGGCGGGCGATGCGCGCTTGCAATGCGATGTCGTGGTACATATCGTGACACTCGTGTCGCGGATCGATACCGAGCGTGAGGCGCGGAACATGTGGCGCCAGCTGGCGGGAGCGCGCGCCGGACACACGTGCGGCGAGCAGCGGCGCGCCGCGCGACTGCCGAGTGCCGCTCGCCGACACCGACCTAATGACTAATGTCACGTCCAACGCCACGAAGTTGCCCACGACGCCCGCGCGCGACTCACTAACCTTGCCGAGCGGTGCGTTCGTTCATCATATAGAACGATTTAGAATTTTGCACTTGATATACAGTGCGTAACATTTATTATTACGTTGATGATAAAATATAAAATAACGTATCTAATATGAAGTAGAACGAATTCGTTACTAATCTAATGCAGTCTACTTTCACTAATCCAGACACGATGCAAGTAAATGAGGTGTTTGAATATGTTTCAATAAATATTACACTAATACAAACGGTATCGCTAACGACAATAATTCGTCTATTTGATCACATTGCAAATCGCAGTGAAATATGAAAACGTCACCGCGACAAAGTCACTTCGTCGGAAAGTAATCTGTTGATCGAACGACGTGAAGCGCCGCGCATAAACCAGAAACAACATGGCGTGTGTACACAAAACGTAAAATGATGTGGCAGACAACATCGATCTCCACTCAATAGAAAGATCAAGCGGAGCCGGCCTCTGTGAACTCGAGTCGTAGAAAAATGTGAACGCACCACCGTCGCGACCTTCCGTTCCCGGACTGTCCGACCTCTGCGGGACAAAGGCCCGTCACTGCCTCATGCTGCGCGAGTCTGCCGTGACAGCCTGACCGCCTAGTCGAAGCGCCACCGCCCGCCAACCAGGTGAGTGTCTCCGCCACCACGCGCCGTCACGCCGCGCCTGCACTCGCGCTATGCACTAACGCTCGGTCGCCGCTTCCACAGATGGCGAACTCTCCGCTCGGCGACATCGAGGAGTTGGCTCTCTGTTCCTGCTGCAGGCGCGTGTTCGACGACGCCGAGCGCGCGCCCAAACTGCTCGCGTGCAAGCATCACTTCTGCCTGGCGTGCGCGCGCACCGTGCTGGACGCCGGCCGCGACGTGTACTGCGCGCACTGCTGGAAGCGCACCGAGCTGCCCGATGGCCGCGCCGAGTCTCTGCCGACGCACGGGCCCGTGCTGGCGCTCGCGCGTCGCCTCGCACGCCCGCCGTCTGACGGCGTCGCGGCCCTCCCGCTCGTCACTCTACCCACCGACGACGGCACGTGCGCGGCGCACGAGCTGCCCGCGCTGTGGTGCTGCGCGTGCTCGGTGCGCGCGTGTCGCGCCTGCCCCGCGCACACCGTGCACGCGCACGCGCTGCGGCCCGCACACGAGGCGCGCGCGCTGCTGGCCCGCGAGACGCGCGACCTGCGCACCGACCTGCAGCGCCTGGCCGCGCGCCAGCGGGATCTGCTGCTGCGCGCGCTCGACGCCGCCACCGTGCTCAAGCTGCGCCTCGAGACGGAGCTGGCGGCGCCGCCCCCCGACGCCGCGGCGGCCGCCGGCTCGGGCACGCTGGCCGCCTGCGCCGCGGAGCGCGACCGAGTACGCGCGCGTCACGCCGAGGCGCTGGCGATGGCGCGCCTCGACGACTTGGTTCGGTACGCGACGGTTCCTTTAGATTTCGAGACGATGCGACGCGCGCTGGGCGGCGCGAGCGTGGGCGTGGCGAGTGCGGCGGGAGGCGCGGAGCGGCGCGACCCCGTGGTGCTGCTGGGCAACTACTGCGCGGCGCAAATGTTCGCGCGGCAGTGGTGGCGGCTGCGGGGAGCCGAGGCGGCGGGGGGCGAGGCGGAGGCTCGCAGCGCGGCGCCGCCGGCGGGGGAGTCTGCGGCGGAGGCCGGCGGCGAACCGGCATCGGCTTCGGGTGCCGCGTCCGTGGCGTCGATGGCGTCACCTCCGGCTCGCGGGCCGGGTTTCCCGTTGTTTTATTTCGACCTGGAGATGAACGGTGCGCCGTTCGGACGCATCGTGATCGAGGTGCGCGACGACGTGGCGCCGCGGATGGCGCGCAACTTCACCGTGCTGTCGACGGGAGAGCTGGGCGTGGGGTACCGCGGCTGCTCGGTGTTCCAGTGTTGGGAGAACGAGAGCGTCATCACGGGCGACTTCGAGCTGAACAATGGACGTGGCGGCCGCAGCGTATTCGAAGAGAGTTTCTTCATGCCGGACGACACGCGCATGGTGGCGTTGCGCGGTTCGGTGGGCATGCGTCGTTCGCAAAAACGTCACGACAATCTGGGCTTGGTTGGCTCGCAGTTCCGTATCGTGCTCAGAGAGATGCGCGGCTTCACCGCTATCTTCGCGTTCGTGGTGGAAGGACTGGAGCTGGTGGACCGGCTGAGCCGTACGGGCGACAGCGCCGGCAAACCGCACAGCACCATTCTCATCGCGGACTGTGGCAAGCTCAACTAGGAGCGCGCGTCGTCATCTATCGCCATTCTTCCTCTAATTGTGATCTCTTTGATTCTCGTATCTTAACGGTATTCTTCGGACCAATCGTTCTTGTGCTGAGCACTGCGAACCTATTTTTGTATGCGTAGTATTTATTAAGCGTTTGGAAGTGTTTTTGAAATATTGATGAATATCGGCTTGGAGCTTGGGCACTAGTTGGTTCGCATAATACGCGGCGACGGGGTTCGTGGGACGTTGGAGCGGTGTCGTCGCGCGATCGAGGCTCGTGGAACGTGAGCCGGGCCTATACACGGTTCTCTATTGTCGGAGCATAGTATATTTTTGTTATAGCCATAGGCGGGGACAAAGCGAAGCGTCTCGTCGACTAGGTCGCCCGCAGTGCGACCGTTAGACACTAAGGAATTATACATTTATTACAAACGTTCCGATCGTATGTATGTCAATATAATTGTTATATATGTATTATAGAAAGGCGCCTTACGGCATCAGGCATACAGCGGAGCGCGGACTTGACGAAATTTTAATGTAAGAGTGTACGACACGAATTAAACTGTATCAAATTGTCCGAGAGTTTTACAAGACTGTGATGACGTGTAGGTGGCGAGGTAGTGGAGATGCGGAGGCCGTGCCTCGGCGGTGAGTGCCTGCTTTACTTTTTTATTGAATTTAATTATTATATATTAGTAGAAGTGATAATGCGTTGATCGAGGCGGCGACGCGCGTGGCGATACTTTTGAAGTTTATTTTCCTATTGTACCGGGCCGGTACAGCCGCCGTCGGTATACACTAGCCTGAGTGGGCCCTGTATAGAGATGTTGTAATTGATGTTGACTATATTCATATTATATGGTAGCGCCGTTTGTTTTTATCGATATATAGTTTATGTGCGCAGTGAACGGTTGTTAATGTTAATGAAGCACGCGCATGTTGCGTGTCGTATGATCGCTACAGTGCGACAGCAAATTGGGTGTCTCATGATAAATAAAATTGTCTATGCAGCAACTATACTTATTTGGGTTTTATTGCACACATACAACATTTCATTGGAGTATTTTTTTGAGTCAACCGGCAATAATACAGTACATAATACAGTGTGTGTTAAATGATTTTCCTGAAACCAGTAAACCACATGCTGTCGCGCATATCCAAATATACTTCAAAATCTTTACACTTTGCCTAAGCATAAGAATATACTTAATACTTGCTTATAATCCTATCGTTAAGTTACTCATATTCGCACACATATCATATACTCTATGAAGTGTTTTGTTATGCCATTCTTAGATACACGGGTATTTTAATTTTTGAAAGTGATAAATATGATAAACATAAGTTACCTGCAGAACGAAGTGTGGCAAATGATTTATCAGCAAATTATTCCTAAACTTTATATCGAGTGTTGACACTTCTTATCACAAACATTTTATAAACCTATTTTGATTATCGAATGTTCTAACGTCTTCGTTAAAACTGAATTCAAAAGTCGATCGAAAGAAACATAAAAATGGATAACATCAATTAGTTTCATAAACTGTGTATTAATAAAGCCGTAAATATAAAGTTTGAAACTATGTACATCAGTTTGAAAAATACCGATTTTGAGTCGATTTGAGTGAAGTGAAAGTGAGTGAGTTGCGACTGACCTTGTAGTAGACGTCGGGCACATACTGCGTGGGCGTGGAGTCGCGGATGTAGCCGAGCTCGGGCGCGTCGCGCGTCGGCAGCAGCACGTTGTCGCGCACCAGCGCCTGGCACTGCCCCGACACCTGGTACCCCTCCAGGTGCACGCGGTGCTCGCTGTCACCTGCACACGCACACACACATACACACTGCCCCGACACCTGGTACCCCTCCAGGTGCACGCGGTGCTCGCTGTCACCTGCACACGCACACACACATACACACTGCCCCGACACCTGGTACCCCTCCAGGTGCACGCGGTGCTCGCTGTCACCTGCACACGCACACACACATACACACTGCCCCGACACCTGGTACCCCTCCAGGTGCACGCGGTGCTCGCTGTCACCTGCACACGCACACACACATACACACTGCCCCGACACCTGGTACCCCTCCAGGTGCACGCGGTGCTCGCTGTCACCTGCACACGCACACACACATACACACTGCCCCGACACCTGGTACCCCTCCAGGTGCACGCGGTGCTCGCTGTCACCTGCACACGCACACACACATACACACTGCCCCGACACCTGGTACCCCTCCAGGTGCACGCGGTGCTCGCTGTCACCTGCACACGCACACACACATACACACTGCCCCGACACCTGGTACCCCTCCAGGTGCACGCGGTGCTCGCTGTCACCTGCACACGCACACACACATACACACTGCCCCGACACCTGGTACCCCTCCAGGTGCACGCGGTGCTCGCTGTCACCTGCACACGCACACACACATACACACTGCCCCGACACCTGGTACCCCTCCAGGTGCACGCGGTGCTCGCTGTCACCTGCACACGCACACACACATACACACTGCCCCGACACCTGGTACCCCTCCAGGTGCACGCGGTGCTCGCTGTCACCTGCACACGCACACACACATACACACTGCCCCGACACCTGGTACCCCTCCAGGTGCACGCGGTGCTCGCTGTCACCTGCACACGCACACACACATACACACTGCCCCGACACCTGGTACCCCTCCAGGTGCACGCGGTGCTCGCTGTCACCTGCACACGCACACACACATACACACTGCCCCGACACCTGGTACCCCTCCAGGTGCACGCGGTGCTCGCTGTCACCTGCACACGCACACACACATACACACTGCCCCGACACCTGGTACCCCTCCAGGTGCACGCGGTGCTCGCTGTCACCTGCACACGCACACACACATACACACTGCCCCGACACCTGGTACCCCTCCAGGTGCACGCGGTGCTCGCTGTCACCTGCACACGCACACACACATACACACTGCCCCGACACCTGGTACCCCTCCAGGTGCACGCGGTGCTCGCTGTCACCTGCACACGCACACACACATACACACTGCCCCGACACCTGGTACCCCTCCAGGTGCACGCGGTGCTCGCTGTCACCTGCACACGCACACACACATACACACTGCCCCGACACCTGGTACCCCTCCAGGTGCACGCGGTGCTCGCTGTCACCTGCACACGCACACACACATACACACTGCCCCGACACCTGGTACCCCTCCAGGTGCACGCGGTGCTCGCTGTCACCTGCACACGCACACACACATACACACTGCCCCGACACCTGGTACCCCTCCAGGTGCACGCGGTGCTCGCTGTCACCTGCACAAGCACACACACATACACACTGCCCCGACACCTGGTACCCCTCCAGGTGCACGCGGTGCTCGCTGTCACCTGCACACGCACACACACATACACACTGCCCCGACACCTGGTACCCCTCCAGGTGCACGCGGTGCTCGCTGTCACCTGCACACGCACACACACATACACACTGCCCCGACACCTGGTACCCCTCCAGGTGCACGCGGTGCTCGCTGTCACCTGCACACGCACACACACATACACACTGCCCCGACACCTGGTACCCCTCCAGGTGCACGCGGTGCTCGCTGTCACCTGCACACGCACACACACATACACACTGCCCCGACACCTGGTACCCCTCCAGGTGCACGCGGTGCTCGCTGTCACCTGCACACGCACACACACATACACACTGCCCCGACACCTGGTACCCCTCCAGGTGCACGCGGTGCTCGCTGTCACCTGCACACGCACACACACATACACACTGCCCCGACACCTGGTACCCCTCCAGGTGCACGCGGTGCTCGCTGTCACCTGCACACGCACACACACATACACACTGCCCCGACACCTGGTACCCCTCCAGGTGCACGCGGTGCTCGCTGTCACCTGCACAAGCACACACACATACACACTGCCCCGACACCTGGTACCCCTCCAGGTGCACGCGGTGCTCGCTGTCACCTGCACACGCACACACACATACACACTGCCCCGACACCTGGTACCCCTCCAGGTGCACGCGGTGCTCGCTGTCACCTGCACACGCACACACACATACACACTGCCCCGACACCTGGTACCCCTCCAGGTGCACGCGGTGCTCGCTGTCACCTGCACACGCACACACACATACACACTGCCCCGACACCTGGTACCCGCAAAAACGCACGTACACAACAATTGTACGTCAAAAACAAACATTGTTCAAGCTGAAATGTAACCCTTATGCAATATTATGATGTTTGACTGCATTAATTATAATTAGGACAATTAACAGAAAAGTTACCAGCATTATAACCATTGTTGTTATTGATAGGATTGGTCTCAACATCTAAATTCATAGTTGGAATTGAATATTGTAATAGCTTTATTGTTTTTTTTAATCCAACAATATCAATTTGGCAGGAAGGTAGCCGATACCTTGGATCAACACAGAGACTTTTTATGCAAGCAAAATGTAGTGTTCCTGTGGGCTTATCAAGTAATCTTGCTACTTTTATTAAAAGTAAGCATAAAGGTAGCTGATATAGTGAATAAATAAATACATTAACTATTTTTATCCCGAAAAATTGCAGTGTGCCCTTATGGTTAGCAAGGATTGCCAAAAAGTATATTTGCGACTTTTTAAATAGTTCTACATATATAGATAGTTCGGAATAGAATATAGGGCAAATGAAATGGGATATAAAGGGCAGAACTGCCTTGCCTTGAATCATGGAATAGATTGGGACGCCACGGAAAAAAGTACAAAGAACGGCGGTCACGGTGAGTGTGAATATAATACAGTATGCGAAATAAAGAAATAATATGTGTCTGATGTGGAATGGACAAAAAATTATCTGCACCCGGGCGAAAACGGGTCAGGCCGCTAGTACATAATGAAAATCTTAAATATCATCAATCAATCAAATCATAATGAAAAAAAATCTTACTACTTTATTGTTTCACCGAATGAAAGAGCAAAAGTTTAATTTCACCACCAACATTTTTTGAATATACAGTATAACAATTGTCATTGCAAGGGCCAATCCAGGGGGGAGGTCATGACCTTCCCCCTGATCTGGCTCCAGATTGACAGAATGTATTTATTGTGTTGATGATTTTTGATAAAATGTATAAGCACAGTTAATTCTTTGTTTGTCGATAAATAAAGTAAAAAAGTGTGTGTGTGTTCATAAATCTCGGCTGTAACAAGCTTTAAAAAATCATTATTACCAATTCGAGTATTGAAATCGGACTCAGTGTTCTGACAAGAACTATATGGACAAAAACAGATCATGTACCAGTGCTGTTTTAACAACTGCAGTAAAGCAACTCACCCGTGACGCAAACAGTGACGAACTTAGAGCCAAAATACCCCGACGAGGCGTGCCGGCACGCGTTTGGATACTGGTTCTGATAATGTCCCGCCATGATGCACTCTTGCGCCGTGAGGAAGTGCGTGTCCACGCCTCTGTAACGAGAGAACAGAGCGGGTAAGCGAGGGTGTGTGGCGGCGGGGGTGTAGGGGGTGCGGCGGCGGGAGGGGCGGGAGGGGTACCGTATGTGCTTGACGGTGCCGCTGGCCAGGTCGAGCGGCAGCAGGTCGGTGAAGAGCCAGCCCACGGGGCGCAGGCCCAGGCGGCGCGTGAGCTCGGCCAGCAGCGGCGCGCGCGGGTCGGGCTGCAGCTCGATGCTGTCGCGACTCGACGTCTGCGGCGGCTCGTAGATGGCGGCCACGCGCGCGCGGATACCTGCACACCACACCACACGCTCGTCAGTGGCGCCGCCGCGCGGGACGGGCGGGTCGCGAGCGGCGGCGCCACGCACCTAGCGGCACGTCCGGATGTCTCTCGTAGTAGCCGTAGAGGAAGCCGATGCGCTGGTGGCCGGTGGCGCGCCAGTAGGCGAGGAAGCGCTCCACGAGCGCGGGGTGCTCGAACAGCACGTTGTCGACGTGGCGGTAGGGCTGGCGGTTGAGCGTCACGGCGCCGGGCTGGCACTTGGAGCAGATGCCGCGCGGCCACGGCGGGTGCTCCGTGCAGCCTGTGCAAACGACGACTGCATGCTTACACACTGTGCCTTGCCACGCCACGAATATTGTCCGGCAATATGAATTTGCAGTAAAAAACACTCATTCAAATATACAGCAAACTATTGTATTGATGAACGTGATTAAGTGTTGCTTAGATGTTAGAAAACATGGTTATTAAGCGAATTATTGGTACTGGTTGATAAAAAATGATGGACACAAACATACCTGGTTTAATTTTGCAAGAGAGCTCATCTAAGGATATGAAGTTTTTAGATGTGATTTTGCGTAGATATGCATGAAAGGACATGTGCTTAATGTTCTGCTCTTTGAGATACCCCTCATCCCACGGTTCTAGGGGAGTACAATGCACACAGCAGCCTTTTGAATTGTGTCTGCATCTGTAAATTGAGTACACATTGCACTGCCAGAATCTCTACAGGTTGCTAAAATCAAAATTGATGCAATAAATGGCACTTATTTATTTTCCATGGTTAATAAATTAAATTTATAAGATGTATTTACTATTATTAAAGGTCTTGCCAATTGTATGTGCTTAGACTGACGCCATCTATGCTGTTACACAATTAATTACTTACAATTTCTCATCTCTTTGTCTCTGTATGCTGCCAGAAGTTTTGTACAGCTCCAAGTCGATGTCATCCTCCTGGCAAGCTGCTGGCCGCTGTGTCACAGGTGCCACAGCTGCAGAGTCATGTGAGGTGGAAGGCCCTGCCTCTACATGATTGACTGGTTCACCAAAAGGCTGGTTGTTTGCCTGATTATGAAGAAAGAAGGTAATTTTTTTTTATAAGATTTCTTCGAAACGTCAATAATGACAATATAAATTACATCGTTTCTAGGCAATTTTTCTGTATATAAAGATAAACAGGTGCTTGATAACTGGGAATCATTTGAACTTGAAATAATATGTATGTGCAAGATGCTACCAAGTTATTTACCTATTTTTTAGTATCTCATTAGTATATGATTACCATGTCATAATATATCAATAAAAGGAAAATGCCCATTCATAGTATCAGTATAAACATAATTGATACTGATACCAATACTGATTAAAATTCATTTTAGCATTTTTTGTGGTTTGACCTTACACATTTTGCTATTTTATCCTGGTTACAGATATTTGTAAAATAAAGAAATATCACCACATTTTAAATTTAGTTCACAGAGCCGAAGACAAAAAAAAAATCTTCTATTGGACTTCAAGTTTATATCTCTCAATTTGAAAATATATATTTTTTTTTCCTACACATAAAAATAGTTTTCATCAAGACACAAAAATGGGCATTCTCCTTTCAATCTAAATATTATTATTGAAATTACATTATGTTTTGGAATATGTTGCTCCCTTCATTTTATTGTTAGTCAAAATGATAATGATGTGGAATTATCTAATATTGCATTATAATAATATAATTCACGACTGTTAGTGATAACTGGTCAGAGAGACAAAACAAACAGACAATACAATATGTGCATTAGACCTCAGCGCTAGTGGTTGGCTGATCGAAAAGCACTGCTCCATTGACAGGACTCAAGTAGAGCATGTCACCATGTTGGAGACCGCACTCGCGCAGCCGCCGAGACTTGCTTGATGTGATCTCCTCTTTGCGTTGCCGGTCCTTATGCAGTGTGAAGGCGAAAGAGCTCAGTCCCAGCGCCTCGTATATCCGCTCAAACAGCTGCGCCGTCACGTCTGTGTCCAGCAAGTCCACGCGCGCCGTACCCTCCGCCGACTGCACGCGAATCGTCTGAACACACAATCATCGCCAACACTCAAAACAAAACGCTTAACCTTCGAAAATGTCAAGTCATCCTCCTGCTTGGCGGCACCGGTACGCCACCCCAAGTCGCCTGAAACAACTGAGCTCTGTGGACCGCGCCACATTACTTGTTTACTGAAAATATTTTCCTTTTTATAGACTTCTCGAGCAAATCATATGGAAATTCAAGTTTTGCTGATTCTCCAGGAGATTTTGTAATTTACTATGAAATAAATTACAGAACCTATGTTAATACGGTATTGTGTTCAAGATTTCTCTTTACCATTTTCTTAGACCCCGACATTTTTATGAAAATAAAACTGCAAAACACCAACAATGCACTGACATAATAATTTTGACAATTTTTGTGTTTCTCTACCCTGGCGACGTCACAGGCGACGTTTAGCCAGTGATTCAAGTCTCAACGAATCTACTGTCTTTTTTCAAATGTATACATAAAACATAGCATTGTTTAACTCTAATGCTGTAAATACCTATTAACATAAACCTTCAAATGGAACGCGAAGATGACATGTCATTTTAGTAAGTCGGATACGCGTACAAAAATTCATGTGATTCAATTTTATTCGACGGATATTATTTTGTTTAAGTCATCGAAAATTGCATTTTTACGTGTATTTGATTCGAAGCCTGTACTTGTCAATTCATCATACTATTTTGTCAAATCAAATATTTTGATTTGTGACTAATATTCAATAATTAATTCATTGAATCAGCCAAATGAGCCGAAGAAACAGAAATAAAATCCCTGTTTAGTTTCTGAACAAATAAATGACTAATTATTGGACTGTAAAAAGTTCAAAACAATATCACGAGGGTATAAAGTACAAAATAACACAAATCTAATTTTGACGGTGAGATTAATATTTTTAAGTAATGTTTTCTTACACGCCTGTCTACCCTCAATTCTGTGCAATTTATATTAAAAGGACTTAATACTTCTTAATTGATAAAGATTGTGGAAACTGTGCAAGTCGGTCTTTGGGGAAAGTGTCATTAGAAGTATCAGCGTTGTGTTGTGTGTTCTAAAATAACTAATGTAATATAGATATTGGATAGGTAGTCAGTGAGGTGCCAGGTGGTCCGGCGAACGTGCAGGTGTCCGCACTACGCGCGCTGCGCTCCTGTACGACGCTTTTCACCGCGAATACAAACTGAAGTTTCGGATTCCCACTAAGTCTTAATATCAAAAGTGTTTTTTTTTTATTGTACCGTACGTATTTCTAACTTTAATGGCTCAGTTGCCTTACGAATAATGAGTTTGTGAAGTTTTAGATGTGAGTGAAAGGTCTATCAGATTTCAAATAAATGTAGGAAATATAAAATGTAAATCTCCCACATATCTATATTGCTCCATATTTTTCTGCATACTGGTTCATATTATTTGTACTGTATTGGAGATTGGAATTTGCAAGTACAGAAGTATGTGATGTGTATGAGTAATGTGGGAAATAGTTTCTATTTATATTGTGTAAAAATGTCACACCAGTGGAATGTGTACCAAAATAAGATTGATCTAATACATATCAGCAATAACATCATTAATAATTGCAGTTATTATTCCATGAAAAGAATTCTTTTCTTCAATAAAATTATTTTTTTGCTGAAAAAAATATTTTAATAATTGTAAGGTGTTACAAACTCAATATTTGTGATTATGCTGGCATCTTAAGTTTCAAAAATGAATAGATAAAAATTGGATTACAAACATGTGATAAAAGATACCTTTCCAGTGCTGAGTTGAAGAGTGGTACAATAATGTCGGAGCAGAGCACCATTGTGCAGCTGTACATATATGACCTGACCCATGGGTTTGCATCCCTGCTTGCCCCTGCTATTATTGGTAAGTCTAAGTACACAGTAAATAGTATGTATCGTCATACATTATTATGGTGGAAACATACACACTGCTATGTTCTACAATTATTGGTTTAAATAATATTTTCTTGCTCCTTCAATTTTATAATAGGTGTACAAATAAGTTCCCGCCGTTTTTTGTCAACATAATAATGTTGATTGCGAAAGAACGATAATTTTAATTTAATCGAAGTATGGTCCATCACTAGCAACTACTTTTTCCCATATTTCAGGCAGCGTTCGGATTCCACGTCTGAAGAATTTCTTATCTTTTGAGGCTAAACACGAATCAACCCAATTCTGGGTATCGTCATATGATGTGAATCGCTGTTTCGATAGAGCAAGTACCATTGACCGGAACAGATGATAGACGGACAGCACAATGTCTGGTGAATACAGCGGGTGGGGTAGTACTTCCCAATCAAGTGTTTTCAAATAGTTTTTCACCGGAACCGCTAGATGCGGATGAGCATTTTTATGAAGAAGAATATTTTTGTTGTGTCTGAAGTATTATTAAGGGCGTTTTCCTTCAGATCACGGCTCAATCTCATCAATGGAGCTCGGTAGAGTTCCAGTGATTGTTTCAGTTGGATTAAATAAATAATAAACACCCAACAGTCACATACATAGTCCTGACCCCACACTAAGATCGAGTCTTGTGCCGTGGGTATCAGGAACTACGAGAGACTTTTCGGTCTCACAAACACCCAGACCCGGAAGAAATATTTGTGGGTCGCACAAACATTTCTCTCGGTGCGGGGATCGAACCCGCGGCCTCTTGTTTCACAGGTGGCGTCTAACCAACTGCGCCACGGAGGCTGTCAATAACTCGTAATACACCACCACACCCAACTGATCTCACAAAATAAACAGCATGAGTGTTTTTCTATGAGTATTCGGTTTTGATGTAGATGTTGACGCGTGGCCAGGTAGTCCCAATGATTATCTTCTTTTTCGAATATCATAATGTATCCATTTTTCACCACCAGTTTAAAATCGGTGATTTAGTCGTACAAGACTGTATCACTCACAACATGTTCTCTCACTCAAGGCAGCATCATTATATTCTTCTATGAGCAATCGATGCGCCTTAGATGCAAATATTTTTAAATTAAAGAAGTAGATTAAAAGTTCCCGCAAATGACGCTTATTTGGGTCAAATTTAGTCATTTTTGCATCAAAAGAAATATATGATGCTAATACGAAGTTAATAATTTGATAGAGTTGTGTTGTTCTTGAATGAACAACCTAATTTTCAAGCTGGTTATCATCTGCGAAATTTAACGTGAGCTTCGTGGTATGTCATTTCTATCAAAACGGCGGAAACTTATTTGTACTCCTAATAACTGAGCTATACATATTTAGTTTCCACAAGGAAAAAAAGGTTGAATGGAAGTGAACAGGACTGCCAAAATAATGATTGTGTGATGTAAAGGTGTAGTAGTGTAAACAATTTGTAGTTATGTATGCATTCATAGTTAATAATAGTTATATTACGGTCCATGCTGCTCGCTCTTGGAACGATCTGCCACTTACTATAAGAAAAGCCAAATCTCTATCCATATTTAAAAATCATCTTAGATCACATTACTTATCACTTTAATAAATTATTTTCTCTCAGATAAAAATTTTATGTATCATATATATTATAGTTTATGTAGTATATATTGATATTATATGTTTATAAAAAAATGTATCACCTTATCACCTTCAAATTATTTTTTGTTACTTTGTATTGTTTTTCCCTATAGTATCCACGCATTTCTTCCTCGCTTCCATACATTACAGTCCATCTTAAGTTTGTCTGGAAGAAATCGCCTTCAGTGTTAAGACTGCCATTCGTTACACATATATAAGCGCTTGTATTATTATGTATGTTATTAGTGTGGTGTACAATAAAGTATTTATAAATAAGTATTTATAATATAGAGGGATATTAGCAGGCTGTCTCTGATCATCTATACGTATAAATAAAATTGAAGTGTCTGTTTGTAAAGTGAAAAAAAAAATCCAATACATATCGTTATATACACAATACCTATAACGAAAATGAACTTAGATTTTTTTGTCTGTCTGTCTGTCCGTTTGTTCCGGCTAATCTGACATGGCTGGACCGATTTTGACGGAATGTTTATTGTCAGGTAGCTGATATAATAAGGAGTAACTTAGGCTACATTTATTTTAGAAAAAAATCTTTTATTTTAGAAAAATAAAGTTTTTGTTACATTCCACGCGGACGAAGTCGCGGGTACAGCTAGTTTAAAATATATTTAGCTGCCTATGGAAAATTCACTTCTGATCAGTGATCAGTCAAGAATATATGTAGTTCTGATCAATTTATGAGAATGGTGAAATGATATGATATTCATTAGGCGATCTGCAATTCAATTCAGGGGTGTTTAATTTTTTGGAATAGCTTGAATATTATTTTTAAAGATTAATGTTTTATTTATTGCATTGAATGGCAAGACGAACATGCCGTTCGTCTGTTGGTAAGCGATACGACCGCTCATGAACAGTGGCAAAACCAAACACTTCAATTACAAAACAATGTTTGGCATTCCACTGCGCTCGCCGTCCTGATACATGAGATGTTTAGTCTCAATATGTCCAGTAATTACTCTGGCTACAATGTCCTTCACACTGAAACACAACAGTGCATTTACATTACTATTTGTCAGGAGAAACAGACATTGCGGTGGTACCCACCCAAGCGGCCTATCACATATGAGAGACCACCAACAACAACAAGACCTACCAACAGTAAATAGCAATAGTAATGTGGCAAAATACAGACCCAATATTTGCAGGATGCTTGTCGGGGCATACAGAGCAAAGGAATCGTCTCTGCATGTAGCTTTCTTAGACCTGCAGAAGACCACCACAATCTGGTGGGCATTGAATGGGTGAATGGGGTATCTTGATATTATCAGAGACATATCTTCGTTTCGAGTTTTTTGTTTAGGCCGCAACCATTGGCGATATTAACCCTTTCTCGATTGGTGTTGGACCAAGGCTCGACGCTGAGTCCAATCCTCTTCAGTGTAGTGCTTGACGTCATCACGTCTGATATTCAGTACCATTCGCCCTGGTTTTTTTATTTTTGCCGGATGTCAATGAGGCTAAAGGGTCTCATCTATAATGGCATCGTTTGGCTTGTGCTCCTGCATGGATCAGAGACGTGACCTGCCCTCAGGCGACATGTCCAGGAGTTCTATGTCGCGGAGATTTAGATGCTGCGATAGATGAGTCAATAGCTTACTATTGAGGATGTATGAGACCAGACGAAACGGAGGAGATTCAACCTGAAGACGGATTGACCGTTATTCTGTTACAACTGGTATTCCGACATAGGCCTCATCTAAAGATTTTGTCTTTTTCCTTGGTCTGGGAAGCCACGTTGGACCCGATTTTTTTTTAAATCGTCCTCTCATCTCCTAGCTGGTCAGTTTCTGTTTGTTTTGCTCTCTAATGGGCACCATTAGGTTGTTAGTCTTGTCCATTTTTCTATCGTTGCTTGTCTACCTCTATTTTAGTTGTTTGTATGTTCCGTATGCATTCTTGAATTTTGTTTCCATTCTGTTGATTTTTAATTTTTCTCATTTTTCTTTGAACTACTATTGTGCTTCTCCCTATCCCATTTTGATAAACATTAATCCTGTTTGCTAGTTGTTCTGGTAACTCCCAGGTTTGACACCCGTATATAGTAAAATCTATTCCAGAGAAACTAGGAGTGAGACAGTATTATCGGTCTTTAACACCGTAACACCTGAAGACTAAAGGGGACAAGGACAAGGTGTCCCTGTTGTAATTCAACATAAAGCAACCAGCCAGTATGTGGTACGGACTTAGCGTCGTGTAAACACATCGTACTAGTAATTGTGCAAAAGCATACGTATTAAAGCGTAATTGGCTATCTCGCGCGTACGGTCGCGTGGGCGCTGCCCCCCAGGCCCCGACCCAGTTGTAGCGTATTCGCCATCGAATGCGTTTCAAGGACTTATTTTCGTGATCCACTTTACAACTCTATACATAGATTCACTACCTGTCGCCTCATTGTGCGAATTTTTTTCTAACGTGGACTGTTACTCGTTCTCACGTTTCAAATATACTTCAGTAATCTGCTGTTACTTATCTTGTACTTTACGATTTGACTTCATCAATAGAGGAATTTGGTGCTGTGTTGTCAATCTCTGTTATATTCTAGAATTTTAAAGAGTTAAAGGACAAACAAATAAATACGATAAAAATTAATATATTTTTTATCACATGATGAATTCGATAATTTTTTGACCTACGAACAAATTGTACTGTTACTGTATCAGCTCATATATGTCAAACTGTAGGCCTCTTCTACAACCGAGGGTACGAATGGGATGGGGTTAGGCCATGAAGTCTCTGAAAAGTCAGAGGTGTGCCCTGAGATGTAAACCCGCGTCCCGCGTGAGGATGCTGGCCGCGTCTGGCCCGTCACTAACAGGGTCACCACGCACACATGAACAAATTATATTTCGAAATTTCATGATGATAAAGCAATTCGGAAACATGACACATAATTCTATCTTGAGTTAGGGACGTAAATGCGCCTTAGTTGCTGTACTACGCGGAATATCTGTCCTTATCTGTATGAATTTCGTCCAATGTTATAAGACAGCTGTGCGAATCATTAATTATTTTGTTTACGTTGTGTTCACTGAGGGGTTTTACTAATTGCGCATCCTAATACACTGATGAATACGATATTATATTTTGTATGAGTTTTATGTTTGGTATTATTAACTAATATTTACAATATATTTTGTAGTAGTGCATGCGTGTAAAAGTGCGTGGTAACCTGTTGGTAACGGACCAGACGCGGCTGCCAACTTGTATACCATGGTCGAGGATTCAAATCCTAGGGCACACCTATGACTTTTCGGAACATGAATTCGGTAACGAAAAACACGTCGTGGAGGACTATACGGCCTAACTCTCAAACGTATTCTTGATAGAGTAGACGGGGCTCGTGCTCACTGCTCTGCTGTGGGACGTATGCATGTATATATATGGGCTGATCATCAATTAATAATATACCGATCGAAGGGTCTGATATCGATATATCGTAGGCTTGTATGCTGTCTCTACAGCATACAAGCAGTGGCCTATGGCTGCAACATGGATAGCGTTATTAGAGTAGTAGGTACTACTGTCTTATTCGAAGTGCCACAACCAACCTCGCCCCTTTTAGCTCTTCCCTACATTGCTGCATTCTCTACATTGCACACAAGGGTAGGATCTCACATCCGCATATCCTGGTGTAAGCTTTAAAGGATGATTGTTAATTTTATATCGGATAGGCGTATAGGGTTGCTGCGCTGACACAAAGGTTGCACCTCTGAGACAGTGGTCCGCGCTCCATGTTCTCACCTCAGTAGACGCAGCAATGCGCTTAGTGGCGGTTACTGGTTAGTAAAGCTGCGTTGTGTTGGGTTACAGGGCGGCATGTGGAGGGCGTGTGGCACACCGCCATAGTGGCGTACGACCGCGAGTTCTTCTACGGCGGCGGCGGCATCACCAGCTGCGCACCGGTCAGTATACAATATATATACTCGTATATGCTACACACTACATGCACGCACATGTAACTCTTATACAGATATCATATATTGAACTAGGTGCTTCCATCGGAAGCTGATGAAATACACAAAGTTGTTTACATATTGCTGGTGTAAGAATATTAATTATATTCGCCTGGATAATTGAACGATGTCGATCCCGCTAACATTGTTCTTTTTGTATTATATTGTTGTGTATTGATATGACTGCGGTTGCTTTTAAAGCTAAAGAAAAAAACAATAATTTATTCTAATTCTCAGGCTTCTATTACGTTTATACAGTCCCCCATAAAATATTTTCTCATATATCTTCTATGAGCAGAAATCGATCACTTACAAATTGTGGATAAAATATTTTGTCATATTGCATTTAATTAACTTGACTTAATTATTTTTACTCTTATGTCATATATCATTGGGTTGCAAAAAATATCGATATAAACTACTTGGACGTGTTACTACATCACTAGAAAACTGCCATGCCGACCTGTCGCCTACAGTATCTGTATAGTGCATAATATGTATCGTTACTAAATACTGGAATGTGGGTACACCACCACGTGACAGCATATATATACATATATGTTGGAAAAATATTCCGTCGTAAAATTTACAAAATTTCTGGGTACTCGCGATATAATTAATGTTAAAACGAGCTATTTCCATGAGAACAGAATGAAGTCATTCATAAACTGGTGCTCGATCTATTGTTTATACAGGCTATTTTTGTCACGTTCTTTTAATGAATTGTATGAAGTATCTAAATAGGAAACGGCGAATAAGCTTTTAAAAAGTGTTTTTTAAACATTATGTTTGCTAGTATGTTCACACAGATATTGCAGTTTTATTTGTTTACATGAAGTACTAGAATTTCGAATATATGAGACGAATAATATGTGCCAACGGATGCAATGCCGTAAAGTGATTTTGTCCATTGAAAAGTTTTTGGAAGATAAACTCTTCCGAAAACTTTTCTTTTCTCCTTACTTCTCTTCTTCCTTAAATCTTGTTCTAAGTTGAGTTGTTGGGAGATGGTGCCGGCTGCAGTGGCCAGTGCGGACAATACGTTGGTGCACCTCGTGACCACGTGCGTTGGCATGTCTCGCTCCGGGGTGTAACACTACTCGACAGTTATTTGTTTTCTCATTAATTATTTTGTAACAGTTACACGCGTGGATGCCGCGCACTTTATTATTGTTGGCGATTTCCTAATGCGTTGGTCGAAAGGCGAAACCAAACCCACCTAGATTTACACTTGTAGGTATAGATGTATAGAAAATACGTTATTTCACATCTTTGTACGGTTGAATAACTAAGAGGAACTACATCCATTACGCGACGTATTAGATGTTTACTCTGGTGGGGCCACACAGAGGAGCCCAGGGTTCACAAGCTCTCTATTAAGCTTAACATTGGATAATATTATCTGAGAAATAGTAAGAATGAGTATCACGTAACATTGTTCAAATGATTTATTATTACAATATGCATCATCTACGCCCCCTTAATCTTAATCCTGCTAATTGTGGTGGAAACGAATGTTAGTATGTGCAAACAGTTATAGTTTTTATCGAACAGAGTTGTGAACATAGGTGCCCGTTTATCAATCACAATCTGGTATAATCAATTTTACTGGTGGTAGATTTCTCATAATATGTGAGAATCCGACTGATTAGGTACCACCGCAATGTCTATTTTTCCGCAAAACAGCAGTGTAAATGCACTATTGTGTTTTTTTTTTTTTTTTATTGCTATGAATGGCGAGACGAGCATGCCGTTCGCCTGGTGGTAAGCGATACGACCGCTCATGAACAGTAGCAAAACCAAACAACACCTTGAATTACAAAGCAATGCTTGGCATTCCACTGCGCTCGCCATCCTGAGACATAAGATGTTAAGTCTCAATATGTCCAGTAGTTACTCTGGCTACAATGCCCTTTAACCCGAAACACAACAGTGCGTTTACACTGCTGTTTGACGGGAGAAATAGACACTGCGGTGGTACCCACCCAGATGGCCTCTCACATATGAGAGACCTACCACCAGTAAATGTGTTTCGGATTGAAGGACATTGGTGCCAGAGTAACTACTGGACATATTGAGGCTTAAAATCTTATATCTCAGGATGGCGAGCGCAGTGAAATGCCAAGCATTGCTTGGTAATTCCAGGTGTTGTTTGGTTTAGCTACTGCTTCTGAGCGGTCGTATCGCTTACCATCAGGCGAACGGCATGCTCGACGCTCGTCTCGATCTATTATAAGGAACTCTAGCTAATGATATTTATTTTATCACAATGTACAAAACAACTAATAGTGCGTCTCGAATTATTATATATCTATTCACCACGAATGTAGGTTTAGCAAAAAAAAAAACTATTTCCTAGTTTTTACAAAGCATATTAAAAATGTGTTTATGTAAAAGGGACGAAGTCGTAAAATCACATGAACCGCATTAACTAAAAACAACAAATATTCCATTCACCCTGTTTTACGGTGTAGGCAGCGCTTTAATCTATTCGAGACTGGTAACGACTACTGGCGAAATGAAGGTGCTTGCTCGCCGGAGCTTACACCGCAGATTTTTTTTTTATTTACATAGAAATGTATACTGCGTAATAAGAAAATTAATCCACTTGAAGTTTATAACCATATCGTTTTCGCTACTACTTTTTGCAGAATGTTTTGTTTCTAAGTAATTTTTGTTTGCTGTATTTTTATACGTATTTCAAATCATTAAGTATTTAAAGCCATGGGTCGATTTACGACAGAAAATGTTAAAAAAATATTTTTATGCGGCGGTTTAATAATCTCCGAGTGTCCAGAGGTCCGATAAGCGTGAATTAAACATGAATGTCCGAAGACACATTGATCATTCGTTAATTCAACAAATATCACCCCGTTTTGAGAGATCCGTAAAAATGTCAGCGCATTTGTTGAGGTTCGCGGTGACGCACACGCGGTGCGGCGCCGTTTATTGACGATATTGTGGTGCAATTTATTATATTTTAATTTCGTGATACTTTGACAACGGTCGGCGAAGAAAAATGTGTTGAACGGAATGTAGGATATGTGAGACACGGAGCATGATCGGCGTTTATATCTGGAGAACGCGTGGGCCCGCCGCGCCGCCCTCCCGCCGCCTGCTGCTTCATACACTATTGTGTTTAGGACATGCCTTGCTTTTTACAACTTCTGAGCTTCACATAAAGTCTCCAGCAAAAATAGATACAGCGAAACAATATTTGTCTTCCCTTCCTTGTTTATCGCCCAAATAAAAGACCCTGAAACCTGTTTAATTGGCATATTATACCAATGAGACAAAATGTTCAGTAGCTTTTAAGTTTGATAGAAATAATTTTCAATGAATACCTACTACGAATACATGTTGTAAGGTTAATGTCGTGCCACGGTAGTTATGAAGCGGTAGTAATATTAAGTACATGCAACAAGAGATTTTCAAAGCACCAGTTGGCCCTGTTATAACTAATATCAAATACTACAATGAAAAAAATTAATCCTCAACCAAACAAAAATAAAAACTGTAGTATTATTCGTGCCTTTTGATATTTGGAAGTGTAAAAAGGTAAAGGAGCCCTCGCATCATTTTGCGAGTCCGACTAGCAATAGGCTTTTTTCTTTTGGTTGACCTTACCCCAGAAGTTAATATTAAAATTATGTTATACAACAGTCTAGTACGAAGCCATGTGGAGTACTGCAGAGAAGCCTGGCGTCCTCAATTTGCTACTCATATCTTACGACTTGAGAGAATTCAAAAATATTTGTTTACTATCTCGCGTATTCTTCCGGAATTGCTAAAAACAATAAAAAATACTTTGCCCGCCTTCATTTCTTTAAAATGCATTCACTCAAGAAGAGATACATCAAATCGGACTTAATCTCTTTTCGTTAAATATTATAACTTCTTTAATTTTTAATTTAGGGAAAAAAGTTAAATAAACTTATTTGTAGGCAAAACAATTTGCTACAAAATATGTTATTAAACATTTTTTGTAAGACGCATAGTTTTCGAATTATCGCGAAAAAAGTGTTTTCACCCTTTTTTCCAAGATAGCGGCCGGGGGACAATGGTGGCGACCCCACAAACTTGAGGTTAAGCTTTTATTGACCCCCCAAACATGTTCCAAAAATAAAATTGCGTCCTCTAAGAAATGCAATATTAGGTCCTTAAATTGTAACATTTCAATGGACTATATATTTAATCTGGCAATTCCGAGTCGATATCCGAGATATCCTGTTACTCTTCGTAAAACCACCTCTGGTTCTGATTCTCTAGTTCCCCGACTCTGCACTCTTTACACAATTCTTACAAACATCAGCTTGATATTTTCGGTGTGTCCCTTAATAACTTTAAAAATATTATTTTAAAAACTGTATAATATTTAGGTTTTCTATACACAACCCCGTTTAATGTATAACAATGAATACTTATACTATACTACGTACTACCTATACTATATTTTTGCTAACCTTAGAACATAATTAATTCCATTCATGTAGTGTGTACTGTGAAAAATTTTACACTTAGCTTTATATTGTTTAGATGTAATCTTTTACTTTTTTATAACAGTGTAACAATTGTGGTGAAACAATTAAAAAAAAGTTAGACTGTATTTAAATACAACCTTTGAATTAAATACATGTCTGCACTAGTTCTCTTATTATGAGCATCCAAACATTTGACCTGCTTGTTTAATTTAAACTCAGTTAAATCACCTTAAACTTAAATATTTCTACCCATGAAATATATCAGTTCATTATGAAGTAGAAATTTTAATTATCGTTTATTTAATTTATCGTTCATTATTTGTTGTCATTCGTCCATATTCAAAAAGTCATATTTTTAATTAAATGGCGACATTAATGTTCATAGAGACATTTCGTACACGCGTCGCATGAAGATCGACGCGTGTACGAAATATAATTTATTTCTCGTAAAATGACTGACGAATGAACATGAAACAAGCGGAAAAACATGGAAATGCGCGGGAGATGGCATCGCGACGGCTCGGCGGGCGGGCGTGCGCAGGCGCGGGGCGCGGTAATGTCACCGGTCACCGCGCGTAATATTAGACACGCAATAATACATTTCATAAGTGCGCGTGCTACTACACCCGCGTTTATTTTTACCACATAACATGCCATATATTTTTTAAGATATCCATTATAAATTGACCTCTCGGTTTCCCTAGTTTCTCGCACTAACAGTATAGAGCGCGAGGAAGGTCGTTGTAAATTGGAGTATTTTCAACGCAACACATTAGTAAACAGTGTCTATTTTAGCGAGAGAGTGATCGCCAAAATAACCCCGGCGCCTAATAAATTATTCAATTCAACTTCAGCAGATTTTTCTTAACGTTCTGTCATTTTGTTCCCTAAGCGAATCGACACGATAATTTGGTATCAGTTATATTACACGATGTGATTCCCCATTTAGTATGCGATTTATAAGTGAACATCCAGGTCACTTCCAGTAGTTCACAATAGAGATGCTCGGGGCCTTCCCCAAGCAGCTCAATACACACCAGTGAACGTTTATATTATATATATTCTGTGATTTCAAATACACAAAATCATTACGTATGTCCTAAGAATAGGAAAATATATGTAGGATTCCACTATTAATTGCTTCGAAGACATCCAGGGCTCGTTCTCGGAATCGGAATCGCGTGGTGTTGTCGCGCTCCACTAACAGCTTCCATAAATACATGTCCTGCGGTGTGCCACCTGCGTTACGTCACAAGCTGTGCACTCGCATTCATTGTATTTAAACATAGAGGCGACATACTGAAAAACCAATGAATAGATGGAGGGGTATATAGGAGGTAAATTTTGTATCAGCCCATATACGTCCCACTGCCCACTGCAGGGCACGGGCCTACTCTACAATCGACAGTACGATTGAGAGTGGTTAGGCCATATAGTCCACCACGCTGGCCTAGTGCAGGTTGGCGGACTTACATACCATAGAAATTCTTACAAACCGCTATGGTATGCAGGTTTCCTCATGATGTTTTCCTTCACCGTTTTAGTGCCAAGCTATATTGACCATAATTTTAAGACAGTTAGAGCCACACATTTTAAATGCCCAATTTATGATGATGACATTTGTGAAGTTACGGTCAAAGTGACTTGGCCTTAGATATTGCGCTTAGTCATACAATGAGGGCTAGGAAGTTGGAACAAAGTATATTGCTATGATAGTATATTACATATTACGCAAGGCAACATTCCTGAGTGTCGGCTGAAATGTGTGTTGCGGTCTGTTTACTTACTCGTAATGTATCATCGTCTACTTTAACACTCGTTCCAAAAGTATGTCTTTCTAAAAAGTGATAAAGTCAGACCGTAGTATGCTTATAGTTTAGAGTATTGTAGGTACGGGTCGACTCTACCTGGGTCGTAATTCGTACCGCTGAATCACGGAAAACCGTCGTGAAGCAGCGTTTTTGCTATAAGGTTTCCTTTAATGAGTGAGATTGCAGAAGACCTAATACTCCTTTCCTATTTCTTTCGCCCTTGTATTTTGAGCGGCAGTCGTCGCACCTAACATCAAGTTGGTGTTGATATGAATGGGTAGCGTACATAACGCGCCAACAGGCCAGCAGTTTGTCTGCCGCAACTATGTAATATTAAAGTTATTCATGTTTAACTTTAAATATATGTAGAACAGATACAAATAAACTTGCAGCTCTGCAATGTGTCAACAAGCAAGCTCTAATATTTGAGTGGCATTGCGATTGCTATAATCTTTGTACTGTTACGTAGTGTGGCGTCTTCTGATCGTGCATTGTTCTTCTGACGTATTCATTTGGCGCCACTCACCAGGTGGCCATTTTCAACTCAGGGTATACATTCTTTGTGGTTAAACTGTAGACGAGAAGTCTGATGTATACAACATCATACGTTGCAGGTAGAGCAATTCGAGTCTTGTGTCGTGAGTATCAGAAGCCACGAGAGACTGCTGCCTCACAAACACTCAGACCCGAAATAAATGCCTGTGGATTACACAAATATAATATGTCTCTGTGCGGGGATCGCAACTCGCGGCCTCTCGTTCCACATCCGGCCTCTAACTAATTGCACCACGGAGGCTGTCAGAATAAAAAATTAAACAATTGTAAATAACATAACCATACAATTGTATTATGTAAGGGTTAGGTAGAAGTACCACTAGTGTCGGTCACATCTTATTAAGCTTATTTCCATCCCAAAAAATAATAGCAGGCGAACTCGTCGTTAAGCAGTCCATACAAATATATCCAAGAACTACAGCAGTTTCATTTTGTCGTAAACAAAATGTCATTTCTATAATTGAATATTTCACCGCTTTGCTATGCATTTCTATAATAAAAGCGAGCGCATCGTCTCGGGAAACGTGTGGGTATGCACATGCGGCGACTTGCAAAAATAGCGCACGTCCGCGTCCGCGACCCCCACCGCCCCGCTCCCCACAACCCGTCTCCTGTCACCCACGTGAGACGAGATTTAGGAGAATATCAGCGGCGGACGCACTGCGCCTCTAGACAAACTGCTAACTCTATATGCTCCTATGACACTATCTATATACTACCTAGTACTTATGTACATGCAACATACATCCATTTAGAAGTAGACGCTCGCTACAGTCTTTCTTACTACGCTTGGGTAGTTCGTAATTCCTAACTGATACCAAATTAGATTTATACTCGTACTGCTCATGTAAATATACATTAATGTTTATTAACCTTCCTATACCCGCGTCAAATACAATAACACATATACCCGCGTCGGTCTCTCGGACCCGATAGTTCTAACGTTTACTAAATAAATATCTATCATTATAACTACATTAAAATTTAATTTACGATTAAAAGCCCAATGTGCTAACATTTTCCGTTCATAAGAAAAAGACGCAAACCGAAACGGTGTCGGTCTGACAGACCAATACGCGGGTATAGGAAGGTTAAAATAAATAAACACACAGTCATATATTATGTACATAGTCCTGACCACACACTAAGATCAAGTCACGTGTCGTGGTCCGTGGATATCAGAGACTACGAGAGACTTTGATCTCACAAACACCCTGACCCGTAACAAATACCTGTGTGATAACACAAATATATTTAACTCAGTGCGGCCTACGAGGATCGAAACCCTGGCCTCACATTTCATAGAGAGCGTCTAACTTTCTATTCGTCAAATAGTTTTCAAGACACTACAATATTACTGGTGCAATATTTAATTGTGACCAAAAATTATGGTTTTTGTATTTTCAAAGAATTTACAAGTATTTGATGTTGATGTAGCATTTCCATATTTATGTATTGAGATGCATGCGTGATGTTGCAGGGCGCGACGCAGCTGGGCGCGCCGCACAAGGTGGAGCAGCTGGGCGAGACGTTCGTGCCCTTCCAGGTGTTCGTGGACTACCTGCAGGGGCTCGCCACCACCACCTACGCGTGAGCACTTATTGCCATCACTGTACTTTAAGCTTTAAAATGTACGGAGCTGAGGAGTGGGATGGAATAGGGATGGGAAGAGGAAAGGTGTATTGGGTATCCTGCAATCTCACTCATTGAACGAAACTCGACAGCAAAGATGTCGCTTCACGTCGATCTCTTGTGAGACAGTTACCACCGCTCCGGACGAGCCTGCCCGTCCATGCTGCCTCGTGACCGACAATAGCATGGCTCTACCACTTTGTAAAACATGATGATGTAGCATGTATCGTGCGCGCAGGCCCGCCATGTACAACCTGCTGGAGCACAACTGCAACCACTTCAGCGACGAGGTGGCGCAGTTCCTGTGCGGCGCGCGCGTGCCCAAGCACATCCTGGCGCAGCCCGAGGAGCTGCTGGACGCGCCACAACGCGCCGCGCTGCACGCGCTGCTCGCCGACCTGCTGCCCGACGCGCCCGGACAGGTACCCGCCACCGCCCTCACCACCGCCCCCACCAGTACCTATGCTCACCTCCTGTCACATCCGGCACCGCCTCGCCTCGCGCGGTTAATATTCTTTATATGAAATTGTATGGACATGCGCTCACTACGTAACGTCACCGGATCGCCGCCGTCCAGGCGTGGACTACTCGGTGACAACTCGTTGTTCGCATGCTTGTCTTGAGTTGTTGCGCGCATTGACAGTTTATAAGCCCCGAATGAACCGCACGTTTTCACAGAGTGGACCACGCGAGGTCCACCCGTGGTCCACCTGCTGCATCGAGTGGGCCGCGAGCGACGAGGCGATGCCGGGTGGGTCTTGTGACCGGTAACCTTTATGACACCATTCGATAATGTTGCTTATAGTGATCAAATTCCGAGAATTAATGACGTACGGCAAACTAAAAGAAAAAGACGAAAGGTGCGTCGAGGCCGTGCCGGGTGGGTTAAATAAGCGATTAAACCTTTAAAGAGTTATCTTCAGGCAGACTTTCTTTTGGGCGATGATATGACGAGGTGTTGTTAATTTCATTCGAGATGAAACATAAAACATAATTTGATGTTGTGTGAATAAATGAATGGTGGCCAAGCATTAGGCATGTGTGATGTGCCAGACTGCAGACAAGTAATGTGTGTTGTGTTGGTGCGCAGACGCGATACGCGGGCGGCACGGGCGGGCGGCACGCGCGCCAGGACAGCCCCGACTACCTCACGCTCAACAACCAGATCGACGAAGTCAGGTGAATACGAACAACACTTTTATACTTCAATACTTATATAGATGTCACTGGGTCAAATATCTATCTAATGGTGCATCCACACCGCATTTACTTATTGTTGAGCAACTTTTCCAAATGTTACTCAGCACCATCAGATAACATAATTTTATATGTTGCCTAACATGTAGTAATAATCGTTGCGTCCTTTTTATAATCCCAGGCATCTCTGTCGAATCTTATAAAAGCATTAAGCAGGCTGGCATAATTATTGCGAGATATCGGACCCGTCTGTTTTTCACTGTTACTCTTGTTGGACGCCATTGCACTTACTATCAGATGCATTGCAATCACTTTGTTAAGTCGGTAAAAGAAGGCCAGTGCCATTATTGAGGAATATATCATCATATCTAATTTTCATAATTGTAGGTGATAAAAGTGATAAGTGCGTGGGGGCCTTCGAATCACAGGGCACAACTCTGACTTTTCGGAGTCATGAGTGTATTTAATCACCACGCACTACTCGTATAACGGTCAAGGAAAACATCGTGAGGAAACCTGCGTACCATAGCGATTTGTAAAGAATTTCTATGGCATGTAAAGTCCGCCAACACGAATTAGGCCAGCGTGGTGGACTATATGGCCAAACCACTCTCAATAGTACTCGATTGTGGAGTAGGCCCGTGCCCAGCGGGACGTACGTACGGGGCCAATAAAGGCGATAAAAAAGTAGTGAGTGTAGTAGGAGTTAGAGTAAATGTAGTGTAATTGTGTGCGTGGCGGGTGTGCGGGCGGCGGGGTGTGCGGCGCGGCGGCGCGTCTGCTGCGCCGAGCGTGGCGCGCACTGTGCCGCAACACGCGCGCGCCTGATGCGCATGCGCACGCACGGGATCCACTCCGCAAGCCTTTCTGAACGCACTCTACCCGACACCATCAACATATTTTGTTCCTGTTTCTTTGACTCAATAAACTTTAAGTCTCAATGTCTGTGTATTTGTTTTAGTTAGAGTATTTGTTATTTCATACTGGCAAGACAAAGTGATAACGATACATCTGGTAGTAAGTACAATGTATACAAATAGAGTATCCATCGGCCAGAAATGGTTACATCTCGCCGCAGTTATCGTCCAGCTCTATGTTTACACGATGCATTTTTATATGTCACTATGACCACGATCCACTATCGTGTCTGGTAGTCACTATTCAAGCGGATACGAATGTTAACTGGCAACTTTTAAATGCCTGGCACTTTCACTCATATAATACATAACAACAAAGCTGTTATTTACCTAAGTTTCTGTAAGATGGTGGTACTATGCCGCCTTACCGATCGAGTCGAGTAGCTTTAACAACCTACAGGAAGTTTCTACCAATTATAAACCAACATCGTATCGCGTACCATACCATTTCGCTCATTAAGCATTAAGCATTGAGCAATAATATTAGTTTTGGGTCTGGTGGGTGTTTGTGAAACCGAAAAGTCTCTTGTGGGTCTTGATTCTTGCGACACATCACATTTTTATCTTGGTGTGGGGGTAAAAAAAAGCAAAGCTCTAACAGCTTATTTTAGGTAGGTGTACGAGCCTTACACAGGAGTTAATCTCTAGGAAAATTGATATAAAATTTCAGTCAATATTACTAATTTGTTTAAGATTAAACAGGCAACCATAACGTCGTTTGGTGGATACGGTCGTATATGATAAATAACCAGACGGTCCGGGGTTTTGGAGGCGCCAAGTTCGGTCATGTACTGAAATATAAGCACAAATAAAATAAAATAAAGATAATAGTTTTATGTCACAAAAACTGAAAACGACGTACAAACACAGCTGTGAAAAACAATAAAAAATAATGAAAAAAAAAAGGACATTTTCGCACGTCGCGGCTGTGACATGTAGATGATCACTCAGCAAAAAAGTTACGCTGCGGTGCGGACCGTATCACAACGCTGATTCTCGGTTGGATGACATAACAAGTTAGTAGTTAGCACGTGTGTGTGGGTACAGGCAGCAGTCGGCGGAGCTGGAGGCGCGGCGCAGCACGCTGGCCGAGAAGCTCGCGCGCAAGGAGCGCCGCAAGGAGAAGAAGCGCAAGAAACACCTGCGCGACGCGCCCGGAGCCGCGCATGACGACGACGACGACGGTCAGTACCCACTGCACACTACTGCACAACATTTTATTGAAATAGATGGCGAGACGAGCATGCCGTTCGGCTGATGGTAAGCGAAACGACCGCTCATGAATGTAGCAAATTCAAACAACACCTTGAATTACAAAGCAATGCTTGGTATTCGCTGTTGTCAACCATGACTCAGCATAAATAAGCAGGCTCGTCCGGAACGGTACCACAGTCTCACAGGAAACTGTCGCGAAGCGATTGTTTTGCTTCGCGTTTCATTCAGTAAGTGTAATTGCCTGATGCCCAATACCCTTTTTCTCTTCCAAAAATTTTTCCTTCGTGCTCCTCTCTCTATTTGATGGTCCGGCAACATATCTATAAGGGTCCATTCAAGGGTTGTGGATGTTCGTGGGCGGCTGTGATCAGCTACTATCAGGTTATCTGATTGCTCGTTTGCCGGACCTATTGATTATAACAAAAAAGATAAAAGACGAAAGCCAAGCAAGATTTAAGGTATTGTACTGGAGCGTATATTGCTATAAATATTTGTTCCACTCTCTATGGTATTCACGATTGTAGAGGAGGCCCGTGCCCTGCAGTGGGACGTATATGGGCTGATACTGATACTGATGTACACATACCTACGACCCACGCGGACACCAGTAGAACGAGAGGGAGGATGGTGTAACTGCTTAAGAGCCATAAGAGATCATCCATCTCTTGTCATAAGGGCCTTGAATTGCCTACATGACCAATAAACACATTTCATTTCATTTCATAACAGTGACAAAGATGAACAGAATTACAGGTAGGTCTCTCATATGGGAGAGGCTGCCTGGGTAGGTACCACCGCATTATTTATTGCTTCCACTAAAGCAGCAGTGTAACTGCACTGTTCTGTTCTGGTTTGTAGGACATTGTACCCAGTGTAACTACTGGACATAATGAGACTATATATCACATATGTCACAGGATGGCAAGCGCAGTGGAATGCCAAGCATTGCTTTTTATTTCATGGTGTTACATGGTTTTAGTCAGTAACACAGAACAGTCGTATCGCTTACAAGCAAGGGAATGGCATGCTTGTCTCGCCATTCATCTGAATAAAAAATAGAGGTATGGTGCTGCTTTGTTTGGTACAAATATTACTGTCGTGATACCCTTCTGTTGTCCCTAGTATGATAACTTTATGCGTGCTACTGGGTATCATTTAAGCGTAGACGGAGAAACTAATAGACGGAGTCACATGTTCTATCCCTTTTACACAAAACGAAAGAGATTTATACATAACGTTCATGTAAGAAAGAGATGCAAGCTTTTGTAGCCTGTCCTTATCGGCGTAACCGCTTGACTCCAGGAAATTTGACGTTTTGGAGGCAAATATTTACATTATTTGGGGTGGCCAGCGGTCCGACGGTTGATATTCCCTAAAACAAAAGATATTAAAGATTT
Source organism: Hyles lineata (assembly GCA_030180105.1). Taxonomy (NCBI): domain Eukaryota; kingdom Metazoa; phylum Arthropoda; class Insecta; order Lepidoptera; family Sphingidae; genus Hyles; species Hyles lineata. The sequence goes on along the minus strand of JARJEE010000035.1, from coordinate 3,780,431 downwards.
AAATTACATATTAAAAAACAAACCTCATTAATTATCTTTTATTTTTTAAACTTTTTCCTTATATGTATATGGTTACTGTATATGGTTGCGCAGTAGATATTGTTTTTGAAATAAAACTATTATTTACGGATTCTATCGCGGATTTGGTTTAAGTTTTGCTTTTCTTAACTTCTCCACGCGACGTTTCGATTACTTTACAAATTTCGTGGTCACGGGGCGGACTAGATATTATTTTGTTTTATTACAATAGTTTTTATTTTCAGAACTAGCTATTTACTTAAATTATGTTTATGTTATACAGTGTTTTTATTTGTTCTGGGTGATGGCTGGTGACCCAGGCATGTATGGGCACTGTAGTTCTACTCAAAGTTAAAATATCGATATTTTAGCAATTATATTTTTTAAAGAGCGGTCAAAGTTTCCCGATACCTTAGGAAAAACGTGTCAACCTGGCCACACTCCCACAAAAATCGCTATCTCATACTAGGTTACGCGGTGGCTACCCCTGTGCATTTAAGTAATCATTATTATAAAACTTATTTATAAAATGTTTGAGTACATTGGACGTGTTCAATCTATCTTCCACTATCACGATTATTGCTCAAGAAGTTTGCCGCGCACTATAAAATGATTTGTACTGTACTATACAGTATCAGCTCATATACGTCCCAACTGCAGGGCACGGGCCTCCTCTACAATCTAGAGTACGATTGAAATGTTGTACGAAGTATAAAATATTTTATGCCTACTAGCGGCATCTAGTAAGTATATGGGGCAAAACTTCGGACGGATAAGAAATAGTTTTATAGCTTTTAGCATGTGTTTTGTAATGATTGTTTACTACAATACTCGTGAGATGTCGCTGTACACGTATGTATTTATAAATGCGTTTGTATGTGGCAATAACATTAGAATGTGAACAATGTGTATATTTTCCGACAATTCGGCTGTGAAACGATGTGCGTTGCAACTTGGAACATGAGAACGTATGTCACCACCACAGTCACCACCAACAATAAATTTATTAAATTGAGCATTTCAGTCACAACTGTACCTAAACAATATTATTTACAAACGAAATTATTTATAATCAAATTTAAATAAAGTATGTAGGTGTATAACTGACGTATTGGCTGGGAACCATGAAGTCTTGGATTTCATTTTCAGGTCAATCCATTTAGGTACTGCATATTTTTTTGCAATTTTAATTGTCATTTACACTATTTCGGACACGACCAATAGGCTGCGTCGGCGTGTGAGTTTATTTAGTATATAATATACGTATATACATGTATATGTTTGCAGATTCATAATTCACAATTGTACTTAGGTATGTAAATATAACATTAAAGAATTTTAATGTTTACATATGCCGAATTAGAATAAGTAATTATGTCCGAGTGGAAACGGTCAATTGTTTTTGCCATGAACGCAGTCCGCGTCTTCTCACAGTGTCGACCCGGTCACCTGGAGACCCATAGCAATATCAATAGCAAGGAATCTTGCTAAACGACAACATATCATTAATATGCAGAAGAAACCAGATGGTCAACAACATCGAGCCCTGTGAAACTTCGGCATTTACTAACATGAGTGCTGGTGCGCCCATCCGTCGAAAATGGCACCCATTCTACGTCCCTACAGAAAACCAGAAATCCACGAACACCTGTTGATGGGCAGACCGTATGCCGGAAGCTTGGCGAGGAAACCATGCCGCCCCTATTGAACGCCTTGGCTATTTTGAGGCTCATAGCAAGAGCCTCGCCACGCCGGTCATACGCGAAGCAGTACAAACGCTAAAAGATAACCCATCAATTAACAGTAAAATAATGGATCAGTTGAGCGTGAATGATCCGCCGCCGAATCCATAACTTTACATCTCACTAAGATGGTTGCTACTAATGCTGAAAGCGTGAGGTATTCTAGAGTGACGTGATACTCAAAGTAAAATGATGAGACGTGGTATGAGGTGGTGACAGGAGTTGCCAATTCCGCGTCGGAAGCGATGCGACGCTCGCGGGATGCGACCAGTATTAATGATCTCGCGTCAGTAATTTGTTCGCAAACAGACGTGCGCTCGAATTCACCGAATTGCCTTGTCCAATATAATCAATTTTTACATCCGATTAATCAGAATAGGTATGCATTTATAAGGAGCCTTTACAATATTTTTCAAGCTAAATTTGTAAAATTATGCTATTGAATGCGTACTGATTTGACCTTTCAAGTTTTTTTAGTATCCAATGACGGATATTCATCAGGAAATACATATCAACAAATATGTTTACATTCATAATAACAAGCTTTCATGGTCTGACGGCCATGTATAAATGAATCCGAGCAGGATTTCATGTTGGATTTTGCGAAACATATCGATATTATTCTTCAGAAAGGTTGTCTTCAGATGCCCCAATAGTTATGATAAGTCAGTGTTTCTGCAACTTGCGGAAACTATAGTGCGCAATACCGTAATAAATGTAGGTTCGGCAGAAATTATTATTTTGTAATGTTGAAAACATTACAATATAGCCTGCAGCATTATTTGTGCAAATGAAAAATCAGGAACAGGAAGCGAGTTTTCCGCCGCGCAGTTAGCAAGTAGTATTGGCACAGTATCGAGTGTGGACTAAAAAAAGCAGCGGCGCGAGTGGATGTGATTGACCGGCCGCCTATGTGCCGCGCAGCCGCCGGTTGAACGCATCGCAAGTGGGTCGCTACTCACTACCAACTGCTTTACTGGCGATACAGCTCACTCGAAAAATGTTACACTCACCCCACTTGTTTTCCGGATATCAATTATATGCATGACTCTCACATAGACCTATCAGAGTATATGAGGACCGCTTGCTGGAAGAAAACAGCGAAATTTCAACCAATAGCTGTCTATTGTCCAATTTGAAGAATATAATAACTTCCATTTACTGGGGGTTACTCTACTCCGACACAACGTTTTTTGGTTATTGCATAGGTCCGACAAATGACCGAGCCGGTTACCTTAGGATAAGTGACTACTGCTGTTTATAAACATCCATAACGCTGGGATTATGGATGTACTGCCGGCCCATGAAATCTCGAGGGGAGAGGGAAAGAAAAAGGATGGGTAGAGGGACGAAGTATTGGTCATCCGGCAATCTCTCACTGAACGCAATGCAACAGCGAAGCTTTCGCTTCACGGCGATCTCCTGTGAGACAGTGGTACCAACCCTGAGGATCCAGCCCATTCCTGCTTAGTCATGAGTTAACTGTGTGGCTCTACTACTTTGAAGAACCATAAATTAAGTTAGTAAGTAAGACACTGCCTAAACCATAGACTAAACGCGTAGCTTTTTTTTTAAATAAAATCATTTTTTCTTCATCATCATCATCATCATCTCAGCCATAGGAAGTTCACTGCTGAACATAGGCCTCCCCCAATGATCTCCACATCGACCTGTTGGAAGCGGCCTGCATCCAGCGGTCGCTGGATTTTTCTTACACTATTTTTATTCAAATTTATTAAAATTTATTTGCTATTTTTTAGTTGGATTTTCTATAAAAGCGTACTTTTTTAGTTTTTTTTAAACTATTATTTATTTAAAGTGGATAACTTATAACTCATACGTGGATGTCGAAGGTTCGAATATTCGAACGTCGCGTCGCGTCGCGTTGCGTTGCGTCTGAGCATATAGTAACCATCTGAAGCCTGTATTGTACATTTAATATTTCTGACACAGACAATGCGATATAAATAAAAAATAACTCAATTGAAGGATAGTCATTAACCGTGGGTTGTATATCCGCATCTGTCCAGAGAGCAAAAACTCCTGTACATTATGAATAACCCGGTCGTAATTGCCGACGCAAATGTGCCGCGTTCGGGATCAGCTGGTGAACATTAGGTTTCAAACATGTCAGTTGAAAGAGAAGGCGGTCGGCTACTTTAGTTTCGTCAAATGGGACGTAGTCAGAAGTCTTACAAATAGTAGCAGAAGACTAATTCATTTTCCAATATATCGCTGGAGTAGTATACCAGTTCTTTAGCTCCATGTTGCCAGAGGCGCCAATCTCTACTCGATGTAAACCCACAAGTTCTACGTAATTATTTAGTCCTGTCCGAAATACTTCCTTAATTTTTTTTCTGAGCCTCGTTAAAGTGTATCGACACCTGTCCAGATGGCGTAACAAAAGCTTGCCCCTACCAGTGTTATCATCATATGTACCGTTTATATCGTGCTTTAAAAGTTATTTGGCAAAACATACAAATGTTATAAGGCTAACAGAGCGGTGTAAATATGTGGTTTGATGTAAATACGACATGACGACTCACATTCATGATTTTTATTGCTCTGCATTTTATGTAGCATTGAAATAAGGATTAATAAGCTATTATTACGCGGTAGTTCGATTTTTTGGATTTATGCGATCGACCGTCTTTATGACGTCAGAGCCTTTGGACAATATTTGTCTATGGATTTCACAGGATCGGTCGAAGGCGTTGTGGCCCCTGATGGATAATGAGTTACAGTGACGAATGAGTACAAATATTAATCACCCGGCGACGAGTGGTGTGAAAGCTCTTTAGTTCGTATCACACTTCCGCCCGATCCCGAACGCAATTATAAATATAATACGAGGAGCGACGAGGCATCGGTCGGAGCCGCTGGCGCCGCGCCAACACCACGCATTCCTCGCCATTCCACCACCGGCGACCACCACCGCCGCACATCACCGACGCCCGGGGGAGCAGCACAGGTGCGTATACCGCCACCACCACCTTCACCCCGTCCCGACGAGCGTCCTCCACGGATTTAGGTCGCCATGTGTATTTATGGGAGGCTATTTCTGTGCGCGAGTGTGGGTCACGCCGGCCGAGCGTTCTAGTGATTTATATCAGTTTGTTATAATGTGAAATGTTGTAAGTGCAGTGTGTTGAAGTCGTTAAGTGTCTAAATGTGCGACTCTTGGTGGCACGTGTGATGTGTTCATATTGGTGTAGGAGTGCTCAGGTTCCGTCGCCGCTGCAGCGCCTGCCACGTGTACAGCGAGCTTATAAATAGACCAATTAAATGCTTGTAATATGAGTTAAGGTTCACAAGAAGACAATATTACTGATTTGTGTGCTACGTATAGGTACGGTATCTGAAAATTCTCTATGAATATGGTATACTATGTTTTGGGCAATTTGTTATGAGTGATAAAGTGTTCTTTTTGTACGGCGTCGCACAAAATGTTATCATATTGTAATATGTTGTAGGGGAAAAAGTCGCATATTTCAATTTGTCTTTATCTCTTAGTGAAGACTGTTGAGAAATATCGATGTTGCGTGAGATTTCGCCTTTTGTCTGTGGAATCAGAAACCCCGAAAGACTTTTCGCTGACGCAAACATCCAGCAACAAATACTAGTAGATCACAATAATATTAGTCTCGGCGCGAGGATCGAAACAGCGGCCACTCGTTTCACAGCCGGCATCTAATCGGCTGCTCTAGTGGTGACAATAACATATGACATGTCAATATTGTTTTGAAGTTTAATCATATTCAGGACAGTGTGTATGTAGTGATATTACTATTAACTTTACTTTTTTTTAAAACTCGGGCTCGTATGCATATAGCTTATGCGACTTTTAACTTGTAGAATCCATTCTCCACCCTTTTATCATAAATAATTGGATTTGCAATGTTAAATAAATGTCGATTGTCTATTCTCAGTGTTTCGGAACGCATCGGCTCTAAGAAAATGTAACGGTACAGGGAAATCCCTCAGCAACACCTACTGACTTGTTTTTTACTTATTTATTTGTATGAGTATTTATTATAAACACACAGTACAGGTGTCACTGGTTTGTATAGTTTAAGTATGTAACACGTAGTGATGTAGACGCGTGGTGGTGTGCAGACATGGCGGAGGCAGTGGAGACGGCGAGCGCGGCGGCGCTGGAGGACTTGTCGCGCGCGGGGCCCAGCTCGGACGCGCTGGCGCTGGAGGCCGACGAGCGCCGCCAGGAGGAGCAGCGCAAGCGCGACCGCGACCCGCCCATCGTCTACAAGGACATCGACGTTAGTACACACGCATGCGCACGCGCACGCACACACGCACGGCTTAATCACTATCGCTACGAATCAATCCAAATAACATATAAATATGGTATTTCATACATCAATATTTAGCACAAAATCAATAAAATTAATCGACTGCCTCGGTGGCGTGGTCGGTGGGGTTCGATTCCCGGATCGGCCAAAGTGATATTGGATTTTTCTATTCGTAACCAGCCCAGAGTTAAGAGATTTTTGCCCGATATGGCAATAGGCTCGTCCGTAATCACATTGTGGGACGAAACATACACAGCGAAACGTATGTTCCTGATTGCGACTCTCTGTCCACCCTTCTGGGAAAAGAATGTGAGTTTAGTAATGTATGTATGTAGGTATACTTCTTATTATGTAGCTGTCATACTGATAATGCTTATAACACCTTTTAACTTTTACCCAGCTTATTTCCGCTTGACGTGTAATAGAAGGCTTGCCATCATAACATTTGTGTCTTGTAACCGGTCTATAGCATAGTTTCTTTGTAAAGTTTGCTAAATTTTGTCACATTATTGCGCAGATCCTGTATGCAATGTACTGACACACACAAACACACAGCAAACAAACAAGCCATCATCTCCATCTACGCTCTAACTTTATTACATTATTTTCCATGTTTACATGTTCCTTCAGTAAAAATAACTTTCCGTTACATTGAACTCTGAGAAACTTTCGTCTAGTATTTTTTGTTTTCAGCCTAGTTTTTTTAATTATTCTCGTTGCCAAATTCATGTTTTTGTGCTTGGTAAAAAATAGTAAATTTTCCACCGTGCTAATACTTGTTTATTCGTTGTTTCTTTGTTGTACAAAAGTTACACATAGCCAGCACTTTAAATGACGTCATTATAATTAAATAATTATTACGTGGCATATTGATGTTGTATCAATATTTTTATGGATCATAAATCAATAAACTCCCGGACAGTTCGATATGCGCAGTGGGCAGTAATGAAAGTGCAGTCGCGAAGGTCGCTAAAGCGATTTGTAGCGATGATTCACAAGTAGAATAAATATTGCGTGGGGCAGGGCGGGCGTCCTACCGCTTGCCGTAAACAACGCGCGGTACACGCGAGCGCGCGCCGCGTCCAGAATATTCCACGCATTGTCCCGCACGGGGTGACAAACGCCGGCGTGGGAGATACACCGCCACTTGGCTGGAGAACCCAACTGGGTTTATTTGTGTAGTGTTACGTGCATGTCCATAATAGAACCAACACTGACACACACCATGACTCTTGTTTCAATTTATATGCCAACATTAAAAGGAATCTCGCCTTCACCTTCTTAGGAATTTTCAATTATTAGGTAAATAGAGTTGCGTTAGTTACAGTTGTTTAAAAGATTTATCAATCTTCGGTGTTATAAATGAACTCGCACCTTTTGCTCTTTATTAGTTACTTTAGAAATCTCCGTTACGTTATTGAATAAGGACACAACCATTGAGCCCTCATATGGGTGGTGTGTGCAGGGTGCAGTGGAGTTTGAGAAGTTGTCGAAGGCGCTGGAGAGCGTGAGCCTGACGGCGGAGGAGCGGCAGTGCGTGGATGAGCTGCAGCAGTACCTGGTGCACGGCGAGGGCAGCTGGGTGCTCGGCGATGACTTCCTACTCTTCATCGGTATGAGGCGGATTATTTATAACAACTACTCATCTCAGTAGTGTATAATTAGACATATATTAAGATTTTTTTTATCAAATATTGTATTTGAAATCGTTGTCTGGCTCGAAGGATCACGTGAATGTAATTTCCATGTGAAGAGTTTTTATTAGATTGTTAACAAGACGATTTGGTTAATTTAGTTTCTAACGGCGTTGAAGATTGAAGGAATGTTTAGATCATTGGTTATATTATATTTTTTAATAAAAAAATTTTGCAACTTGATTGAACTAGAGTAGTTTTAGTAATTAAACCATCAGTAGGGCAGACACAAAGGAATTATTCGATATTGAGTAGTAGGTAAGTTTTAATTTTAGTGAATCTTAAAATATAAAGTAAATGACAATAAAAATCAACCATGCCAATGCTCCGTATAAGTTTCTAGGCCCCTTAACGCCCCCCTCTTGTCCTACAACTCCCACTTTGAGAGAGACAGGTTGAGATGTGATGTGTAGTGAGGCCTAGTGTGATGTGCGTGCGCGCGTGCAGGGCGGCTGCTGAGCGACGAGTGCGTGTGCGCGGAGGCGCGCGTGGGTGCGCTGCGCTGCCTGGCGGCGGCGGCGCTGCGCGAGGACGTGTCGCTGCTGCTGCACCAGGACCGCCGCCACCACGCGCTGCTCTCGCACGCATACCGCATCGACTCGCGCCCGCTTGATGAACAGCGGGCGCTCGCGCTGTTTGTGAGTCACACAACACTAAGTCTCTCATGTCTTACCGCATACCATAGTACTTATCAACTATACCTTATATTCACAATGCGTAAACAAGTAAAGAATGTACTTGTTATACAATCGAGACATTTATATCACTTTAAATTAAAATAATTAAAATAAATTAATTATGGTCAAAAACGAAGCTGAGCTAGCTTAAGAAAATCAACGCCCACCCGCGTAGCCTTCAACTTTATATAACAGAACTCCGGACACGTATAGAATATTGTCCTTATCTTTTACATAGTTTAAAAAAAAACACATTTTATTTAATATCTGACAGAATTTATTTTTCTGTGAATTTTAATATTGATAGACGGAGGTGACCACTTATCATATCGACGGCAGAAACCAATCTTGTGGTATCACGAAAAATGCAACTGTACACCAGAGCTAAAAAAAACTAATTAAAAAATTAATAACTTGTAAACTAAAAGACTTAGGAATACTATGTTTTTAGTAATAACATTTTAAAATAAAACCTTCCATTTTCACGAGGCTATTCAATGCGGTATTCTTTTCTGAATTGAATGATGTATAAAACTCATATTTGCATTTTTCGAGATACGACAAAATCGCTTTCCTGCGTCGATATGATCTCTCTGTTCATTTGACTCCTACTCTATTTTTATTATGAATATGTGCAGATGTGCAACCTGTTTGAGAACATATCCTCATCCGAATGGCTGCTGTACATCAGCGAGTGGGAATGCAACGGACAGCAGCTCTCCAACATTCGCTGCACCACTAAGGTAAGCATCCTTCATACTTACACACCAAGCCTTAAATTAGTTTTATTGCAAACATTTGTAAAAGGCAGGCGAAAATGTCTATAATTACCCTGATGGTTAAAGTCTCTACCAAACGACACATGAATGCCAACCTGATTGAAAGTGGATATTGTCAAGCTTAACTTGGAACGCAATATTTATATGGGTCGCTACGTTTCTCGATTCCCAACTAGGTGGACGGAGTACCTAACACCAGGGTACAGATGATAGACGCAAGCCGCTTCGAGTAGGTCACTGAGGATGTTGGATGTTGCGGGTTGCCTATGTCGAGTGGTAAATAAGTATTGTCTTTTTTTTCTGAATGGCGAGACGAGCATGCCATTCGCGTGATGGTAAGCGATACGACCGCTCATAACCAGTAAAAACCAAACAACACCTTTAATTATAAAGCAATGCGCTCGCCATCCTGAGACATAAGATGTTAACTGGACATATTGAGGTCCAGTAGTTACTCTGGCTACAATTTCCTTCGTACCGAAACACAAGAGTGCATTTACACTGGTGTTTGTCGGGAGAAATAGACATTGCGTTTGTTCGTACCCAGACGGGTTCTCAAATTGAGAGAGCTACCCCCAGTAGTTTGTGTTGACGTGTGTGCGCGTGCGTGCAGGTGTGCGTGCACGCGACGCTGAGCGAGGACGCGGAGCTGCGCGAGACGGGCACGGCGCTCATGCACAACATCGCCACCAAGGAGGTAAAGACCGTGGTCTGTATCTGCCATCGCTACTGCTTGCCACCATCCGCTGCCAAACGTCGCCAGCCGTACAACAACAGCGGTTCTTACTATCGATATGTGTTCGGTTTGCGGCGGATGTGACGGAGATTTTTTGTCCACATATCTTAATAACATGAAAATAATTTAAACCAATGCACTTTGATGAGTCAGCTCCACTTCTGATACTTGTATGTTATCTTATAACACGTTGTTTGGAAAACTATTTCTTGTTATTGAGATGTGTGGATTATGAAAAGTTATATTGTTCCAACTTATAGAAACGTTTTAATATATTTTAGAGACCAGTTCTAGAATCAGAATTCTCTATACAAACAATCGAATTTATCGGATAAAAATATTCCTTGTTGCGATAGTAACGTCTCGTAGCGTTATTTCGGGCCGCCAGGTGACAACACGTGAAACCTACGTGCACATGAAATATTATATTATGATCTCTGAATAAACAACCATTGTGTGCAATGATAACATTTTAACTAGCCTAAAATAATCTCGGTGACATCTTCACATGGAGACATAAGTCAATGTGTCACTATAGTATCCTAAATATTGTTGACACTCGAATGATTTGTAGTCTTACTTTTAAAAATGAGGACTTGGAAGATAAAGTCGATACTGCATGCAACTGTGGTGCATAATGTAAAACAATGTCTGTCTGATAGTATTAAATGCGTAAAATATAATAATAGATTGGAGGGGCGGCAAACTTCGTTAATACTCGTGTAGTTACTCGTGAGGATTGTGGACTGGAATCAGTGTAGTTTGTTCATGTCGCGCGCTAATTAACGTTTTCCTGTTTTTCGTGCTAACACTACCTATGTATATATAAATAAGACTGTCTCTTCGCCGGTGTACAAGCGTTTCATGTTTAATAGAAATTTTCACCACACGAGTTGGGTGTTACTCCGATGGAACTTTAATACATTAAATAAATATTGATGTACAGGATAAGTGAAAATATTTATATTTCGCGTACTCATTGCGGAACTGCGGCGTTTGTCTACGCCATAATAAAGTTTAGATAATAAATCGACTTGCGAGTACATACGTCATGATTACAGAAGTGACACGAACACAAACAGCGGCGCGGTGTGTGCGCCTCGGATATTTTCTATTATCCTGTACTATACTATTATCTGTCGTGTTGACTAAGTACATTTATATATTATATTCTGTTATAAAAAAACTAGACACTTCCGTGTTTGTCTGTTATTCCAAATTCATCGCTATATTGGTATTTCACAACATTTTTATTCCCAAAATGTAATACTTCGTAAATGATGTTTTTTAATGTTGGCTCCCTTTTATAAAAACAAACATGGCAATATATGAAATATTTTGATTATGTATTAGTAACAGTGTGTTAGATTATATGACCTAACCCCTCACAGTCGTACTCTTGGTTATTAAGGAGCCGATACAGATAGAAATTAGTGAAAGGCTGATTAATTCAGAAATAAATATTGATGACTGAAGCACTATGAGCTTGTCGCTTGCACGTATTGCATGGCAAGTGTAGTGGTTGGTAAAGTGCGTGAAAGAGGGGAGCATGTTGTGAGATACGAATGCGGCGCGTGGTGCGAGTGCGAGCGAGAGCGCTGCAGCGCGTGCGTGTGCGTGTGTTGCAGCGCTTCCAGGTGGGCAAGGCGCTGCGGGACCTGCTGCCCAAGAGGGCCAAGAGCAAGGTACACCACCACTCCCGGACACTGACGGATACATTGTGGACTAAATATTCATTCTATGTTTTATGAGTCTAACATATTTTACGCCGGTTACACGTCTAATCTATCTGATGATATACTTATGTCGATTGCACAGATTGCTTGGCTTTGCTCTTCAACATTAATTAAATGTTGTTGAAAAGATAATTTCCGTGTTTAATATGACTTACATATAAATTATGGCACATAAAGAATGCTTCTCCCAACAAGGGTTGGATTTGTAATGCATTTTTATCTAAAATTGTATGTGTTGTATTTTTGATTGCTGCTGATGCTATAAGGACTGATCTACATGCTTATTTGTAAAATTAACTGACATCTTTGACATCACGACTAATTATACATGTACTATGTTTAATTCATAATTTGTACTGTATTGTGAATCTAATATTTATTGATGATTTTATTTCACTAGACTTTAAAATATACTCACGTGCTATTTTTAGCAATATCGAAACTCTGAAATATTTGCATTGTTAGGGAGAAGGATGTCTAAGCATTGTAAAACTTTTTGCACAGATATGTTCTTAATTTATCTGTTTCCATCCTGAGGTTTAGTCTGGCAGGTGGCCTCATGCCATCATATATAGCCCAGGGCATGTTTTTCATGATATAGAAAATATATTGTGTACCAGTTATTTACCTGTAATAAATGAAATACTAAAATAAGTTTCTGTAGCACAGCTAGTGCACTAGTAAATTAGCGGTAATTGCATGTGCAATACTTGTCGTCTGCGGCAACATCTGCCAAACCGCACTCTAATAAATGTTCACCTTGCGTCGCTTAATAAAGATAATGTGGCGTCAATAACAGTAAACAGTAACGGTTGTTATGTGCGGGACGAGCGCGGCGCGTCAGCACTAAGATCAATTAGTTTATGGCTCGCGATGCTGCCGTTACCTTTACTCTGTTATTACATTGTCTCGGCGTCTCAATGCTGCATGTTACACTTGAGATTCATATCATTTATATTTTATACTATTTGAATTTTTGTAACATTTTTGCTCTAGATTGCCTCGGTGGCGTAGTTGTACTACGGTACAGTTACAAAGCTGAGGTCTTGCGTTTAAATCCTAGGTCGGGCAAAACGATATTAGATATTTCTATTAATTATGAGCGAGAAGTTAGGAATTTGTGCCCGATATTGCGATAGATTAGTCCACTATCACACAGTTGGACGGAACATACAAGGCAAAATATGGGTGTCTTGGTTGCATCTTTGCCTACCCCTTCTGAGAAAAAGACGTGAGTTTATCTTATATGTATGGATTCTAGACTCTTGCATTTTTATTTAGGGTTCCCTGATATAATTGCAGCAATAACGTTGACTATGAGATCGTTCTACCTAGTCGTTTTTCAATTGTCAGGATCCACTATCTCGATTTTTGGCCCCGTCTCTCGTTAAAGAATCAATCGTTATTGATTGTAAACTGAAATTAAATACTGATGTTGATAAAAGTTATCTGGCGGTTTTTAGATGTTAAACTAAGACTGAATTCTGGTTCGCTGGTAGACCATACAGAGTGTATGGTTAAATAAGGGCTTTATGGAACAAAGTATCGAGAATTGTGACATACTACTTTCCCTTTAAAATATATAATTTAGGTACATAGAGTACAAATGAGAGTGTTTGAATAAGATTTTGTTCATACGGCCCTGTACGATGTTATACGAAATTATTTTTCAAAAATAGTTTGTTAGCATTGTTTTTTATATAGTTTTATTATTTGTTTATATATATTTTTTATTCAAGGGTGGATCCAGGGGGGGAGGTCATGGGGTCATGACTCCCCCTGGGCTGGCTCCAGATTGGTAGAATTTATTTATTAGCTTGTTGGTAAAATTTATAAGCACAATTAATTCGTTATATGTCGATAAATAAAGTAAAAAAGTGTGTGTGTTCACAAATCACGGCTGTCACGAACTTAAAAAAAAAATTATTACAAATTCGAGTATTGAAATTGGACCCAGTGTTCTGACAAGAACTATATGACCCCCCTGCGTAAAAGCTGGATTCGTTCTGTGTGTTAATGTGTTTGTGTGTGTTTGCACTGCACCGGCGTGGCGGGCGCGGCGCAGGTGTTCGACGAGGTGTGCGTGGAGCTGGCGATGGCGCTGCTGCAGCTGCTGGCGGGCGCGCCGGGCGAGGAGCAGCTGCACCGCGCGGTGAAGGCGCTGGCGCGGCTGGCGCAGCACTCCAGCGACGTGCCGCAGCTCGTCGCCATGGTGGGGCCCGACCCCGCCGCCTTCCGGTACTACCTCACCCAACTCACATCTCTCTCTCACACACTACATTCTGTCACATAACTGTGTTCTTTTTATTACAATCAATGGCAATCATTACTAGTAAGCGATATGACCGCTCATAAACAGTAGCAAAACCAAACAACACCTGGATTTACAAAACAATGCTTGGCATTCAACTCCGCTCGCCATCCTGAAACATAAAATGTTAATACTCAATATATCCAGTAGTTAATCTGGCTACAACGTCCTTCAATCCGAAACACAACAGTGCATTTACACTGCTGTTTAACGGGAGAAATAGACATTGCAATGGTACCTACCCAGATGGGATCTCATACATGAAAAACCTGCCACCAGTAAACGAACACAATAACGTTTTGACAACGAAATATCTACCGTTATTTCCTATACACCAAACACGAGGTTCAATATAAAATATACAAACCCTACAATAAATACTTATAAATTGTCACTTATCACCGTAGTTACAATATCCAAAACATAAATGGCAATGTTTGTAGAGTATTAAATAAAAACAATCAAGGGTTTTTTAGATTATAGTATGTTTTATAGCAGACTTCCTGCGAGTCGCGCGTCGTGTACACAACAAACTTCGCGGAATATTGGCGCGGGGAAACACGCATTAACTTTAAGGCAATATTAATCTTATGAAAGTACAGGAAACAATAGATAAGAATAGTTGTCATAGATAAACTGACGAAGGAGGAAAAAGAAATAGGTAAACTAATTAAACTGCACCAATTTATCAAAGTACAAGACAAGGCATATGACTTCAAAGTAATTCTGCTTCAATCTCTTATAAAGGTCCCTAATTTAAAAATGGTAAAGTCAGTCATAACTCAGCATAAATGGGTAGTCTCGCCCGGTGCGATAGCACTGACTCACAGGTGATCGACGTAAGGCAACAGATTTGCTGTCGCGTTGCGTTTGATGAGTGAGATACCACCAGGTGATCAATGCGCATTTCCTCTTCGGTTCGGTTATTCGGACCTATGGAATAAAAAAGGGCAAGCAGAATCAAACCCAGTTTGCACTAGGTATTTGCAAGCGTGAGGAGTTAGATACTAGCAGAGCCTTTCAGGCCTTCCCGGGTTACGAGAAAAGGAATGTATTCTACATTCATTTCGTTTATTCCCTTTGTTCGTTACATTCCTCGCGCTAAAAAACCCTTGGAGGAATAAGAAGATATAATAGTGGTATAATGTTGCGTGGCGTGTTGCAGCGGCACGAGTCCGCGCGTGGACGAGCAGATCGACCTCATCATGCAGAAGGTCAAGTAGCGCCGCGTGTACCAGCACTGCCCACCCCGCGACCACACACCACCACACACCACCACCATCACGTACGTCGCCGCTCCAGTATACAGTGGCATTGAGTCCATTTCACATGCAAATATAGTTCTAACGTATTACGGGACACAATATTAAAATAAAAAGCGAGTAGTGTCGAGCTTTCGCTGTTGGATTGTATTCAGATTGAATTGCATTCACCACGGAGTATATTGCAGACACATATTCCTGTCGCTATTAGAAAATTGTTCTGGTCGGCATTGCGCTTACCCGCTGACCCTTTACTATTTTTGTAGTATTTCTGACAATAAGAACTGGACTCATTGCGACTGCCTAGTGTAGTGACGTCAGTAGATGTACATCGTAGATGCTTCTACCTTTTTATGTAGTTACCATTTTAACACATGTGATATGAAATCAAATCGAATTAAATTTATATTAATTATAATGTAATAGTATTGCTGTAGTATATACGTTGTGTATTAATCAAGAGCTTTTATTTATTTAATTATTTTTTCAAGTTTAATTAAAGTTTTAAGTATGTGATGGGGCGTGTGGGTCGCTCGCGAGACGTCGTTGCGTATATACGGTTGTTGTAAATAAATTCTATTAGTGTTTATATAACGGTATTTATTGGTAAGAGGACAAATTTAGAGTAAGTACCTGAGCTTGTCGCAAATATACTATTGTAAGGCGAACTCGGATATGGCGGCTCACTGCTACGTAAACAATGTCATTTATCCACATTCATATACATCAATGTTTTAAATTAAGAACTTTGTGAATTGTACTCGTTATTACAATATCTCGGGATTTATACTATTGACAGCTACTAGCAGCAAAGTATTGTAGCGCAAGCCGCCATTTCGTTTGAAATCCTAATATATGAAAGTTAGTTTCACAGTAATATGGTATATGTAGGTATT
Source organism: Hyles lineata (assembly GCA_030180105.1). Lineage (NCBI taxonomy): Eukaryota > Metazoa > Arthropoda > Insecta > Lepidoptera > Sphingidae > Hyles > Hyles lineata. Next base: position 3,764,270 of record JARJEE010000035.1, on the reverse strand, counting down.
TATATATGTCGCTAGCACTAACACTCGGTGACTGCGGTGCATTTACACTTGTATTATTGGCGGGGACTGCACTAATCTTATTCACGTCGACAATAACACGTCATTCAATCACCTCAAAGTTCATGATTTTAATGTAAATATATACAATTATATGTATCATCTGGTAGTACATACGGTATTTAATATTTATGTCTACACCCCGCACGATCGGTGAGGTACATAATGTGATTTTATATTCGAACACGCATTGTATATGTATGTATAACGCCTTGTAATAAATTACATGACACACAGATACCATAGTTTTATTTATACGCATATTTACATAAATATGTTTTTGTCTCTTATTAATTCGTATAATCGTAATTTATACGTGTTTAAGTATATATTTAATGATAATATTTATTCGTCTCGACAGAGCTGTAGCTATGTGTAAGTAAATAATTTATTTTGGTTTGGACAATAGAAGACTTACAACACTTGAAGGCAGTATCAGTACCTAAGTATGTTTAGCGTTATCTTCATTGTAATTTAATATATTCATATTTTTATTGTTACGTCAGTGGTTCAAAAATGTGTTTTATTACATAAATATTACACTTAACTTTATATATCAAGCTAAATAATATTTAATTAGTGAATAGTTTAAAACTGTTTTTTTTTTGTTGGTATTTTTGGGACCAGGCAAACGGCTATTTGTTTTATTTAATTTTAGTGGTAATTAAAGTATCTGCTGATAAAATGAACTTACTGACTCCTCTATCTATATTATGTAGCTGGGTTAATAGCATGTGGCTATAAATAAATTCCGTGGATAATAAACTGACGAGCCCAATTAATGCCAAAATGTTCGGAAACTATTACAGTTCAGACACTTCTTAATCTAAAGCTACAGTTTCGGCACGGACTATAGGGTCGATCAAACGACAAAAATATTTTTGTCTTTTGATCTACTTTCTACAGAATATGCCATGATTTATTTTGAATATTGTTGTAATAATTGCCAGCATAAGTCGAGTTTTTTAAATAAAATTGTAATCAATAGGCTAACTCCGTGTTTATAAATAGGTGTGAGGCAATAAAAGTGTCTATTTTAACATGGAAGTACCCCTGAGTCGGTGTAGTATCCACAGGGAGTCGGACCGCACGCAGAGATATTAATTACCTGTCGGATTGTTCCAAATCCAAGGACCAAGGTCCTGTTCATCCAGTTTCTATAATTTTATAATAGAAAAAATACTTAAAGTGTACCGGTTTGACTACTATTTTTTTATGATTATTATAATTTCTTCCATGTTTATGAAGTTATTTACCCATCAAACTGCCTTTATTACCTTCTCATAAAAATAGACGCATATAAAAATCCACAGTTCGACTAAAGCCTCTGAGGCAGCGGCGAGGGGGCGCCGTCGACTTCGTGGACGCAGGCTTAACTATTCCGTTATTCTTTTTTATTTTTAACATATCAATTATTTACTTAATGCAACCCGGTTCTCGTTCAAAACGCGGACAGGGTTTAACTCTCTGCACTGAAACAGTTACGGAAACTGTGCAAATATAAAACAGTGGAAAAGTTACAGACGTCCCGCGCAAACAAACATGTTTTTATGAATTCTATATACATAGAGATCTACAATTTAAACGTTATAAAACTTATTGCCTTGTTAGACATGATAAATACAAAAATATACATTTTGCGAAGCTATTTCGAGGTTGGTGGACTGCTGGAGACACAATTCTCATTAGCTGCTTTTCCCTCCCTTGCCCAAGAAAATACATGACCCCAGAATATGTGGTATTTGTGCAGGGATGCCCGTGATCATATGCTTCTTCTGTTATTTTAGAAATTAGGTAACAGGCTGGTATTACAATTTGCTACCCACTTACAGGTAAGCTTTATCAGAGCTAGCAATTCTGCCCTCAAAACAGGAAAAGCTTCGTGATTTATATGAATGATGAATGAACGCATGCTGGATTGGAATTCAAATCTCTAGGAAAATTATCTCATGAGTTGAATGAGTACGAAATCTTATTAAACAGTATCAGATGAAAACAAATAATTGTAGGTAAATGTTGACATTGCCGTGACTAAATAGTGTAAAAAATTTGACGCAATTACAAAATAGATATAATTTAATTAATAGTTTCCATAATATTCCATAACATTCCAGTTAGTATAATAATGATGCTCTCTCTCTCTCTCCCTCTTTAGATACAGGAAGTCCTTTGAAATATTGTTTTAGATCAAAATAAAAAATATTTTCGTAGCATCGCTATCAATGCGTCTATTGAGATCATTATGTGCGTGCAGCGTAATAAGCTGCTACGGTAGCGAGCGTGTAAAACTATCAGTCTCGACTCCCGGGTCATCAATCATGTTGTTTGTGTGTACACTTCACAAATTACTTGCTTTATACCATAGTTTCCCAAAGTGGGCGATATCGCCCCCTTGTGGGCATTGGAGACTTAAAGGGGGGCGTTAAGGATTCCAGAAAAAAAGGGGGGCGATGGTTGATTTGTAATTTTAATTACTTTATATTTTAAAATTCACTAAAATTATAACCTACCTACTACTCAATATCGAATAATTAGTTTATGTTTCTGTCCTATAAGATGGTTTAATCACTAAAAATACTCAAGTACAATCAAGTTGAATCGGCTAATTGTAAGTTTAAACACCAGAGCCGATTAATATATCACATTATAACTGAATATAATTGTTCTATAATCTATGTTTCCCTATCATTAGACTGAAAAAGGTAACAAATAATAAACCTAAATGGATATCTAGGGGTATTAAAATATGTAGTAAAAAGAAAAGAACACTCTTATGGCAATTAAGAATGAAGCCGAATCATGTTAATAAAACTAATTTTAGTACTTATTGCAAACTGTATAAAAAGATAATCTGTATGACACAAAAGGCTCAGAATAATTATAAAATAAAACAATCAACCAATAAAACTAAAACTACTTGGCAAATAATAAACAAATCAAAAAATAGTATTCCTGAGCATAAGCACATAAATGAAATCATGGTAGGAAATAAATGTATCACGGACCCGTACAAAATTACCAACGCTTTTAATAACCACTTTGTTGATAAAATTCAGACAAAACTAAGTGTTGAGAGTAGAATCAAAAAACATAACATAAAACCAAAATTAAATTCAATGTTCATGACGCCTTCTGTCCCTTACGATATATATAAGATAATAATGTCTTTGAAGAATACGAACAGTGTAGGCTACGATGGCATCTCCACAGAAATATTAAAAGCAACCGCCAATGAGATAAGTGGTCACATAAGTCACATGATAAACCTAAGTATTAGTGCTGGTATATATCCTGATGCCTTAAAAATATCAATAATAAAACCACTTTTCAAGAAAGAAAAAAGAGAGTTATTAGTAAATTATAGACCTATATCACTCATTCCAGTTATGTCAAAAATTTTTGAAAAATACATATATAAAGAAATATATAAATATATAGAACATAACAATGTACTGTGCGATGAACAAAAGGGATTTAGACAACATAAAACAATTAATATGGCAATATATGACTTTGTGCACAATGTCATCACTTATATGGATAAACGAACACCAGTTTGTGCTATATTTTGTGATATGACACAAGCTTTCGATTATGTTCACTACTCAACACTTTTGGACAAATTAGATGCTTATGGCATCAGGGGGAATATACTTAGTCTCATAGAATCATATCTGTCCAATCGAAGGCAAAAAACTGAAATTAGCAAAATTAATATTAATAAAAAAACGGAACAGATATACAGGTCCTTGGAACGCAAAGTTACATACGGGGTACCGCAAGGGAGCGTTTTGGGTCCCTTATTGTTTATACTATATATTAATGACTTACCTAAAAGCATAGAATATCCTATCACTTTGTTCGCCGATGACAGTACTATGACAATACATCGTAAACATGTAGACACGTATGAAAATGAAATTAATAAAACATTGACATCTGCTATTACATGGTTAAATGATAATAATCTAAAAATCAATTTAAGTAAAACAAAAGTTATACAATTTAGTCAACGCAATTATAGAGAAAATAAGCTTAATATATGTTACAAATGTGAAAATATTGAAGAAGTAGATAGCACAACATTTTTGGGTTTAGAAATAGATAAAAAGCTATGCTGGAAGCCACACATAAACTCTCTTTGCAAGAAATTAAGTAGATCCGCATATGCTTTACATAGACTATCATCAATTGTTAATGCAGATGCACTCCTCACTGCTTACTATGGTATAGTTGAATCCCACCTGCGTTACGGTATTATATTTTGGGGCAACTCAACAGACAAAGAAACTGCATTTAAAACCCAAAAAAGATGTATAAGGTCCATGTTCCAACTGAAAGCAAATGCTAGTTGTAAGCCATATTTTAAAGAACATAAAATACTGACTCTGCCCTGTGTTTATATATTTGAAATGTCTGTATTTGTGAAGTCCAACCCAGAACGTTTTAAACGCCTAGAAGATGTAGTACCCAGGAACAGACGCGACAAAAGCAGACTACGTCTGCATACTGCTAGGACGAGCCTCATGCGCAGTAGTGTCTTCTGTATGGCACCGGTCATTTACAACAAACTGCCTAAGACTATTAAAGATTACAATATGACATTATTTAAAAAACAATTACGAAATTTTCTAGCAGACAAAGTATACTATAGTTTGACAGAGTATTTAACGGAAAGACTTTAGTTATGATGTAAACAACTGATACTAAACTATTTTCTTTTAAACTTACATTGCATTGACATATTTAATAAAAAAATACTAATGACATAATAAATAATATACTATAATATTAAACTTAATAACTATGATACATTTATATATCTGTCTTTAAAATAATATAATTTTGCATACCATGTAGATGGTTAAATATGGCTGTTCGAATTAATATATGCTTCCACCACATTGTAATACCTGTATTTGCAAAATAAATATATCTTTATCTTTATCTTTATCTTTATCTAATAAATTAAAGACATGATTTTTTTGTTAGGAGTGTATCAATTGGGGGCGCTGAAAAATAATAGACTTTCAAAGGGGGCGGTAAAAGAAATAAGTTTGATCATCTCTGCTTTATACACTAAAATTCGATGAAGTGCCCGTGGTAAAGCCAAGGAAAAATGACGTACGGCTATTACGTTACTTTGGGACGGATAAGTATGTTGCTAATTACCGGCCGTTCTCTATATCCTGACTATCTTTAACAAGGGGTAAAAATAGCTATATAGCATGACTATGTGGGTACAATTTTACGTTTCATTAAATAAAATAGACATATATATTTATCTAATCTAACTATCTATAAATATATGCACCATACCTAACGTGGCCATTTATTTTTTTCACCTCAGTTCCAGGGCACTCCCCTAATTGCCACAGCCAGTATCGGAATTCTTGGTGTCGAGATATCGAGTGACGTTCAATTCCGCGGTCACCTGGAAAGTAAGGCCAAATTGGCCTCAAAGAAGCTAGGTGTGCTCAACAGATCGAGGCGATATTTCACGTCGGGTCAACGTATGCAACTGTATAAGGCGCAAGTCCGGCCCCACGTGGAATATTGCTCCCATCTTTGGGCTGGGGCACCCCAGTACCAGCTTCTTCCTTTCGACCGCATTCAACGTCGGGCTGCTCGAATCATTGACGACCAGGTTCTCTCCGACCGGCTCGATCCTTTGGCTTTGCGTAGAGATGTAGCTTCGCTCTGCATTCTCTATCGCATTTACCACGGGGAGTGTTCTCGTGAATTGTTCGGACTTGTCCCTGCTGCTGAGTTCCGCTACCGTACTACACGTCAAACCTCCAAATACCACCCACATCACCTTGGAGGTTGGAAATCCACCACAGTACGTTTTTCCCGGCACTTTCTCCCACGTACTACAAATCTGTGGAACCAGTTGCCAGCGGGATCATTCCCGGACAGATACGACTTGGCGACCTTCAAAAAACGAGCGTATTCCCACCTCAAAGGCCGGCAACGCATCTCCATGCCCTTTGGTGTTGCAGATGTCCATGGGCAGCGGTATTCACTTACCATCAGGTGAACCGCGTGCTCGTTTGCCCCCTATAACATAAAAAAAAAAAAAAAAAAAAAAATTTTGTGCCAGGGCGGGACATCTGTGGATTTTAATAATAATAAAAAATGTTTGGTGTTTTACAAGTTTTTTTATAGAAGATTGAATAAAAAAATGCACTAAACACAAAATAGTTAGTTAGACACGACTTATTAAGCCCCAGTAGTGGCGTGACTTCCAGGAAGATACATAACGTACTCAATAATGATTGTTGAAAAGTTTGTTAAGACAGTTTTTACGGAAGTGCTGGAATAATTCAACCCAACGGTTTTCAGTAGTAATTCGATAAAGCATTTCGAGCGAGAAATATTTTTAAATTATCGTTTGGTCTGTTTGCAAAAGCGGGACTTTGTCGGCCTTGCTGGGGACACCGGGACAGAGTTCCTGAAAGCGGGACTGTCCCGCCCAAAGCGGGACGTATGGTCACGTTAACCATACCTATACCTCTCTGTCTTTGTTAACTGAAACGTACATTGCATCGAAATATCTAATGAAATCTCTTGTTAAAGACAGATAGATTATAAAGAAAGGCTGTGAATCACCAAAGGCCTTCTTATTCATAAACTATTTCAGTGATCAAATATTTTGTCTTCTTTGCTCCAACTGAATTCAAAAGTCGTTCGAAAGGGACAAAACTGTCGATAACTGAAATAGGTTTTAAACTGTCTATATATAAGGCTAGGCTGTAAATCATAAGGAAATAGTATTATAGGGGAAAAAAGTAAAATTATTTTACTACTTTACCTTGTCATGCGGAACAGTCTAGCTCCCACCTTCTCAATTTCGTTGGTAGAAAGTATAATGACATCGTGAATGCTCCGGGTTGCTATATGGTCGATCTGCTGACAATGCATTATCAAGGTTGAGGCGATAGAACAGAAATAATGAAATAGTCTAGCGAATTAAAGTTAAAGCGGTAGTGGGTATGGTACATAACAGAGAGAACTTATGGTCTGTGGGGTAGAAAAAATGTCGAGTTGAGGTCACACAGGCAAGTGTAGTTCGAAATAATCTTATGGCTTAAAACTTCCCTACACAGTACGTGGATAAGACCTGGCAAGGTATTATGTGAACACTAATGAAGTAACAAGTTCAATATAACGGCTACATTAGTAATCATTACAGACGTATTTCGCGTCTAACAGTACTCTTATTAACAAGCAATTAAGCAGCAGTGTGTTGGCACGTGAGAACCAATAGTAATCTCTTTTTGATTGCCTTCTCAATCGTCCTTTATCACGTGCCGGCTGCCGCTGTTGGATCCTCTTCGAGATATTCGCGGTTAAACCATTGCATTGTCTGTGTGTCCTTTTTACTCCTCCTTTAAGTTTTGAATTAGCACAGTCAAGTGGCAATACTGTACCTGGCGTTAAAGGCTAGTGCATGCCGTCTCGATGTATCAGGTGGTGACAGTCGATTGTCTCTACCTTTGCCATTGCCTCTCTTTTGCTTAAAGATCAGCTGATTAATAAACAAACAAGTGATACGACGATATTGCGGAAAGGTAATACAAGAGCAGGGAGACAGGTGCCGGTGGTCCGTGTGTGTGACGCGGTGCGACATTATCTCGTGGAGATAGGGCGCGGCGCGGCGCGGTGTTTATACGCGGCTCGCGCGCTCACGCGGGACAGCGCGCCGCACGCCGCCGCGCGACACACGTGCGACAGACACCAGGCAGGCACCAGGCAGGGAGTGCAGTGAGCATGGACGCGGACGCGGACGCGGGGCTGCCGCTGGCGACGGGCTCGAAGGCGGAGCGGGCGTGGCTGCGGCTGCTGCGCAAGCGGCTGCCCATCCTGCAGTGGGCGCCGCAGTACGACCGGCTCACGGCGGCCGCCGACCTGGTGGCGGGCGTCACGCTGGGCCTCACGCTCGTGCCGCAGAGCATCGCCTACGCCGCGCTCGCCAACCTGCCCGTGCAGTATGGACTCTACTCATCGTTTATTGGTGAGTGGAAGTTTAAGTTATATCGACAGGTTTTAGCTTCCGCACCTTAAAATCACATATCGGATTTTTTTTGGGTAGTTTCTGTTTGTTGTAAAATTGTAAAGGATGAAAGTATAAAATAAATTGTATTGCATTCTCCTATTAGAAATACTGTAAATACAAACTCTGTTGTAAAAAATGAGTAAAAACAAAAACATAAAAATAAAATTCACTACAAAGGGCAGTCTTATCGGTTAAAGATCTTCATCAAACCACAATTATATGGCACTAATTGGCCACAGACAATGATATATCGTATCTCGTATCCACAAGAATATTAATATAAATTTATCATCGCACTTGAAATGTGTCAATGTTAACTACACCAGAATTTAAAAAGTTGACGGGGAAGAAAGGCTGAATGCGTTGTACATTTATATATTATCTGAATCGCGCAACCTGAGAATACTAAAGACTGCAAAAATCTTGACGTTTCAATTATTAGTATAACTTTGTTAGTTAATCTAGTGGTGCAAGAACTTGCTGGATGTAGACTAGGTATTAGGTCTTTTTAGGAACTGTCGGACAAGAACTAATATGTAGAACTGCATACATAATCAAATTAAAAAAATATATATTTACGCTCTGGATACCCTTGCCAGGTGTTTAGTTTAAATTTTTAAGATTATATTTAAATTAAAATCAACGTATGTCTAGTGATATTTTGTCATGGCCGGCACAAAGCCAGTACATAACTCGTATAAAATTTCTCAAACAAAATATGAAAGTGAAGAATGGGACTTGGGCAAGCTATCCATGAGATGTTGATGAGTGGATGTGAGTAACGTGCGTGGTGTGGTGCGGCAGGCACGATGCTGTACGTGGTGCTGGGCACGGTGAAGGAGGTGTCGATCGGGCCCACGAGCCTGATGGCGCTGCTCACGCTGCATGTGTGCCGCGGCCTGCCCATCGAGTTCGTGGTGCTGCTCACCTTCCTCTCCGGCTGCGTCGTGCTGCTCATGGGCCTGCTGCGCCTCGGTGAGACAACCTCTTTGTTCTTTTTCAACAATACTTACACCTTGTCACCTGCGTCACCTTCACATTGGCTTCACATCGCAACACTCCTACTGTCCTAGTGAAATTAAGCCTTACATTCATATCTAAAATTAGTGTAGGGTTGTTACCTAATTATACAGGGTGACCTTCCTAGGTAACATTGTCCCAAGTTTGAACAAAAACTTCGTGATAGTTTTGTCAAAAATTGCATTAGTTTTGTCAAAAATCGCGATTTTAGGTTTCAAGGCTTTTGATCAACCCCTATAGATGCCGAGTCTTTTTACGGCTCAGGTAAGTTCCCGAACCGAACTGAATTTCAGCTAAGCAGTAAATGTACTCGTATCTATATGGGATGCCCAAAAATCGTGAAAAGGAAAATCACGGTATTTGAGAAAAAAAAAAAAACACTTTCGTACAATGTCACCTGGAGTAATGAGAAACATGTGGGTTAAATTAAGTACCATGTGTCAATATCACCCCGTATAAGAATAGGTTCCGCAAAGTTCCAGCTTTTAAACCACCTTCAATAATCAGAAATTAATTAATTAAGAAACAAGCAATTAATTACAAATCCTTATCAACTTGTTAGTTATTTAGCATATTGTTTCACAATGTAAAGTCGATTGGAAAGCTTCCATTACTTTTCCAAGTACACTCCATATCACATTAACTGTCATATAAATACGAGCGCAGGCATTACGATAAGTCAATTAACAATTCCTGTAGTAGATAAATGTAATGCTACAACTAAAAGTGTCAATAAACGCTTAATAAATATACTGCTATGTGAGAAGTGGTGCAAAAATTAAGTGTATGAATAGTGTACGAATGTTGCGTAATAGTGTCATGAATTTATTTATTTATTTTGAGTAAATATAGATCTTTAACCACAACTGGCTACCCAAAAGCACAAGATTGCTTTGTGCATGTTTACTTTATTTATTCCTCTCACACTCTTTTTGTTTATTTTCTATTCCTCCTTTTATGATAAACCAGTAGTATTAGAGTAAAGTTCATAAAGAGTTGATGTGTTACTGAGACTCGCGAGCTTGCGTGTCGCGTGTGAGATGACAGGTGTGCGTGCGCGTGCGCAGGGTTCCTGGTGGACTTCATCTCGGCGAGCGTGACGAGCGGGTTCACTACGGCCACGGCGCTGATCATCGTGGTGTCGCAGCTGAAGGGGCTGCTGGGGCTGAGCTTCTCGGCGGAGTCGGTGGTGGACAACGTGCGCTGCATCGCGGCGCACTGGGCCCGCGTGCGCCGCGCAGACTGCCTGCTCGCCGCCGCCTGCTGCACCGTGCTGCTGCTGCTCAGGGTACCCGCTCTCACACTCTGATTCTATTCCGGCAGGGACCACCTAAACAAGATTACAAATCTGCCGTAGTTGCACTCGAAAATGCGAGTATGTCATATTTAACTTGAGCTTGCACACCTTCGGTTGTAAAGAGGACAGTGTAATTGTGCCAACTGGTAACAACTTGATGTCTCTTACTCATCACAACGATAAATCCATATTCAATTACCCTATTAAACCCTTATAAAAATATTTCCCGCTTATGTGCATTTGTACCGACGTCTATCATCAGCTGATGGAAATCTGTGTCAACCGACTGTGTAACCGGTGACAGCTGTAATGCTTAGCTGAATTGAAATCAAGTAACGCAATAAAGATAAAGAGTATGTGTACGGCGCCGACACACAAACACGTACTTTATTTATAATTCGTGAACAAACAGTCGTATCGCTCTAAATTTGCTTTCTAACAAACAGTAGTGATAAAATGATAACTCCCCTCCCCTGCGTGACTTTTGCGGAGAAAAAACCCATGACACGAGAATACACACACATCTGTCACATCTGTAACAATAAGACGGAAATATAGATAACCTCACCGTACTTAAATAACAATCAACACCGCTCAATGTTAATTGCTTTGTGCATTACAATACCACTTTCTCGTACTTGTTTTCCAATTACGAAAATAAATGCATCGGGAGCTTCAAAACTTAACACCTTTATTCAAATACTCATAAGGTTTAAAATAGTCGTGTTTAAAGACACTGGATCTCAGAAATAAACTAGGCACAAGTCAAATCGAAGATGACATCAAGGTCGCAAGACACGAAGTTCCACAAATAGTTCAAGGTTCTTTGATGCTCTGTGAATGAATTATGACGAAAGCGCTCATTCATAATTACTCGCAAGCAAGTACGTAAAAATTGAGGATTCATTAGTAGAAGAAAATGAAATGAAGAAAAAAAAGGAAAATGAGTATCCAACTGATATAACATTGGCAATGATTGTTAGGGTCCTTGGATTAGTTAGCTAATTTTTTAGTAACATTAAACTGAAGAGGCCTGATTTTTGAGCAAGTAAGATGTAATTGCAGAAACTGAAGGACCTGCCGGTGAACCCGAAGCGCAGTTCGCTGAAGAAGGTGCTGTGGCTCGTGTCCATCAGCCGCAACGCCATCGTGGTGATTGCCTCCTCCACCTTCGCCTACCTCGTGCACGACCCCGACAACCCCATGTTCAAGCTCTCAGGTAGCACGCCGTATCTTAGCATTACTTTCTTACCTACTTCTTGAATGCTGCTCCAATCAGTTGTCTATAGTTTGTACTATACATTGAAACGATAAGTTGGGTTATTAAAGATCATGACATAATTTGTATTTTATTATTAGGTAATTTTTTACAGATGTTACAATTAGCTAGCAAGTCTGAATTGCCATTCGTAATTTTTTCATTTTGTCAAAATTGTGTTACCTAGTCGCTTATTAAGGGATGATGAGAAAATGATGGTCGAATATTAAGGGATGAGTACAGTATGTGCACGTTGCGTGTTGCGTCGCAGGTCGCGTGGAGCCGGGGCTGCCGCACATCTCTGCGCCGCCGTTCAGCGCCGCCGTGGACAACAGCACGGTGCAGTTCGTGGACATGGTGCAGCAGCTGGGCTCCGGCCTCGTCATGCTGCCCGTCGTCATGGTGCTCGCCAACATCGCCATCGCCAAGGCCTTCAGTCAGTAACGCGTCGGCACTACGCATCAGTCCGTATGTCGTTATTGTTGAGAAGAGTGTTGTGATGAGGTGTGGTGGTGTGCGTGCAGGTAGCGGCGGGCGCGTGGACGCCACGCAGGAGATGGTGACGCTGGGGCTGTGCAACATGGCGGGCTCGCTGGTGCACGCCATGCCCACGTGCGGCGCCTTCACGCGCTCCGCCGTGTCGCACTCCAGCGGCGTGCGCACCCCCGCCGCCGGACTCTACTCCGGTACCCGCGCCGACACTACTCACTGCACGCTACACACTACCAACACTACACACTACACACTACACGCTACACGCTACACACTACACGCTACACACTACACACTACACACTACACACTACACACTACACACTACACACTACACACTACACACTACACACTACACGCTACACACTACACACTACACACTACACACTACACGCTACACACTACACACTACACACTACACACTACACACTACACACTACACACTACACACTACACGCTACACGCTACACACTACACACTACACACTACACACTACACACTACACGCTACACACTACACACTACACACTACACGCTACACACTACACGCTACACACTACACACTACACACTACACACTACACGCTACACACTACACACTACACGCTACACACTACACGCTACACGCTACACACTACACACTACACACTACACACTACACGCTACACACTACACACTACACGCTACACACTACACACTACACACTACACACTACACGCTACACGCTACACGCTACACGCTACACACTACACACTACACACTACACACTACACACTACACACTACACACTACACACTACACACTACACGCTACACGCTACACGCTACACACTACACACTACACGCTACACGCTACACACTACACACTACACACTACACACTACACACTACACACTACACACTACACACTACACACTACACGCTACACGCTACACGCTACACACTACACACTACACACTACACACTACACGCTACACGCTACACACTACACACTACACACTACACGCTACACGCTACACACTACACACTACACGCTACACACTACACGCTACACGCTACACACTACACACTACACACTACACGCTACACACTACACGCTACACACTACACACTACACACTACACACTACACACTACACACTACACGCTACACGCTACACACTACACGCTACACACTACACACTACACACTACACACTACACGCTACACACTACACACTACACACTACACACTACACGCTACACACTACACACTACACACTACACACTACACGCTACACGCTACACACTACACACTACACACTGCATAACGGATAACTGCATCACTACAAGCTTCTAAGAGATTCATAACAACTATTCACGAAACATAATGAAGTAATTATTCGAATGTGTGTTGCAGGATTAATCACTCTGCTGGCGCTGATATTCCTGACGCGGTACTTCTACTTTATCCCGCGCGCGTGTCTCTCGTCCGTGCTCATCTGCGCCGTCATCTTCATGGTGAGCACATTCAGTCATGTTCTATCGACCACTGCTGCTGGCGATATTAACGGTCTAATTACTCATACATACATAAACTCACGCCTTTTTCCCAGGGGTGCTACCAGTACACCCATGTTTCGCATTCTTTGTTACGATTACGATAACTGATGTAGATTTACAGGGGAACAGATGAAATAGGTGGTTTTTTAATTCCGAGATGTAAGTGAACTAATGCCAGTGTGTAAATATATTACGAATTCTTGAGATCAAGGATAATGATGGTAATTATGATGATGAATATTCTAACGCAAAATGTAAACATTTAAGGGCGCAATGACATTTTTGAGGACTTATTATTTTCAGGCAGACTTTATAAAAATGACAAGGCTACCTCCTTGTCATTTTTCATTATAATGACGATCGAACGGAAATGCATCACAGAATGAAAAAAGTTGCAATGAACTAATATTATTACAAACCTGGTAGGACGAGTGGCGGCGCCACGCGTGTAATCAAATCGGGGGAGTAGGGAGCTCGCGACGTGGCTGAGGTAAAACATTGCGCCGCGGCGTCGATATCCCGCGCCATTGTTTACGTTTATCAATTAACTCTCTGACGCGGCTTATCACCAGACCTCTGGCCCTCACACACCCACTGCATACACGACCTGTCTCATCGGGACCGATCTAGGCACAAATACGTGTTTGTTGTGCTCGTGAATTAAGTCGTTGTTATTATATAAATAGAAATCGTGATCGTGCAATAAGCAAATGCATTGTTCGATTCTTTGTTGTGATAGATAGAAGTAAACAGTTAAATTGAAGATGAAAGATTGGTCATTACCATGGAAAACCAGTAATAGTGTCAGGGTAGGATACAATTTTGCTACTGCTAATGATGTCGGGAATTATGACATGTCATAGACATTTGGTGAAGTTTTTTTTATTTATTTTCGTATTGGAGGTGTTGTAGCAATTTCGTTTAAGGAATTTTAAGAAGCGTTTTTAGGATGACTCGGCTTGGTATAACATATTTATTTATGCAGCTCGTTTTTTATGCCATAGTGGTGTGAGCATATAACGAGGAACTCTAGAGTGTAATAAGTGTTGAAAGTGTGTGTGTGTGCGTGTGCGTGCAGATCGACGTGTCGACGGTGGTGCGTCTGTGGCGGCGCGACCGCGCGGCGCTGTGCGTGGTGGTGCTGACGGCGGGCGTGGCGCTGGCGCGCAGCGTGGAGCTGGCGGTGCTGGCGGGCGCGGCGGCGGAGCTGGCGGCGCTGCTGTGGGCGCTGGCGCGGCCGGCGGTGCGCGCGTGTCGGCTGGGCGGCGCGGTGTGCGTGCGCGTGGCGGCGCCGCTGCTGTACTTCAACGCGGAGCGAGGCGCGCGCGCGCTGCTGGCGGCGGCCGAGCGCGCCGCGCCGCACCCCGTGCTGCTCGACGCCGCCGCGCTCACCATCCTCGACTACGGCACCGCCACGGTCTCACCACTATACATTCTCTATACCTCATTACATTACAAAACACACTTCGTAACGAAACATCACAATACTCACCATAAAATAGCTAAATATCTCATATTTTATTTAAACAGCACCTTGTTAACCAATGAGGGCAATATACTTACTCTAACAGAATTAAAATGGTATGTAAAGTCCACGAACTCACACTAAGCCAATGTGGTGAATTATATGGCCAAACCACTTTCAACCATGCTCTCAATTTTGCATTGCAGTAGGACGTAGGACGTATAATATGGACTGATAAACAGAGATTGACCCTCTTGTCCGTCAGTAAAAACACAAAATGAACACAATTTATTCTGTGTTTTTACATCAGAATTAAAAAGAATAAGTACTATTGTATAAAATAATCGACTATTCGATATACCTTCTTTGAATGCTATATTATACTAATTAAAAATGTACTGTTTTTTTTTTAATAATAATGTTATCACATTTGCAGGTACTGGAGCGTGTAATTAAAACCCTGAAATCCAACGGTCAGAAGCTGATAGTGTACAACGTGCCGGGCGAGGTGGTGCACAAGTTCGAGATGCTGGAGGGCGTGGAGCGGCGCGCGCTGCGCTGCAGCTCCGGCGCCGACGCACTCGCCGCCGCGCACCCCCACCCCGACCCCGCGCCCGAGACCCACGCGCTGCTCCCACAACAACCACACAAAGTCTGATCCAGGAGCGGATCCAGGGGGGAGGTCATGGGGGTCATGATCCCCCTGGGCTGGCTCCAGATTCACATAAGTTAATTTTTATCTGGTTGATAAAATGTACAAGCATAATTAATTATTTGTATATCGATTCCATGTCAATCATATTGTTGGGGGTGCTACTAATGGACACGCGGCCCCTGTCGACCATCCCAACATAAATGTTTCAAGTAAACAATAAAAAGAACAAGTAACTACTCGCAAATAAATGCATCCCAAGTCGACTAGGGCTTTGTGAAGTCGCTTTAATTTCACGACAACGGTTTTAGCTTTTTATTGTTATCGACAAGTGAACAGTCTCCTTTATCAGCAATGAAGTAAGTTATTTTTATGGAAACATGTAAATTGTAATAAGCAGATTTTTAAATAATGGTTGGATATTTGTAATGTGCCATAATCTGAAACGTAAACCACCTAGTCACACCAAGTGTGGTGGCTGTAAAAATGTAATCAAATGGAAAGTTTTATCCAAATAGCAATTTAATATGATGACTACATTGTAACATGTATGATAAAGGCGCAGGCGCCGAGTTTAGAGTTTACTTTTAATAAAATGAACTCTAGCTAAATTAAAATTACACAATGTATTAAAGTGCATCCACACTGCAGTTATTTATTGTGGAAAAATGATTCCAAATGTTCCACAGCAACATCTCATAGTAAAATGTTATTTATTGTTAGTAAGTACATGTTCTAATTTTAGTATAATTATGTAAAGTATAGTTGCCTAACATGTAATAATTGATGACATTGTTATATTTTATATTACTCTTTGTTATGTTTTATAAATTTCTGTTACTGGCGGTATGGACGCGATTAGAAACATTCAACAAAAAGTAACAAGTAGCAACAAATGTTATCTAATGTTACAGGGTTTTACAATGTTGCGTCACCAAAGTTGCAATGGTGTTGGTGCACCATCAAACACTCAAATCATGCCTAAAAAGTTAGTTGCACTATGGACCTGAGTGGATCAGTCATGTAAGAGCTAATAAAAAATAAAATACAATTTGCTGCAAGTACAAACATTATGTATCTGTATCAGCCCATATACCTGAGATTTGAACCCGTGACCACCATGAACTTGTGGCAGCCGCGTCTGGTCCGTTTACCAACAGGCCACCACGCATTTATTACAAACATTATGTATTTTATTATAATTCGAGTAGGGTTTTTAAGTCAATACTTGCAGACCATTCAAATGAAGTGGCTTGATGGAGTTTAATATTATTATCAGGTGTGTACAACTACTCAAGTTGTGCTACAACATTTCATTCAGAACGAGTATGTACTACCTATTTGGAAAATTTATGTGTACAATTTGTAAGAAAAAGTTGCTGACTATAATTTTAAAAGGCTGTGTGCCTCACCATTATTCAATGTATTAAGCTAATACTATAATAGTAAATAATAGTATTACTGTGGCTAATATCATTTTATATCATTTACAAGTCGGGTTTCTCAATTTTAATTGTTAATGTATGCGACAGTATATTTTCTTATTATTAATATTATCTAGAACTTAGGTAGGCTTCTCAGTATATAAAATGTGCTCTGTGGTAGACTGTATGGTGATTCGTACTGTGATTGTCATTCCGATTTACTTAATTTCTTTATTGGTTTCTGTTACCAGTTGTTTTTATTAACATGTAAATAAACAATGTAACATATATCACGAGTTTATAACATAAGATAAATTAATAATAAAATATATCTATAAAATATACTGCATTCATCTTAAAACTTGTTAAATGGTGATATATATATATTTTTTTGTTCTAAAATTCTTGATTCTTTAAAGTTAAAGTGATGTTTGACTATTTTATTATTAATATACAATGAGTCAGTTTTTTATTGTTTTATATGTGTTGTACATTGATATAAGATACTTTAAAAAATATATACATGTTAAAGAAACAAAGATTTTTAATTCTGTCACAAGTGTAGATATAGTCTTACCGTGGAGTATCATGTTCTAGCTTGTGGTTTTAGCGAATACGCCTACATATAATACTGGACCCCAAGTTGGTACACCCTGCCTTATACAATAAGATTATTTGTAGCCTGAACATTGATATATACAGTCTGGTCTATAGTCTCTGCCTACCCCTATGGGATACAGGCGTGACGATTATGTATGTACTATGTATGTATGAACATTGATGCAACCCACAATGCGCCCCTATAAACATAGAAACCTATGATGACGTTTCGCAATGAATTTCTAATATTTTCAATGGTTCATCGTTTCTCCAGTATCAATTCAAAAATCGCGCTCCTTCGATAGAATGGTTGAATGAAAACCATTCCACGAAAATCCAAACAAATCGGCAAAAGATGATATTGTTGCCAATACAAAACAAGTTGCATAAAATCGCGGTAATTTTTTCAATCATTAACCTATAATTTATTGCTCAGGGCAATGTTTGGATTACTTGTTTAATACATATTAAAATCGTATTATTATTCCATTACCACCGTAATAAGTTTTAACTAAAAAAATAATGTATTTATACATCTAATCAATTTTTTCCACAATTACATCGATTAGCCTATTGAAAAACGATATGAATACTTATGAAACCAAGGCAATATTGTTCTATGATTTATTAAAGTATATGATTGGTACTATCATAATGTTAAATCATCCTTGCCATCACTAGATTTAGATTTCAAACAACTCTTTTGTAAAGTTCATTTCTAAATGTTGGAATAATTATTAGTTGTTACTAAATCGAATTTATAAGAAAGACGTACTAAAAGTAATGTAATTGAAGCAAACTTACTAAAGTCACATAAGTATCTTGTCAGCATTTTATTTACCCTTAGGTGCCACCTGAATTTCAATCATTTTTATAAAATAGGTCCGACAAACGAGCGAACAGTTTACCCGATGATATGTGATCACTGCCGTCCATGAACATACGGAATGCTTGGATTTTAAATGTGCAACACAGCCGATGAAGTCAGGAGAGGATTGGGAAGGAAAAAGGATGGGATAAGGAAAGGGGTATTAGGTATAGGTTTACCAGAATCTCATGGCATTTTGGGAAATTTGAATTTACGCATTGCAACACTGGGGTAATTGGATGAACATATTTTGATACTTTCAATAATTGTAATTATTTTTTATTTCAAATTGACATTATTTTTTTAGTACAACTTTTTAAATAAATTACATAATGTTTTAAGTAAAAATATAAAGGTTATTTAAACATTATAATTACTTCAAAATTGTACCTTTAGATTAATAGCCAATTAAAATAGGCAAATAAGATTTTTTTCAGTTTTAAATTATAACATACATACGAGTCGTACGAGTATTTATAATATAGATGGAGCGCTGGTACTTTCAAAACGTAGATAAAAATAGTGGTACCGAGCAACCAGTTTCATTTTAATTCTCTCTTCTTGTTAGTTCTCACTTAATCAAACAACTTTCAATTTCCAAATTGTAAGTAGTTTGATTATGAGTCGGTTTTATTTAAATAATTATTAGATTCGATAATTATAATACGAAAGATGCAAGATTGTATAATAAAAACGTATAATTTTATTTCCAGTCTTCTTTATTTCATTAACACTTTAGTCAGAGCTTACTTCTTAATACTCTTCCTGTAAATCTTCTGATGAAGACGATGAAGATAAAGGAATAATAATAAACCGTTCCTTATCTAATATCTCTGGAAACTCCTTTAAATAGGTATTTAATGCATTACTGTTTAGTTTCAAAAAATGATATCAATATACGATAAAACACATACACATATCTAACAGTAACTAAAAAAAATGAAGTATCAAAACTATTCACTCCGACTTACTTGTTAAAACGACGTCGATTTTAAAATCGACGATTTTGTTTAAATTTGATCAAATTATTCACGGATCTAGCGATAAACCTTGTATACAATGTGTCGCACTTGTGATTGTAGAACTAATTTGTACCTTTTCGCTAAGAAAGGATAGAAATCTTAAAATATTCACATCGAATGACATAACTCAAGTTTTGAATCAGCTGTTCGTCGATGGTATTGCCACATAAAAATCATTGTTTTTTTTTTAAATTTTATGCCATGAGATTCTGGTAGACCTATATCAGGCAATCTCACTCACAGAACGAAACGCGACGGCACAGGTCATGTCTATCTTCTGTGAGACCGTGGTACCATAGAGAGCCTGCTGATTCTGCTGAGTTATGACTGACAACAGCTTCGCTTTTCCACTTATTCCTAGTCACAATGAATAATAAAATATTAAAAAATTAACATAGGAAAATAAATTTATATTCTGGCTACACTAAAGAGTGAATGACGACATTTTGATTTGGTAGCGCCGGCCGCTGAGCGGTCGTTGACTTGACAGTCGGGTAGTGGTGCGGCGCGGTGGTGCAGCCGCTCATTCATTCGCGTCTCGCCGCTATTCATCGACCGACTCGTTTTGTCGGTTGTTTTGTGCTTCGCAACAAAGGAAATCGTTAAAAAATATGTAATCCTGACATAAAACGTGAACGGAATTAATCGATTTTAGTGTTCCACGGACGCCGTGTAGTGTGCGGCGCACAGGGTGTCGTTCGCTCAAAATATAGTCGCTTTATCGACCTCATTCGACCGTGTTTATGTTTAGGGTATCTGGGAGTTTGTTTTGCAAACATAATATAGTATACCCGCGAGTCGGATCATAGCTAGTGGTGCAGAGTGCAGCAGGCGCGGTATGTGCTCGGTGTGATGGTGCGAGTGGTGAACATGTGGAAGGTGTCGGCGCTGTGGGCGCTGGCGGCGGCGACGCTGGCGGCGGCCGAAATCGGGCACAACATGAACAACATCACGGAGCACCTGATGCGCGAGATGTCGGATGTGAAGGAGCTGGCGGCTGTGAACTACTCCAGCGCGGTGATCAACGCCACGTACGTGGCCAGCGTGCAGTTCGATATGCGCGCCATGGGCCCGCTCTACAACTCCACGCACCTGGTCATCGACTTCATCGCCAACAAGCAGGCCTATCCTGAAGGTAATGCTGCTGCTTCTTCTAACACCTATGTTACATTACATGCATTTTATAAGATTTAGGTATTTCTAATATCCCAACTAACACTTAGAAAATGCAGAATACTACAATTAAAGCTGTTCTAAATCTTAACATGCATGCTGGAGCTGAATCTAAACATGCATCTTTAAAATATATAATCTTGGGCTTGGATAGACTATAATACCATGTTTGTCATTGCCATTTTTCAAGTATGTGAGACATACATTGATTAAATATATACTAGAGTTGCATCATAAGTGGAAAATCATGAAATCAGCGGTGTAATCATTGTAATATGAAGAGTACATACAATGCACAATATTTACTTAATATGATTTGTGTATAATTAAAAGTACCTTCAGTGTTAGATGGGTTTCAATAGCTGTGTGCAGTGAAATGTAGTTCAGCTCTTAAAGGCACACACCTTATTTTCATTTGTATAGACCTCCACTTACAACCCCTTCTCTGCTTCATTTATTTTATTGCATGTATTTGTTAACAACTATAGTAAAAATTGTACATTGTTTAATATACTCACTTTATTGTAACTTGCCTTACCTTGTGAATCATAAATTGAATTACACATCTTTTCTAACATGATCAACCTCCATAAATATATATGTGGAATATATGACTCAAAGGAAAATAAATAGAAAACTCAATCAGTCTATAATAATGATAAAGAATATGATCATCAAGTTCTTGTTACATTTCTGACCTTTACCAATATAGACAGGTACAAAGTTTTGTTATTTTAACCAAATAATCTTCCAATAAAGTGTGAAAATTACTCACAACGGGTAACTGTTTAAAATCATAATTGCTTTAAAATTCCCATAATTCAGAATAAACAGGTTAACTGATACAAGCAGTTCTTCTCACATTTTTTAGTAATACTAGCAGCTGATTAAACTAATTATTTTGATCTAATAGTATTAAGTAATATACTTTTTTAGTAATTGCTAACATTACACATAATATTGCTATATTTTGTTTAGCTGCAAACATGACCTCTCTTTACCTGAATGTATATAAATATGCAGAGAAAATATTGTATTAAAAAACAAGGATATTTTTAAATTACCTATTTGTTTGACCTTTAAAAAATTATTGTGAAATATGAGTTGCGTTAGGTGGTTATCAATTTTCCTGGAATGTATAATAATTCACAAATGCTTTTAGAATACATAGATTTTATTATAGTGATGTATTTTGTATGACTACGATAATATTTCGCATGTGCGAACAACATTATCAAAACATTGATATAAATAACAAAGTTAGGTATTATAACCATAGTTGATTTTTATTTGTTATCATTTAATTTCGCGACAATCATAAGATATTGTCTTTAGGTAACTCACAATGCATTAGTGAAATGAAATGCAGGAGTAAGCAAAGAACTAGTTTATGTTTTTACTCAGCTGGCTATCTCAAATGTTTCCTGTTTACATACCTTTAATAACACATTATCATAATCATATTGTTTGCGAATTGTAACCAAACTCATGAATATGCATGTGATTTTGTTCATATGTTGCCAAAAAAGTTCCGCATCTACCTACCGACGTCCCCTATCGCGTTCGGAAGTTTGTGGCTCCTATAGAACGATTTGGCTTATAATTTTAACTCATATTCTCAAACCAACATCTAAGTTTACGAGAAATATCTGAAAGCGAAGAACCCACACAAGTGTGATTGCCTTGGGAACTGAAAGCGTAACCCAGGTTTATAACCTTACGACATTGAAGGAACAAGGCTCATTAGAATCATTCAATACTATCGATATGGAGTCTCCAGTGAAAACAGCATTGTTATGAGCTCCGTATCGTTCTGAATCATATTATGGTGGTGTTTACAACTACTAATCACTATTCCGTCACGATAATAATAATCGTACCTCACGTTTCAGGTGAAATATCCAGTGAAGATAACAATCAATGAATGTTTATCATTAGCAAATTGGCTAATTAGTCAATAACCTCATTAGTGGCGTAACGATCAACTGAAGGGATTAGTGATCTTTACGTTGTTTGTTTTCGTAGAATAAAATTCCGTTTGTGAACATAGCTGGTACATTCACATTGGACAGCGTATAGTTTCGTGTGATGCATTGACATAATCAATGGTGTGATGTACTACGGTTGTAATAAAGGTATTCAATCACATACGTTTATATTGTAAACTTTCGTGAAATGAAACACGACTATAGTTGAAATACAAAGTTTACTCCTAAATTAATTTATTAAACGAATTCTATTGTTATCTCCAAATAAACAAATGACAGGGATTCCCAAGAAATTCCCACAAGCGACAGTGATTTCTGTTATTTAGTAGATGTATTTGAATCTCCAATTTAGCAGAGTGAATACCTATTCCGATTTAAAATTTCTCTACAAAAAGAGGCGTAAAAGGGAGCCAAGTTCGATACAAGGAAATTAAGCGATGCGCCGCAACGCGGCGTTCAAAACGGAAGCTAAGTTCTTTAAGTTGTTCTTATTTCTTAAATTATGACTAATTAATTAATTACAAAGCACTACATTAATATTCTGACGCCAAGTCTGCGAACTTGGCCGAAACACTGTTTTGTGTTTACTATGAAACTTAAACTTCCTGAAACCCAAATAGTATGCCACGAAGAGAGAAAAAAAAAACCCAAATAGTATCTTGGGGATATTAGTCTTTAACTTCAAGCAACAAGCATTAAAAAGAATGAAGTCTTATAAGAAGTAATTGTGAATGTCCAGGAAGAATGTTTATTAGAGAGGCGCGCGTGGCACGTGGGCTCGGCGGATGAGACGGCGGTCGGCGACACCACCGTTAGTCGCATTGCCGTGTGGTTATTAAGTTCTTGGGTGTCGGAGTAACGTGGTGCGAGTGTAGTCGTGTGTAGTGCGGCTCCCGTTACGTAACTCGCACCGCACTGCACTGCACTCGAGTGATGTACGCGAACCGTGCTCCTTGCTCTGTGGCATTTTAATGAGGGCTCCCCCCGCGCGCCGGTGGATACATCATTATTTTTTTAACATTATATTTATTTTGTGGGAGTGTTACACTCAAAATTCGGTTGGCATATAGTACATATATGTCACTACATTTACTTCTTACGTGCTTGGTGGCCTGTTGATAACAAACCGAATGCGATTTGTTATAACTTTATTCGAGGGTTCGAATCCTAGGGCATATTGCTGATTTTTACCATATACTTTAGTGCAGAAGAAATATAGAAATGGTGCAAACCATAGAGATGAAAGAAGATTATGTGGTATGTGAAATCCACCACACAGGCATAGTCCAAAGTGAATGGACTATGGCCTAAGCCCTCTCAATCGAAATCTTGATTGTAGGGGACTTTATTATCAACTGCCAAGAGTAACATAAACAAATCATATACTTCTGATAATTTCCTCTTCTCCAAAAAAAAAAAAAAAAAGAAAATATAAGGTAACTCCTGCACAGTAGTTCAATTCAGAACAAAGAAGACAATACTATTGTATTTCTTGCGAGTCGCAAGGCGAGGGAGTACAGCCACAGAAGGCACACAAAACCACGCTTTACAGATTACATGCAGTGTGAATTGTGATGCATAAGTTTAAGTAATACAGTTTTTTTATAACATAACTTGTCAGTTATGACTTGGTAATAATATTTAGAGAATCGCTATTGGATCCTTTTAAATATCTGATACCAATCTCCGTAATGATTGGCCACTAAAACTTTAATCGGTCCATCGATTAGAGATGGATATGAAATTGATCCGATACAGATGATAACCATTAACAATCCAGCGCCAATTGAATAATTAAACACAAGCACCAGTCATGTTGACGACGTTTTTAAGGAATCTGCTTTAAAACTTCACCTTAAATGTAACTCTTCATGCACGCTTGTCGGTTTTAACGACTGTATTTTTCCTTCTTAATTAATAGTTCTTCTATTTATTTTTTAATGCATATGTATGTGTATGAAGAGATTGATGACAGTTGATGAAGCGGTAGAGGTATTTATCAACCATAGCAAATGGCGCTCAATAGTCTGCCTACCCTAATGGGCAATAGGCATAAATTTAAGCATGTACATATATATGATGCTATGCTATGTATATTCAGTCCTTTCGGGGTTATATTACTGTAAGTTGAATACTGACGCTTAGTCCTCTTCTACCTGGAGTTATCCCGGCCGGTGCCAGGGTCCGCCTTCCGGCAAATTCTTATCCATTTCGCCCGATCTTCGGCATCCTCCATAGTAAGGCCATCCATCATATCTTCTTTGACGACATCTAGCCAGCGCTTCTTTGGTCTACCCCTCAGTCGAGACCCGGGAATATTGAGGCTCAGGCACATTGACTGACAATCACTTTTATGAGAATAATTTGTCGGCTTCAATAAAACAGTATACTTAGGGTTTAGACAAGATCAGCTTTAGTGTATGTCAACTATAGGACCGGCAAGATACGATAACATCTCTAGGATTAAGATAGCAATTTATTTTATTTATTTATTTTAAGAAGACCAACAGCATTAATAACAATATAATCACACGAATTCAAGTAACAAAAAGCCAAATAAAGGTCTCCATTGTTAAGTAACAAATTATCTCTAAGTGTAAGTACAACAATAAATTGATTGTTAAATTAATAACAACACGTTCACATGTTTTGTTTCAGCATAAGTAAAGTTACACAATTATAGGTCACTAATATCATTCAACTCATCATGCTTAAGAAACAAAACAATGGACTTACTATCAAGTGTAGCGCATGCTGTTTGCCGTAACGTAATATAAAATTTGTGTGGCGTATATTATACATATTTATATGAAATTTTTATCGGTGAGCAAGGCTGAATGTGTGTAGACTGTAGAGACGTGTCAAAGGTATGCTAAACAGGCTTGTTATCTGGTGCGCGAGGAAGTCGCCACGTTGCAGATGTGTATACTGTAGTGTGTGCACTGCTGCACATGTCACATCGATGCACTTTTTCTATGGACCGGCGTCGCCTGTCGCGAGTTCCCGTCGCCTGTCGCCTGCCGCGTCGGATGTGTAAAAATAACCCTTTCACATTGTCTCCCGGGATAAAAATGCATGACTCTCTTTTACAACCCTTTTTATGTGATCTATTCGAGCGTCGGTCTTTTACGCTGTTTTTCATTCCTTTGCACAGGAGCTTTTATACATAACTTTTTAGATTTTCACTGAGAGATCTGAATTTTTTGTTTGTACTTTTGAAGCTGTTTGAGAACCACGTATAAAATATTCAGCGTAACTGTCACTAAGTGAGAAGGGTACATTTTTGTCGCCCATTTCTCGTATATCATAAAACTTTTATATTGAGTTATATGGATATTTTGAAGCAGACAGAAAAAAACAAAATCAAATGAGAACGGTCGCCCCGGCGCGGCGCTGCTTGGCGACACGTCGGGCAAACTGTAGCTCGTCTTATTAGCGCCTAATTATGTTGCAATTGGTCTGGATAATAGACGTTAATGGACATATTCAGGAGCGTTGTTAGACGATAGCCTACTGTCTAACGGGTAATTAGTTATAAATATTTATCGTAGGGCGAGTAATTTTACTGGGGCGCGGGCGGCGGGTGGAGTGTTCATTAGTTAATAACGAGCGTTTACGATGTGTCTGGGCGAACTCGAGCACCACACACAACACGTTACCAGCGCCGCGCTAAACACCGCATATACATAAATACTCGGAAGAGCAAACAGTCGGCGCATAGTCGGTTTGTTTACTAATAACACGTGCCTTTGACGGTCTACTTCATGCAAATTCACAATGACCATCGCCCTATTTCTGTGATATGACTATAAATGAGAATTCCGCCATAATGGTGATTGACGAAATATCGCTAATTTAACTTGAACCCATTGACTTATATTATGCTTGAACCCTTCGTCAGGGCCTACAGATTGCCTCCATCAGGGCCTGATTTTACTAACGCTACATTGCTATGTAATGCAATACATTCAACAGGAATTATGAATCCTGATTAAAGAATTCAGTGTAGCGTAGGGTATGATAGCTCATAGCCTGTAGCAGTGGCGGCTCATCCGAAAGAGCGCTGGTGCAGTGCACTCCCACGAAAATTACATACTTAGCTAATTTCATAATTTATATATATTTATAATGCATAAGATCCTTACATTACATTCTTTATATTTTACTATGCCTATAAAAAGTCTATTATCTATATATATAAAAGAGGAAGGTGACTGACTGACTGACGTATCAACGCACAGCCGAAACTATTGGAGCTAGGAACGTAAAATTTTCCACAAGAGTTCCTATTGTGACGTAGGTGAGCACTAAGAAGGGATTTTTGGAAATTCAACCCCTAAGGGGGTGAAAAGGGTAAAAAACTGTTGTATGGAAAATCGAAACCGTTAGAGTTACAATTGTCAAACTTGGCACTTTAGTTAGTTATTTAAAAAGGAACTTAACTGTATACTTTGTTTCTCTAAAATTGGCCCTAAAGGGGTTAAAATAAGGGTTGAAGTTTTACGAGACTCGGGTGATTTAATGACAATCTAATCAACGCACAGCCGAAACTACTGAAGCTAGAAACGTGAAATTTTCCACAAAGGTTCCTATTGTAGCGTAGATGAGCACTAAGAAGGGATTTTTGAAATTCAACCCCTAAGGGGGTGAAAAGGGTAAAAAACGGTTGTATGAAAAATCGAAACCGTTAAAGCCACAGTTGTCAAACTTTGCACTTTCGTTAATCAATCAAAAACCAAAATAACTGCATACTTTATTTTTTTAAATTAACCCTAAAGTGGTTAAAATAAGGGTAGAAATTTTGTAGAACCGAACTGTCTAATCAACGCACAGCCGAAACTGATGGAGCTAGAAACGTGAAATTTTACACAGGGATTCCTATTGTGGCATAGGATAGCACTAAGGAAGGATTTATGGATATTCAATCCCTAAGGAGGTGAAAATGGTAAAAAACGGTTGTATAAAAAAATCGAGACCGTTAAAGCCATAGTTGTCAAACTGCCCTTTTGTAAATCGATCAAAAACAAACATAGCTACATATTGAATTTTTCTAAAATTAACCCTGAGGTGGTTAAAATAAGGGTTGAACTTTTGTAGAACCGAACTGTCGGATCAACGCACAGCCGAAACTACCGAAGCTATAAACTTGAAATTTTATACAGGGGTTCCTATTTTGACGTAAGGTAGCACTGAGAAGGAATTTTAAGATATTCCTCCCCCAAGGGGGTGAAAAGGGAAAAATACAGTTGTATGGAAAATCGAAACCGTTAAAGCCAGTTATAAATCTAATAAAAACAAACATAGCTGCATACTTTATTTTTCTAAAGTTAACCCTAAAGTGGTAAGGGTTGAAATTTTGTAGAACCGAACTGTTGCATCAACGTACAACCGAAACTACTGAAGTTACGAACTTGAAATTTTACACGGGGCTTCCTATCATAATTTAGAGCAGTGCTAATGAAGGATTTACTTCAATGAAATTCAATCCCTAAAGGAGTGAAAAGGGTGAAATTGTGTTGTATGGAAAAACGAACCGTGAAAGGTACAGATTTCAAACTTGGCAGTTTAGGTAGTCAATTAAAAACAAAAATAATTTCTTACTTTTTTATGTTAAATTAGCCTCAAAGGGCTTAAAATAAGCGTTGTAATTTTGTATACAAAATCGAAACCACTGTTATTGGTACGAAAATTCGTATTTCAGCTACCTATTATAAACACAAGAAATTGGCATGCACTAATTTTGGAACAATGGCACGAAGGGGATGAAATTTTATAAAAAGTATTTAGGGTTCCGTGGGTACAAAATAACCCATAAAAATTGAGCTTGATGGTTTAATTCAAGAACTGGATAGGGAAAGCAATATTTTAATTTTTACTAATTTTGTACGTTGTTCACGAGTGTAAGAGTTTCACATTTACGGTCAGGGAAAAGGAAGGAATGGACGGAAGGTTAAAATTAAAATTGTGCGTAGTTCTGGGATTATAAATTTTAGAGGGAGGAATTTATTATGTTTAATAGTATTTACTTATTATAGATAAATAATGACCAATTGTAAGGTTTTGGTTTTTATGTTTTAAGTGGAGTTAAAGCGGGAAATCGTTGTTGATAAAGTAAGTAATAACATGATTTGCCCAACAGGATGCTCACTAATAAATAGTGACGTCATTCGGAGTTTTAGAATTTTCTCAGTTTTAGGGGAGAAATGAGGACGTAATATAAAACATATTTTAAATAAAGTTAATAACGCAGACGAAGTTGCGGGCAAAAGCTAGTCTATATATATAAAAGAGGAACCTGACTGACTGACTGACTGACGTATCAACGTACAGCCGAAACTACTGAAGCTAGGAAAGTGAAATTTTCCACAGAGGTTCCTATTATGACGTAGGTGAGCACTAAGAAGGGATTTTAGGAAATTCAACCCCTAAGAGGGTGAAAAGGGTAAAAAACCGTTGTATGGAAAATCGAAACCGTTAAAGTTACAATTGTCAAACTTGGCACTTTAGTTAGTCATTTAAAAAGAAAACTAACTGCATACTTTGTTTGTCTAAAATTAGCCATGAAAGGGTTAAAATAAGGATTGAAGTGTTGCGAGACTAGGGTGATTTAATGGCTGTCTAATCAACGCACAGCCGAAACTGCTGAAGCTAGAAACGTGAAATTTTTCACAGAGGTTTCTATTATGACGTAGATGAGCACTAAGAAGGGATTTTTGGAAATTCAACCCCTAAGAGGGTGAAAAGGGTAAAAAACCGTTGTATGGAAAATCGAAACCGTTAAAGCCACAGTTTTCAAACTTTGCACTTTCGTTAATCAAATAACAACCAAAACAACTGCATACTTCATTTTTTTTTAATTAACCCTAAAGTGGTTAAAATAAGGGTTGAAATTTTGTAGAACCGAACTGTCTAATCAACGCACAGCCGAAACTGCTAGAGCTAGAAACGTGAAAATTTACACAGAGATTCCTATTGTGACGTAGGGTAGCACTAAAAAGGGATTTTAAGATATTCCTCCCCCAAGGGGGTGAAAAGGGAAGAAACAGTTGTATGGAAAATCGAAATCGAAATTTTGTAAATCTATCAAAAACAAACATAGCTGCATACTTTATTTTTCTGAAATTAACCTTAAAGTGGTAAGGGTTGAAATTTTGTAGAACCGAACTGTCGCATCAACGTACAACCGAAACTACTGAAGTTAGGAACTTGAAATTTTACACGGGGCTTCCTATCATAATGTAGAGCAGCGCTAATGAAGTATTTACTGAAATTCAATCCCTAAAGGAGTGAAAAGGGTGAAATTGTGTTGTTTGGAAAAACGAACCGCGAAAGGTACAGATTTCAAACTTGGCAGTTTAGGTAGTCAATTAAAAACAATAATAATTTCTTACTTTTTTGTCTTTAATTAGCCTCAAAGGGCTTAAAATAAGGGTTGTAATTTTGTATACAAAATCGAAACCGCTGTTATTGGTACGAAAATTCGTATTTCAGCTACCTATTATAAACACAAGAAATTGGCATGCGCTAATTTTGGAAAAATGGCACGAAGGGGATGAAATTTTATAAAAAGTATTTAGGTTTCCGTGGGTACAAAATAACCCTTAAAAATTGAGCTTGATGGTATAATTCAAGAACTGGATAGGGAATTTAATTTTAATTTTTACTAATTTTATACGTTGTTCATGAGTGTAAGAGTTTCACATTTACGGTCAGGAAAAACGAAGGAATGGACGGTAGGTTGTGTTGGAATATCGGGCATAAGCAACTTTCATTTTAAATATCCATTAATAGGTTTCGCGCAAATAATACTCATAAGTAAAATTGTGCGTAGTTCCGGGGTTATAAATTTTAGAGGGAGGAAATTATTATGTTTAATAGTATTTACTTATTATAGGTAAATAATGACCAATTGTAAGGTTTTGGCTTTTTATGTTTTAAGTGGAGGTAAAGCGAGAAATCGTTGTTGATAAAGTAAGTAATATATATAGCCACATGATTTGCCCAACAGGATGCTCACTAATAAATAGTGACGTAATTCGGAATTTTAGAATTTTCTCAGTTTTAGGGGAGAAATGAGGACGTAATATAAAACATATTGTAAATAAAGTTAATAACGCAGACGAAGTTGCGGGCAAAAGCTAGTATTACATGTAACGTCAATTTGTAACGAGTGGAGCGCCAGCAATTGCGCTCCTATGAAACGAAGTTTAGTACGAATCTTAGTACTGTATTCAATGCGTGCGAAAGAGAGCAATCGATCCGGGCTGGCGCGTGAAACAAAAGATATCGTATGAGAAGTTAGCGTATTCTGGAGCGCCGCTCACGCGTCACTCAGTTGTCGTTCAGCCAGCCGTGCCGTGCGCGCGCCGATATCCTACTTATGCGCAGTTGTCGTTCTTATGTATACAAACAACTTAATGACTTAATAGTAATTTATAGCAGCTTTTGCTGAAA
Organism: Hyles lineata; assembly: GCA_030180105.1. Classification (NCBI taxonomy): domain Eukaryota; kingdom Metazoa; phylum Arthropoda; class Insecta; order Lepidoptera; family Sphingidae; genus Hyles; species Hyles lineata. Next base: position 3,732,905 of record JARJEE010000035.1, on the reverse strand, counting down.
GCGTAAAACTTTTAAATATTGTATGCACCATTCCTATATTCCTATGACATCAGTAGAATGTGAACATTGTTTTTCGACGTTAAATAAAGTCAAAACGTTTACGCGAAATACTATGGCGTAAGACCGTCTCAATGCATTATCACTACATTTTTTTAAATAGATAGAGTGATTTAATAGGAAGGTTTACATGTATAATAACATCCATTAAATAGTGGAGAAATATTGTTATTTTTGAGGTTTCTAATGTGATGTCGTTAATTATCAATTTTTTCCGCTTACATTGCAAACGCAGGCTGAACCCTACTATATTTATCAAAATAATGTACTAGAATTATTTGTACACATTGAAAAGGTCTACAGAAAACTCCGCGATGGTATATGTCTGTCTCTTATGGATATACCACAGTAACATTTTTTTGTCATTTACTTTTTACGACAAATAATGGCTAATTTTCGAAGCGATTTTAACCAATACAGCATTAATCCTTATCCAATTAAATAGCTTAAATACATTGTTGATTTAATATAGATCTATATGGTCCTTTACAGCACAAGATTTAAATGAATATTTTCGAAGATATTACAGATTTAAAATTGCGGGACGTAGCGCTTGCGGTGGTACTGGCCGGCCGGGGCGGCGGCAACGTGCCTATATAGGAAGGTTTATACGTATAATAATAATACGTACATATTATTATACAGAAATCTATTTGTACCCGGGCGAAGCTGGGCCGGGCTGCTAGTGTATGATAAGCATAGAAAAACGCTTATTTAATTCCATTTCTGATTTTCACAAGAAAGAAATAGATATCTTCGCACGCCAAAAAGACCGGCGAATGGATTTTGTATACAAATAAAATAAATAGTAAGCTCTAGTTTTTCAATTATATTTTTGTGAACCCCCATCAAAAAATTTCACGAGCCGCCTCTGGCCTGTAGGTATAGCTTTATGTACGGTATAGCTACAGACTGTTAGTATTCCGACCGCAATATACTGCGATGTCCACTGATACCGTCGAGAACTAACAAACTTCATGTTTTTCTTGCAGAGACTATCTCTTGCTTTACATTTCACATTTTTGAAACATTTAGGATTGATTTCTTTATCCAAAAATGTTATTTTTAAAATTAAAAGAAATCCGCGGTTGAAGAACGTGATATTGTAACAGTAAGTTGAGCGGAAAACACTTCACCCTAAGATTGACGTGCACTTTTCAATAAATATGACGTGCAAGAGTGTTGATGTTTGGGAGTGAGTGTGAGTAATAATAGAGTGTAGCGGGATGCGCGGGCGCAGGGAGCGCGGCCGTCGACCTTGCGCTCCCGGCGCGGCGCGGCGGCTCACTCAGGGTTGCCAATAACGGATACCTTTACATGTTATAGCATAAGACAAAATATACATATCAGGTATATCTATATTTTCTCATTTTCATGCAATATAAACAAATAAATAACACCCAACAGTCACAAACCTACAAAGAATATCACATTATTTATCAGTTCATAAGGGATTCCTCTGCAATGGTGAATTTTATTGAAAAGACTTAAGCCTCACTCACTAAGGTAATATCACTCTTAATTAGGGTATAATTAACCCGCCACTAATATTAGCGTGAATGATGCATGTTATGACCTAATTTAATCTTCGAGATATAATTAGTAGTGCTTAATGAATTGTAATCTATTTAAAGTACATATGTTATCAGGATACATAATGCATAGTTTATGTATTTTAGAAGTGAGAAACAATTACTTGGTCTACTATCTGTATATTTTGACGCCTTGTTCACGAACATATTGAAATATAGATAGCTGTTTTTTTCACTTCAACAACAACTTCATTGAAAAAGAATATCTTGATGGCCTATTCATAGTTCTCGTGACGTGATTGGCAACAATACTGCTTTATTACCAACTGCATTTCTTGGAATAATCACTGAATAATTGAAGACTTGATTTCAAAAACCACCTTTGTCAAATTTTGGCCCAAATGAGTTAACAACGCCATCTTGTAGACGATTTAACAGGCTTCTATTTGGTATTTAACGTTTCATTTAAAACCACCTTAGTCATGAGATAATCGATATTAAAGCTTGTAAGAGTTCTTCAAAAACAACCTTTGTCAATGGCGTTTCCCTCAAAAATAACCCATGTCAATGACATCGGTTGTTATTGTCAGAAAACGGCAGCTGTCAATGTCACACTGCTCATTTTGTGTTCGCGGTAGGTACTACCCGCCGGCTCTTTTTAGTGTTATTAATTATTCAATCTGTGTTTCGCGTTTTGTAATAGAAGAATGGACAGTAATGAGGCAACGTGGCCTAGAAAAAGACCAAAAAAAGTGAAGGAAGCAGAAGTCATAAGACAAAAAAAGGTAAATGGCGAAGAACATGTAAACCATGTAGGGAAGTTAATACCTGCTGTAGAAGTCGGGCCTGATTGCAAGTAAGTAGTTTTTGGCTATCTGTTTATAATCAACTATCTGCATTGTATTAGTTGTTCCTAGTATGCTTGGTATTTCAGGTGCAAACGGCATCAGTGCTTTGAAAAAATATGTGAGGAAAAAAGAAAACAGGTCTTGTCGGATTTTCTCACGATTGCTTCGAAGGATCTTCAGGACTCTCATTTATCGGGTCTCATCAAAGTCGAGCTTGTTAAACAAAGACGCTCAAGAAAAGCTACGGCTCCCGAAAATGACGAGGATGAGGATGAACAGGATATCAACCATCATGAAGCAGCATTTTACTATAAAGTCCGCATTAAAGAAAATGATAACTTTTTTGATCAACCAGTATGTGCAAAGGCTTTTTGTAGCTTGCATGGTATTGGCAGAAACAGAATAAGACGTATTCAGAAATCCCTAACTGATTCAGCAGTGGCACCTGTGGATAAAAGGGGCAAGCACACAAACAGACCCAATATGCTACCATTGCCAGTAAAGCAGCTTGTAGTTGAACACATCAAATCATTTAAGCCAAGACAGTCGCATTATTCAATCAGGAAAAATCCCAACAGGTTGTACTTGCCAGAAACTTTATCCATAAAAAGAATGCATGAACTATTTCTAAATGACTACCATATTAATGTGCCTTATAAATCATACTGGATGATTTTCACATCTGAATTTAATATCAAATTCGGAGTACCTCGGTCTGACACTTGCACAACCTGCGACCAACTCAAAATGAAGATTGAGTGTGCAACGGATGAAAATGAAAAAAATAAACTGAATTTGGAAAGAACTCTTCACCTTTCAAAAGCTGAAAAGTTCTATGAATTAAAACGGATTTGGAAAGAGAGAGCTAGAGAGGGCACAGCCACTGTTATATCATTTGATTTTATGCAAAATTTGCCTCTGCCTCATATACCTACCAACACTGTGTTTTATTGCCGGCAGCTTTGGTACTTCGTGTTTGGTGTACATAACCTAAGCAATGATGATGCATCCTTGTATTGCTACCATGAGGGGATTGCTAAGAAAGGGCAAAATGATGTGACTTCATTATTGTTTCACTACTTAACACAAAATGAAACAAAACAAAAATTGATTTTGTTTTCTGATGGATGCTCTGGCCAAAATAAAAACTATGTAATGGTACATTTTTTATACATGTTGGTCCATGTTCTGAACATGTTTAATAGCATCACCTACATTTTCCCTATCAGAGGACATTCATTTCTGCCAAATGATCAAGATTTCGCCATCATAGAGAAGAGAAAGAGAAAGGAGATGGCTGAAACACCGAATGATTGGGATTCTATTATGAGTAGTTGCAGACAGAATCCAAACCCCTTCAGTGTGACCAAAGTTGAACAAAATATGTTGTTTGATGTAAAGAAGGCTACAGAACAATATTTTTTGAAGTCACCAAAACCCGCTGTTCAGCTAAAAAACTTAAGAATGTACAAAATAACCAAAGAATCGCCATTACTATACGTGAGAGATCATTATACTGGAGCATGGCGATCCTGTATTATCAGAAATAAAAAAAAACTACCAAATGAGCTATCTTTTTGCCCTATGTATGAAAGCCAAATTCCTATAAACAGAGCAAAATTAAATGACTTAAATAAGTTATTACCTTTTCTAAAGGAAGAAAATCAACTGTTTTATAAAACTTTAAGAGGCATTGATGAAGGAAATTCTATAGATATTGATTGCTCTGATAACAGTAGTGGAGAAGAAAATTAAGTTATGTCAATAAAGTTCCACAAATAACAATAAATACTAATTAACGCACATTTTTAAACTTTTTATTAATGAATTTCCTACGAAAACCACCTTTGTCACTACCACTATTCATGATTTTCCTACAAAAACAACCTTTGTCACTTCCTCTTCCGGTTTAGGATATGTTATCTATTACTATAATAAATATATTTTTTGTAGAAAATATGCCAATACAAAGCTAAAACTACAGATAATAAAATATGAAAAGATTTCTACCAAAATCACTCTTTGATTAACTGTAAAACAGTTTTTTAAGCCTCCTGTAAATTAAGTAATTTATGACAAAGGTGGTTTTTGAAATGAAGTCTTCAATTGTCAACGATTCTTATTTCACCTAATACCAATAATTAATATAAAATGTGTATTTAAGGGAGTAGCAGGAAAAGATAGCCGAAATTAGATATCCTTATGTTTATTTATAGTGATTGGTTAGATATGGTGTGTTCAATTTAATGAATAAGGATAACTATTTAACATTATCCAATTATTATTTAAATCCAGCCGCTTGACCCGGCCTACCCATTAGTAAATAATTTTACTACTTTATGATTTCATGATATAATACATAACATCAAAAAGAAATATTTCCTTTTCCCATGTTTTCTGTTGCTTAATAATTGTTAGTCCATTATTAATCTGCTAGCTATTGATTGCGCCTTTTAATAGACTGTTATGATATATTAAGTTAACTAGTTAATGAATAGGACGATATTTATGAGTTATTATCGGCGGTGGGAGCCCTGTGCGCACAATGGTGGCATTCATTGGTTGTAAGCGATCGCGTCGCGAGTGCAGACGCGTCGGGTGCACTAGTGACTGCACTTTTTACCATCACTTTACTACTACTTACAAACCCTATGCCGCTATTAATTAGAGCCATCACACAACGCATCTAGAGCGTGTGTTTTTATTTTTCGAGAAATGCTGTTAAAGGTTTTTGAGTAGATCTGTTCTAACTTGTAAGAATGTTGATCACATGACTATACGAATATTTCTGCCGTTTAATAAACGACTCTATTAATATGTATGTCATTTAAGTATAAATTAATAGGTGTATGTTTTAATTACTAGTCCGATTATTCAACGTCAGGAGGTGCATGATATAATTCCTTGAATAGTGCGAAAAGCATGGGTTTTGAAATAGAGCACCTTCCGCTTAATGTCATTACTTCGGGAAACACGTATTAAAGGATGATAATGAATTGTGCATAAAATATTTCTTACTCATTTAGAACTATGTATGACCTATACATGACGCATATTGTGGATATTGTGGTCTGGATGAACAAATGTATTTACAGTTTACACCAATTAGTAGCAATTTAATGAGTTGTTCAATGTCATTAATTTGTATGTTTTCCTGTTTTCAGGTAAGCAAACTCATGTTATTAAGCCAGGCAGCCAGGTACGTGTTTTTAATAGAATATGTCACAAATGGACAGCGATATAGACTATTCACGAATAGGTCTTACTAATATGCGTCGAATAGAGTGAGATAATCCTGTCACCAGGCAACCACCAGGCAAACCAGTTCAAACACACCAATGAAACACAAGCAGACTTTATAAATAATCTCCAATCTATATAATTTGCGATTAGTAAAAAACAAGATACAAGAGTACAGCAGTATCAATGTCTAATTTATGATGCTTTATACATCAAAGCGGTATAATAGATTATTTGTAGTATGGGAAAACAGCCTTATTTCCTCAATAAAACCTCGATGGAATGAAATTCCCGCTGCAATAATACAAACCACTTAATATGAAATTCATTATCACTTGTGTACGGTACATTTGCGGTGCACCAGAGCTGTTGGTGCGTACGTCGTCGTGTGATGTCAAAGCGGTCAGTCCTCCGAGTGATTCATCGCGTCACCATTTTTGAATTCCATGACTTAGGCCTCTTTGTTCGGATCATATTCCAATAATAGCAGGCTTTGTGTCTTATCAACAGAAGTGGAGATAAGTTGCTCATAATTGTTGAGACACCACAAATAGAAGTATTGCTGGGTTAATCAACGCTTTGTGAGGATATCAATATGATTCACGGCGAATAAGATTCCTTGCTCTATATACAATACGTTGTATCTAAAAGGTGTTAATAACGGTAAATGTGCGTGACTCTTGTTTTATCTACGAGTAATTCACATGAATTGCTAAAAGTGATAAAAAATAGATGGTTAGTTATGTCCAAATATCAAATGTATTTATTCGTTTTGCTGTGATTTGAGGGTTATACATTGCAAATGTCTCTAAAATTCCTGTCAATCGACGCATTTCTTTCTGGGAAATACTACATGCTCTTTGAGGAAAAGCTGCAATTGCTTTAGAAAAGTTAAACCAGATGCACAGTATAAATTAATTGCAAAGAAAGCTATTGATTGTACGGTAATTGCTACTTGATCGGTTTATGTTTATGCGTCTACGGCTGCAATAAAACCCGGGCTGGGCGTGGGTGGTCCCCGAGCTACTCGCCACCGCCCTGTGCTGTTTAATTGAGGAAACTGAAACTACAGTTAAATTCACTCGCTGCCGTTAAATGGTGTAGCAGGGACCCGTCGAGTTTTTACCGTCTGTAATTTTCCTCAAAAACACCGGAAAATATGGTTGAAAAGCAGTAAAATTCCATAAACTAGTTTAATTTTAATTATAAAAACAAGTTTGATAAACTATCGGTAAATTAGGTCATTAACGGTAATATACAGTTTTTATCATTGCTGCCAATGATTATTAACTTCTGTTATTTATTGTGCCAGAAATAAATATTATTTCTTTCTTTCTTTCTTCTGTCCAATAAAAAAATAACAAGGTTTTTTGTAAACATGTATAGAGTATTGGGTACAGAGATTATGTATTAGAATCCATAAACATTTTTATATCGGGCATATCAGTATGTACAAAAGCTTCGTAGTTTTTTTTTTTTTTTATTTACTTCACAAAACTGATGTACAATCTAGCAAGGTACAGGAAAAGCGTAGTTATGAAAATATGCATCATAGCTAGGTTTTGGAAAAATCCGTTAGTAATCTTGCAAGTTGTTTGTGCTATAAACCCATGTGTACAACTCATAAGTCATTAGTTTTCAAAGCAGCGACAGCACCGCGCCGACGAACTGTTTACGACCGCGTTAGCGTCCAACACGCGACGTGTAATTGCTGCTGGTTTACTAACCATTCAAGTTGTTCCGATGGAACCTTACAGCCTTTGATGGCTGCTCTACTCGGTTCTCATCTACTTACATCATATAGCCTCTAGTATTTTTGCAATTAAACATTTATGGCTCCAATTATAGAGTTTACTGATACAGTCCACTGTGGGAATAAAGTGCTTGAACGCAGTGATGTTGAGGAAACTTCTCCGTTATTCTTTGACCTGAGAATTTAATTTTACAGATTTGAAGTATTCGCGCATATCTGTCGATAGTATTGAGAGTGCGACATCCGACAAGCGCGATTTCGTACGCGAGTGTTATTTTACACCGAATCGTGAATGTAACGCGTACGTTAGTTTTTTAAAAATCATTAAATACCAGGCGGAGCTTATTACAATGGGTGACAGCAAAACTTGGTAGCGTTATGCTTCTTTAGCAGTATACACCAAACATTACAATGAACCCTACAAGCAGAAGCATCTGTGATGTAAATATTTTTTATTCATGCTTGTTTTTTCCCAAAATACAATTTCGGTGAAGGCGTGAATTTGAACCGTTCTCACAACAACAACGTGTCACTTGTATTTCATCCGTTCTCATAACAGACGAGGAGGTGGTGCTTCCCGCGTCACCGCGTGTGCGCACACGCATCTTTCCACGTCAATCACATATCGCGTAGCAAAGTGATCGCACAGCGGGTAGGGCTCATTGCCCACCAAATAAAATATAGCCACAGGTATATTTACGTGCATAGTCGACTAGAAAGTCCTACACCTAGAAGAGTTGTTAGATAGGCAATTTGGTGCAAATTTATAACCATATCGTTCTGCAACATAGATGATAACACCATGTAGTGTCTCACATAGTTGTTTGTAGTAGACATATGAGGATACTTATTTCCATCTTAAGTTTATAAATATTGAAGAACTATGATAATTGTTCGAATGGAATATCAACTTTATTTCGATTTTAATCTGTTCGGATTAGAACATGACGTTATCAAAATCGAACCACCCTTACTCGGTATTGCTTATAATCTGTGTGTAACAACGTCCTTTATCAACCGCTTAGCTAAAATAATTTACTGATGAGTATTATAAACGCGGATAAATCAAATTCGCCGTAGTAATTCCCCCATTTATGATAATGAATAACGATATGTATTTAACACGAAATTAATTGTTATCCGATAATTACGATGATTTATCGAATCCACCTGGAAATGCGGTCATCGCTTTAAAATTTTACACGAATTACTTTTCAACACAGAGTTAGTTGGTTACCCCAAGCCGAGCCATGAGGATATTGTGCATGGATACATCGGGATTTACCACTGTAACAATTAGGCAGTTAGGCAATTGAGGAAAAAGATATTTATGTTTTCAATCATCAACAATATTAACAATCGAAACATTATTTCCTGCAGCTCCTAAACACCTAATTCCTTTACACTATATTTAAATCCTGTAGGCCTACACAAATAAAGGATAATAAATGAATTTACAACATTTAATTAGTTAATAATAGTGGTTTTCCGCAAAAAGGTGCCCCTGACTACTTTGTTTGTGCTTCTTCCTACGCAGTACGCACAATGTTCGGAACAATCGATTGTAGGTTTGTAGCGTTTCCTCACGTTTCCTCAAATTTCTAACAATACGCATGGAGCCGGTGCGGTGTGATTGACATGACTATGAAGCAGAATCATAAGCAGGGAGCTGGGGATCAAAATAAGCAGGAAGCTGTGAACGACAGAAAGAATAGCTTAGGTGGATAAAAAGAGTGCGCGGCATTAATTTATTGTATAAACAAAATATATAAATAAGTTTGTTGTTACGATATTATCTCATTCAGATCAATTGCAATCCACTCTGATCAATGAATCTTATTTAATGTTATCTAAATTAATTTACAGAATCTATTTCTGTAACTTACTATATTAATTATTTTTATTTTTATTATTTACTTCTCATCTAAACTATTCCATACTCTGAAAACTGAATAAACAGAGCAAGCTAATATTGACGTCGTTGACTGCAGCCAGATGTTGTTTTCTAAACATGTTCGAGCCAAGAAACTGTTACAAGCACCTGCATTAACACGTTCACGTTGCCTCCATTTATGGAGTCGCGTTTAGGAGCCGGGCGGCCCTGCCACCGCGCTCTAACTGCCCTATTCACTGTTTACCGTTGTGGCGTTTTCATATTCTCGTGTTGATCTATCAATAATGTGTGATTGGATGTTAAGATCAATGACCTGTAATTTATATCTCGAATCTGAACACCATGTTGCCTTGCTCATTTGCCTTTCTATTTTTTAAAGTGTTTCGTCGCTTATTAATGCTTCGATTAGATTTTTCCTTCCGTAATCTTTCAAAAGGTTTCGGTATCTTCAATACCTAAATAGTGCACTTTCGATTCTAGTTTTTATCTGATTATCTGTGTAATTTTGACTTCATTATAGGTCGCCTATTTTCATTCTTGAGAATTATAATTTGCATCAAAACCTTTATATTTTAGTTATATGTGCTAGACATGAGTTTTCCACTTGTAAATAGACTATCTATTGACATTGATGTTGCACTTGGTGCTAATTGTGATCCTGCAAGCGACACAGTTCATCCACAGCCGGTAGCGCTGCAGCAACGCGTCACGTATTCGCAGACCGTTAGCTGCTCCTCGTACGTTTGATGTATAGTGCATTCACTGCCATGTGATTATCGACCAATACATTCACAGCACGATGCTACTTAACACGTTGCCATGAATTATCGTGGGATTATTAGCGCCCCTTAAGTACAAACATTGTCGCGCGAGAACATATCATGAATACTATTAACACTATGAAATTATAGTTTTCTACGTGTATAGTATTTTGTAGATCATGGACATGTTGTTGTGTGGAAAATAAAGCATGACTGTTCATAACAGGATTCAGAATAATTGTCCACTATAGTTGGTTTTTGTCAGGATATATTTCACGCACACATTTTCGGCCCTGTTAATCATAGCACAATATTGATTTATGCATGTCATGCCCGTTACATACAGACTGTAAATGAATGAAGGCTGTATCAATGTGCCGTGACAAGTAATCAATCATAAGAAAGATAGCTATTAAAACGAAATAGCAGTAATTATTTCCAAGCCGATTATAAATTTCATTCCCAACAGTACGGCTGGAGGAACTTGTCTAACATAAATAAAGGCAGCTGGATTTTGACCGACTGATAGGTTTTTTATGGGATAGCGATCAATCACCGAGCCTCTCGCTCGCTACAATGAGGTTCCAATCATCAGATGATGTCGCAAGAGACGCTCGTGGTTGCAGTGCTGGTGCTCGCTGATTGGTTTCTTGTTGCGCCGCCCGTCGCTTGCGTCACAGCACCCAGCGATCACACGTTGGTAAATGTTAAACGGACTCTGTACAATGTGATGGATATGAGTATTGTTCGCTTTCAATTGCGCTATTGATTATTCGAGTGTTTGTTGAGTTCGTATTGTTAATCAGTTCAGTTCCATATCGGTTATTTGTGTCACATCACTCAAATGTTTTCCTTGTATACAGGGGTCAGTAACTTTAGTCCCCAGCATTAATTAACGCTTAAATATGGAAACACTGTCTATTTAATTATTTGAATATTTGCTTTTTGTAGCATTGACAAAAAATGACTTCCGTATGTATTAACTATAAACAATATTAATATAATGTTAAATGTAAGCTTCTACAAATAATAATTAATGTCAACGATAAGACGTTTGAAAGCAAAAGTCAGTAGAGCAGCAACGCCTCTCAGTTATGCTCAGATAAGCTCCTCGGTGCATCGCTATCACTATACATATGTAATAAACTAAAAATAATCGGTATAATGAGCAGTGTATCAGTGTTTCTGGGAAGCGCGGGAGTGACACACTTCACGTAAACAAATCGTTACACAATGTACTCTGCAGAGTGCATAGGGCAGACGCGTCGACAGCAGGGGTCATCTGATAGTGTCTCTGCCGAGCTCTGCCATGTAGCGTACAATCACTTAGCGCTGTGACGATTCTATAACCATGCACATACTATACTAGAGATTACTAAAAGTGTATCCGCAGATTATAAGGCTGCTGTTGAAAAATAGACTAAGTTCCTGCGAGTTACTAGTAATTATAGTAGTAATATGTTGGCCTGGCCGAGGAATATTTTAATATTATTCTACTGTTGCATTTATATCATTTGGGAATATTACAAGCTCGACAACTTTTTAATGTAGGTACGTTTAATTGTTTCGGATATTTTTTCTTATGAATATTTGTTTTTAGAATTTCACAAAATTAAAAAGGATTTTGTCAACTATTCCATAGATTTAAAAGTTTGGGAAACTATGCACGTTACTCTACTCGTAAAATATGTGAAATGTTTTGTGTAAACAAATGGAGTTGTATTCAAACATCGCTGCACACATATTTTACAGTTGTTTTGACGTATTCAAATGTTTCGTCGTGAGTCTATAGAACGTTGTTTTGATTGTTGTTCGGTGTGCGTTCGTGCCGTCAGTCGGAGTCACTCGGCTGTGATCGGCGGAGCCGCTGACAATAACACAAAGCTCTTCATTCATTAACCAGCGCCGGAATTAAAACATTCCTCTTCATTATACGGGATGCCGGCTTTTGCTCGCGTTTCCGTCAACTTGATGAAGTTTAACAGACATTTTTAGGATAATTTTCATTTGTGAGAAGTTTTCGTGCGATGGATGGATTAAAAATTATATGTAATTGAAATACGTTTAAACCCTCGGCACTGGTGTCGTCTTATTCACTTCTGGCACCGACTTATTACTCATATTATCTCTTTCTTGATACATAAGAAAGATCTTTTACGTTATACATACGACATAAAAGAGTTCACAACCGGGCAGTAGTTTATATCACATCCGTACACAATTCGATATTGATTTTGTGCTCAATGTAACGATAACTACTTATATTTTAGTCGGAAAAACTAGCAAAATGTACTAGTATTCGTCTATCTTTAAGTAATGTTAATAATATTTAATCTGTTGCGTACATCACTCACGGCATGTTGGCATCAAAACTCGCGTGTCCGCACACACTTGACATTTACCTTTGAGTGTCCGCATCATGAAACAATGCAATCAACGATATTGTATGCCCGCATACTTACCATTCACCGTTGATGTTTCACAATTTGTAAGTGCGCGTCGAAACAAATTACTTGCTGGGAAAATGTGCCTTACAAATTTTAATACTCCTCCAACTCGGTATTAGCATTTACTTAACGAATATGCCATTTAGTATTTACAAAATATGTTTACAATATATAGTCAGCGCAGGCGAAGTCTCGCGGGGCCGCTTTCACATGGAGTATCGACCAACAACACAAGTGCGCCCTTAAGCGGTGGCCCTACCTTATATTATAACTTATCTTACCGAGTCAGACCTCAAGCTAGTGATGTCCATAGCATCGACTATTAATCTGTTTTCTCTGAATACTACAAAGTTACTACATTTTGAATATTTACTACTTAATTTTATTATCTTGAGAAAAAAGTGAGATTGCACTAAATCTTCCACTGAAACTTCAGAGGAGAATTTTTCATTAGCAAGCAATATAACTAAAATAATAATAATCACCAATTGCATTAAAAAATATCTAAAAACAATCATAGGCAATTAATAACTGGTATTTACATAAGGTTGAGCAATCTTCTGCCCATTACCACGAAAATTTCACTTGCGCAAACTCTCCTTCTCCCCATCCTTGATTATGCCGATGTCAGCTATCTAGATCTCACCGAGGACCAACTTAATAAGCTTGAGCGTCTCCAGAATTTTTGTATAAGATTCATATTTGGCCTTCGCAAATATGACCACGTTTCTGAATTTCGTACTAAGCTCAAGTGGTTACCCATCCGGTTTCGTCGGAATACTCATATTCTTTCACTTTTATACAATATATTGTTTAATCTTCTCACGCCCCGTTATCTGAAAGAACGATTCATTTTTCTTCACGACTCACATTCAAGATCCTTGAGGTCGTCGGAGAACCTAAAACTGAAAATGCCCATGCACTCCACAGCATTCATGGACAAATCATTTGCAGTCCAAGCTGTCCAACTGTGGAACTCGCTTCCAGCCGAGATAAGACGGGCACGAACACTGTCGTCTTTTAAAAAAATGATTAAAGACAATTTCCTTTCTCAACTAGAGCGTAGCTGAGGAATATCTTGTCCATGCGCCTCTCTGGTAAATGTTAGGATAGGTATATATATTTATGTATATGGTAAATTGTATGTATGTATATTTTAATATATTTTGTTGGTATGTATTTGTATATATGTATGTATATATTATATATATGACTATTTTATATACTTTAGACTGCCCGCTCATTTTTCCTATTTCAATATCCATCCAAAGGTTGCCTGGAAGAAATTACCTAGAGTGATAAGGCCGCCTCTTGTACTATTATTATTGTGTTGTTTCTTCATTGTATTGTTTTTTTTACTTTGTGCAATAAAGGATATTATTATTATTATTATTTTGTGAAATGTTTTGCTCGGAATAATTCCGGTGGACTGAAGTACACGGGCCTAAGCCAAGTGTACATCAGGGCGATTTTCCTCGGCTGCCGAAGATCTTATATGGGTGGAGGGCATATCTGAGTCAGTCTGCAAGAACTTGCGAACAGTCCGGCATGTATTGAGGATGGCAGCTTTTTGTAGCAAGAAATAAATATTGGGAGGCAGGTTTAATGTTTTAAGTGACAAATGAAGTTGTTTGGGTATTACCCCTGTGGTGGAGAGAACTATAGGAACTATAGTAACTTTGTGAAGGTGCCAGAGTCGTGTAATTTCGTCTTTTAATTCAGTGTACTTAGTCTATTATTACATAAAATGATATTTACATTCTAAAATATTTTACGCATTTTTTTGTGTCAGGTGATATATCCGTTGAATACTACATCCAGTATTCCCGACAGCAGCACTGGTTGAATCACTATTGGAAAGCTACCAGCCGCAAGATGTGCTCTGTGTGTATTTACGTAGAAGGTGGATAGTTAAAACTGTCCTCCTTATTAGTGTGTTCAGCGGTTGTTTGCACGCAACTGTGACATTATGGCTGGAAGTGAAACACCTTTTTCGGCAGAAGTGGCTTGGCAAGGCTTTTTATAGACATAAGCTCGGGGCAAACTAAGAGGTTTCCGCACCTATTATAGAACATGTGAACATATAGAAGTTTCTTTGGGATTTATCTGTGAACATTGGTAAAAGTAGTATGTTGTGCACATGCTTATTATATATAATTAGTCCACCCAACAGAAATATCGTGTATATAAAAACCGAATTCGACAGTACGATTGAGAGTGGTTAGGCCATATAGTCCACCACGCTGGCCTAGTGCGGGTTGGCGGACTTACATAACATAGAAATTTTTATAAACCGCTATGGTATGCAGGTTTCCTCACGATGTTTTCCTTCACCGTTTTCGTACTGTCGATTGTAGAGTAGGCCCGTGCCCTGCAGTGGGACGTATATGGGCTGATACAGGAAAAACCGAATTCAAAGTGCCACTACAAAGTAACAAATAATTATCCACAATATTGGTAGGTCAGCATTAAATAGCTTGGCTTGAATTTAATCATAATGACTGGTTGAAATGTTTAATCTTGTACGTTACCGTCGCGTCGTCCATTTGGATCAAATGGGTCAATTGGGTCACACTATATTAGAATCAATAAAAAACTTATCTTTATATTGATCGCCAAAATCAACTTATTGAAAGGTGTAATTTAATTTGCGAAATCAATCAATAAAATTGATTCGATAAAATTTACCGCTATCTCCGATGAAATCGGATGATGCTGTCATAAAATATATCCTTATTTACCGGATAGAAGGTAATGTAATGGAATAACTTTTAATACGGTGTAATAAATCTTGCGATATCACCGATACGTGAATCACGTTGAGACGGGTACTTTTCTCGCGGCGATGTGGATCTCCTTGGATGGCGGTTAATGTTTCTCGCACAGATAACATTCGCACACGTCATCATTACCCACATCCGTTGACTTATCAAACATTGACTGAATAGAAGAATATTACATCATATTATTTAATTGCTGTTAGTCTTGTGGTGGGTTTTTCGTATCCATCTGAAAAGCGAGTAGCGACCGTCGTACACTAAGGTGTAGAATCTGTGCAGTATTTCGAGATCAGTTTGTGTATCCAATTTTGACCGGCGACACAAAGACCAGTAGTTAGGCTTAGTATTCTTTGCGTCAGCATAATGTTTTTGATCGAATGACGGACTGAACTTACCAAATGACGTGTGTTCATTGCAGTCACTGTTTCGAGGGCTAATTAAAACCATTATTTTTCCTCATCGTCGAACAGTTTATATTAGCAGACAGATTGGCAGGCGTAATTGGCGCCTCGGTTAAAATATTTGTATGCTATCAGCATTACATTAGAAAAAAAAAAACGTATTGGACTGAGGAAATTATTACGTCGACCTAATTAATTACAATTTTAGCTCTTAAAAATAGTAAATAATGATCATACTTGTAATATATTACGAACATAACAAACCCGATGCTATTTATCGCACTAATACCCAGATACTACGTAATGACTACAATTGAGAAATATTTGCTGTAGAAAGTTTGTTATCGCCGTTGCGAAAAAGCACCACTGCAAATAATTGCGCAGTGTATGTTGATGTATTATTACACAAAATATGCAACTGCTCTACTATGATCGTGACCTATTACGGGCTTCCACTACTTATTGGGCCTTATTATCACGATTTCATTGAATGGGCAATACTTTTAATTGACATCAAGGATTGACTATCTCAAACCTAGAGTCTCTGAATACTTAAATTTAAAATCCTTTATAAGGCTGGATAAAATAAAGGGATAGGAGTCCACAAATATCCTCCGGCGATAGTGTGTATCTTCTTTTTACACGAACCGAACGCGTTAATCCATTTAAACAATATAAAATCTTAGGGAATAAAGTTTTATCAAGAATTCACCAATTTTGCAGTGTTTAATTCACGGCCACACAACTTCCTAGTTGCGCGTTGATTTGAAAATGGCAATCCACCGGCGACCGTAACCGAAACATTGACCCACTTGAGTCATCAGTCATCACATCACATTACGGAATTGCGTACTGTGATGTCATCAGCAATGCTCAATCTTTCTCGCCTTAGTATTAAATATTATCATCATCAGCTTGATAGTTATCATCACCTGGTGATCATAGCTGGGCTTGGGGCTCTGCCGCAATCTATCATCTAATATCTCGTTGAATAAAAAAGTATCGGCTGCGCCAATACGAAATGTTCGATATATTACCAACTCAATACAAGTGAAGACGTATGGAGGAAACTCCGGCGGCAGTAAGCTAGTTTCACACACGCCGTAAATCTTGCTTTGGCACTCGGTAGGGTTGCCTACTCCAGGAGAAAATAACTTGCGTCTCGCTTGAAATCACATTTTCAATATTTGAGAAATAAAATACAGCTAGCGCAAATGGATGTGTATTGTGCACTCATACGCTATTTCAAATGTTTTAAAAACTAAATGGGGTTGTTTGATGTTATTCGTTTATACAAATTTTAAGAAATCTTTAAAAAAATAATTGTTTGTATTCCGAGCGATGAGCAATTGACTAGCAAATGCTACACAACTTTTATTTAAGTTGAATGAAATGGAATTTTTTGAATATTTCAATTGTCCTACAGCAGAGGTCCTGTGACTGGAAATAATGATGGAGACGCGACATATGAATAATTTTATTAGCATGGGCAACCCTGTTAATAAACCTGTGTAGGGTTCGTTGTGTGCACTTTCTAATTCGGGCCAGTGGGTGTAGTGCCAGGAGTGTGTGCTTGCGCGGCTAATTGTGTGCCAAGGTTACGCCTGCCTTTAAACCCGACCGGTAACTCGCTGCACGGCTTGTTGCAAACATTATCGCTTATAAACAAAGCCTCAACCTGGATAATTATAGGGGTCAGATTAAACTGATATCATCCGTTTTTGTTCTGTGTTTTTTGCATCCCTGCATGCTGTTCCAGAAGTTGCCAAACTTTAGGTTCCATGGAATTCTATCTGTATTTTTAGTTCTGGAAAAGCCAATCCTTGTTTAATTGATATTGATTTTTATAGACGCTTTGACTTTAGATGTATTTCGGACACCAAATGTGTCTGTTACTTATTATGCAAAAAGATCGGTTTAAGTGCCAACAATTAATTAAGGTCAGGGTCTGCTAAAATTAGATCAGCAAATTGAAGGTCCAATTATATTTAGCGCTGACACAGACCTCTTGCGGGTTGTTGTTAGCTTCCGAGGGTTGATGTAGGCTACTTTAGGTATGAGTGCTGTATTGCTTACAAGACCATTAATTGCTTTCTTTTTGAATGTTTAATATCTGGTCGGGTAAAGCCAAATTGGTAAGTCCTTGCGGTAAATATTACTTCGACAAAATATTAGTCGGTAGTATGATAATTAAACTAAAATGTTGTATTGTGTTTTGATTGCAATCTTATTCGCCTTCGGTAGCCATTGTAAACGGTAATTGTGTTTAGTGCAATGAGATAAATTTTCAGTTCCGCTAGCTGAATTCCATTTAGTAACTAGTTGTCTGGAAATGAATTGTGCTCCGGTTGAATAAGACTGGTATATAAAGTACTGTTTTTCTGAGGGTGAATAAAAAAACAATCGCTCAGACAGTGCGGGACGTTTCTCAAGACTTCGCCGTCCCGCCGCGCCGGGCCGCGTAGGCGAACCAGCCGCCTGACCCCAAAACCAATAAGATAACCACATTGTTCCGTCGCCAACTTCTTGCTCGCTATGAACAAGCGAAAAATATCTTTATTATGTAGTCAGCAGGGCTAATATTTGTGTGCTGGTATGTTGAGATTGCGATCGCAAATTGCGCCGCATCCGCGCCACTAAAGTGTTGCAATCATTCAGCACGTAACGAGATGATACTCTCTGCTTAACTGGGGTTGATAGTTCCTGTTAGGTGAACGGGCCCGTGCTGGTATCCATCGGTACTTGGTCGCCATAGACCGCGATTCGTATACGGGGTTTGAAACGGTTTTGATATTGCATCAATTTGTATCGGTGTTAAGCAATACGCATACTTTTTAATATAATAAAGACTAAACCACCCGGATTATTTTTGGGGTATTTATTGTATTAAACCTAATGCCCCTTACATTATACGTAATGGGTCACATTTTGGGAGCAGACAGTTTCTATAGGCTAAGGTATTAACCCCTCTCAATATCAAAGGACTCACGTGGCTAGCAGTGGGACAGGCAATCCATTTGAACTGTTACTAAGTAAACTAGAATAGTTTTTTTTACTTTTGGGTAATACAGCTGGGATTCACTTTTTCAGGTGTTTCCTTGTTTACTCAACAGCAGATGCGGCCCACCGTCTATTTTCGAATGTTCCGAGGTATTTACAGTAACATGTTTAGTTCACTGTTCAGTAAACAACTAGCCGTCGAACATTTCGGGTATACGGGTTCATGTGAATGGGGAGAGGGTTTTATTCTTGGAGTTGTTGAATTATTTTTTATTTGGTTATTTTCAGTTACCACCAGTCATTAATCAATGATGTAAATTAGTTTAAATTTGATTACTCAGTTTACTGAGGTCATACGCCTTAGTGTAAGATGAGAAGAGGACAATTTTGAAAATAACTTAAAGATGAATAGCAGCCAACCCGCATTAGGCCAGCGTGGTGGACTATATGGCCTAACCACTCTCAATCGTATTCTCGATAGAAAAGGAGGCCCGAGCCTTGCAGTGGGACGTATATGGGCTGATACAGATACATATGAATAGAATGACATTTTAGACCTATTATTTGATGATTTCAAATATTTTTCGAGCTTTCTCTGAATCGGTCGTTCCTGTGTTGCTGATCTTTCATTTCAGACTTTTCAGTACTGACCATTGAACGCTTCAGTCACAAGAGTAGCAACTAGCAAGAAATAGTTATTAGCGACTTATACAAATAACCGCTAGAGAGACGTCGCACGTCGCGTACAATTGACAATAGACCGGGAGGAGACTGATTGACATTAATTTAGCTGCACCGTCCACCGCTCAGTAGTACTCGAAATGAGCAGCTCGTAATTGGCAGTTGAACTTATTGAGTTCCTTAGGCTTTGCTTAACTCGCTTCATTGTGCCATCGTTGTAAATTGAAAGAAAGTTTGTTCAATGTGCGTATTGTGCTGCTAATAAGGAAAAGTGTCATCAGCCTTGCTATTCTATCAATTGTTGAGTTAAGAATAGTAACATTTTTATTTATGGTATATCCTGTAATTTTAAGCAACACGATGAACGTTGGGTTTGTAAGATACATTATATCTGGCTATTCGAAATGTAACCCTAGGTGTAGCGAAGGTGATCCCTGGTGTAAAACCGTGGAAGGCTGCGCCGGATTGTAGACAAGTGTAGCTCTTGCAGTGCGTGTGAGCGGCGCAGTAAAAGTGTCAGCGCACGCTGTGGCTCCTTGTTTGGGCACCTGGCAACGCGTGTAAACTGCACAGGGCTGCCACTCATACAGACTCCATTCATTTGTCCGAGCTTATTTTATATTTGAGTTGTGTAATAATAAGTGATCATCTGGTATTTGAGAAATTAATAATTGTATACTGCAAATGGATAAGGATGGGCAGGTAGCTAGTATTTTTTTTTGTTGAGCAGGTTTCTAGACCTAAGAATATGAAATAACATAGCAACCGTAACCTATCACTATGGGCCGCAGTTAGGTGTTACAAGTTTATTTCCATAGGTACTGTTATGTTTTTGTATTTTATATCATTTTTATGGAGCGTTATATTAAACAACATGACAGTTACACAACTCTTTTATTTCTGACTTTACCACAGACTAACAATCTTTATTTGACATTTCACTTTATTATAACATCTCCTTCCTTATAACAAGTATGTAAAATTATTAGAAAACATTTACAATAATCCTTAAACACCTATTTGAATATGCATACCTACAAATACTTATATTCCTAAATTCTTAAAATTTAATATACCAACAAAAGTTTATCTAGGCAGTTATGAATGTGTTTATGCATACATAATAAACATACTTTCTATAGATTTGTTTACATTACTCTATTACATTCACCATTGCCAGCGATCTGGCGTACGAACTCGTCTACCTGAATGAGTGTAACGGTTGGCACCTATCACAGAATTATCTTGTGCCGTATCTCGAGTATTGTTTGCAGAAGAGTGCGCCCCTGTTCCATTACAATCGTCCAGATCGTCGTAGTCATTTATTTTCATTTTGTTTAATTGTTGATTATAGTTTAATTCCGTGCGTGTATCGATTGTTTTCATAATTTGTTGGCGGTTTCGTCGATAACGACGACCGTCAGGAGTTTGAACCCAATATGAACGTGGTTCGTCCGCAGTTTTTTCAACCTGGGCATGACACCATCGAGTTCCGCCTCGAGTTGGATCCCGAATGCGCACCTGCTCACCATTACTTAGAGGTTTTAATTGTTTGGTCCCACGGTCATAATATTTTTTCATGTTTATGTTTTTTGAATGGCGTATATTTTTAAATTTGACTTTATCATGCGTTTTAGGCTGTAGTAGTTTCTTACAAATAGGTAATCTGGTATTTAATCTTCTAGACATTAAGAGTTGAGCAGGTGACCATTCTTCTCCAGTGATTGGTGTGTTACGGAAATTTAATAGTGCCAGATAAGGATCGGTTCCATCTTGAACGGCTTTAATCAATATATTTTTTACAGTCTGTACGTTACGCTCCGCCAAACCATTCGAACGAGGATAATACGGTGAGCTTGTGACATGTTTAAATTCCCACTTTTCAGCAAATTGTTTAAATTCTTGCGACACAAATTGTAATCCATTATCGGTTATTAATTTTTTGGGAATTCCATGGCGAGCAAATATGGATTTCAATCTGTCAATTACAGTTAGGCTCTTGAGATTCGAAAGCGATGTCACTTCCACATACTTTGAAAAATAGTCGACAACAAGTAAATAAAATTTATCTTTTATCTGAAAAATATCAGCCGCTAGCACTTCCCATGGTGCCTCTGGTAATGCCCTCGGCACGAGCGGCTCCCTAGGCTGCTCCGCGCGCCGCTCTGCACACGCTTCGCATCCTCGCACAGTGCGTTCTATTTCACTTGTCATTCCTGGCCACCACAATACATCCCTAGCTCTTCTTTTGCATTTCTCTATTCCTAGATGTCCTTCGTGAATTCGTGTTAGCATCTCTTTCCTCAAGCATTCTGGTATAATAACTTTGTCATTTCGAAACATTACGCCATTAATGCAGTGGATCTCATCTCTCACCGGCCAGTATGGCTTGGCATGTCCCTCTACAATGCTCTTGGTGTGTGGCCAACCAGTGGTGTAATAATTTAATACTGAGCATAAACCCAAGTCTTGAGATGTGGCATTTCTTATTGCTTCTAATTTGTCTTCACTAAAATTTATGATTGACATTAAAAATTTTGCCTGTATTTGAACAGTTTCATCTATGTTTTTACTATCACAATCCTCAATTTCTTCAATCACTGCCCTCGACAAAGTGTCAGCAACATACATTAGTCTTCCAGGTACATAATTTATACTGAGTGTATATCTTTGAAGTTTTAATAGCAAACGTTGTAAACGTATAGGTATATCATTTAACGGTTTTTTAAAAATGGCCTCTAAGGGTTTATGGTCAGTTTCTACTATTACTTGAGCGTGACCATATATATATTGATGAAATTTAGTACATCCATATACTATTGCCAGCATTTCCTTTTCAATTTGAGCCCAGCGTGTTTCTGGTGACGATAGCGTTCGCGCGGCGAAGGCGACGGGTCGGCCGGCCTGCAGCAAGCATGCTCCGAGGCCACGCGCACTCGCGTCGACCGACACCGTCACTGGAACATTTGGATTATAATACTTTAGAGTTGGTGCATTTTGAATGTGTGTCTTTATGTTATTAAATGCTTCCTCATGGGCTTGGAACCATTCAAATATTACATTCTTTTTTAACAAATCTCTCAATGGTTCAGCCAGCTCTGCATAAAGAGGAATAAATCTGGATAGATAATTAGACATGCCCAGAAATCTCTCCAATTCCTTTTTTGATGTTGGAGCAGGAATGTTTTTAATTGCTTGTATTTTCTCAAGATCAGGCCTAACACCATTTTCATCAAAAATATGTCCAAGAAACTTTACCTCTCTAGCAGCAAATATACATTTTTTTCGGTTGAATCTTACTCCATTGTCCAGGGCACGTTGCAGTACTATTTTGAGTCTTGAGTCATGTTCTTCTATTGTGCTGCCATGTACCAAAATATCATCAATATACACCTCCACGCCCTGCATAGCAAACAATTTATACATGGTATTATGAAACACTTCAGAGGCACTAGTTATACCAAAGGGCAATCTTAAAAATCTATATCGGCCGAACGGTGTGGCGAACGTACATAATTTGGAACTACGATCATCCAATGATATCATGTAAAATCCTTTACTGGCATCTAATACTGAAAAGTATTTAGCCGCAGATAGATTAGCAGTAACATCATTTAATGTTGGAAGTTGAAAGTGACTACGTTTTATGGCACTGTTTAAGTGTTGGGGATCTAGGCATAAGCGCAATTTACCATCCGGCTTTTCCACCAGAACAATATTTGACACCCAGTCAGTGGGCTCATCAATTGGTTTTATAATATTTAGCTTTGATAGGCGATCCAATTCCTCCCGCAGTCTAGGTTTAAGTTTTATTGGAATATTTCGTGAATTTCTTACTACTGGAGGTATTGTTTCATCTAAAATTAATCTGTGTTCACCTGGTAACTGCCCAATTCCTTCAAAAACAGAATGATAGCTCGAGAAATAATTATTTGTACTAAAACATACCTCATTTAATCGTATTATTAATTTGAGAATAACACATGCCTCTCTAGATAACAAATTATTACAATTTATATCTAATATATAAATCTTTTGGATTGTGTGTATATTGTTGTAAGTTAATTCTGCATCAAAATAACCCACTACGGGTAATGGGGCCTTACTAACCTCTTTAAGTATAGTTTGGTTGTGCTTTAATGACTTTTTACAAAACCCTGCTTGTATATAGGAATTTAAAGACATCACACAGACATCTGCTCCGCAGTCCAACTTGAAACACACTGAAATACCATTTACTAATATGTATTCATACCAACCTTTATTATCTATAGAATTCACCTCCACCCCATTAATTATTAATTCTTCAGATACAGTGATGTTTTCAGTCGACTGATTAACCTCTCTAATATAATTATTCTGCCTACAACACTTTGCAAAATGTCCGCGCTTTTTACACTTAAAACAATCTATATTAAAAGCGGGACAACGGTTCTTATCATGTAGATAGTTACAGTTCATACAACGTTGAGGACGCTGTATGCGCCCCCGCGAAAACTGCGCAGGCGCCAACATGGCGCGGTTGCGCGCTCGGTTTCCACTGGCAGCTAGTTGTTCTATGTCACGCGCGGGCGCCTCCTCGCGTTTTACCGCCATCGCCTGCTCGCCGGCCACTTCAGCAGCCCGACACCATGATGCCGCCTCTTGTAGGCGTAAATCAGGCTTCCGGAGAAGTCTCTCGCGTAATTGGATGTCCTTTATTCCTCTAATCAGTTGAGTTAATATGAGACTTTCTCTTAAGTCGCCGAAATTACATGACTTACTCTTTACTTTTAATACGGCTAAATATTTATCAATTCCTTCTTCTGTTTGGTAACACTCAAAAAACAAATGGCGTTCGAAATTAATATTTTTCTGCGGGTCGCATCGATCAGCAAATTTTTTGCATAGTATATCATAATCGTTCACTTCATCTGTATTAAAATCCAATTCTTCATATATTTCTCTTCCGCATTTGCCGATGGTGTGCAGAAATAAAGCACACTTCTCACGCCCAGAAGAATTTTCTCTCGCCGAAGCCGTAATATACCAGTCAAATGACTGTTTCCAGTCTCGCCAATTGTCGGACATATTGCCAATTTCCGACATAGGTGGTGGCTGTTGAATATTGTGTGCCATCACTGATGGTTGTCCTATTTTGTCACTTTTTGCCATAATTGATATCTTCAACTTTTACACTAGTCGCAATAAACTTTACTAATAAAACCCACACCTGACACCATGTTATGTTTTTGTATTTTATATCATTTTTATGGAGCGTTATATTAAACAACATGACAGTTACACAACTCTTTTATTTCTGACTTTACCACAGACTAACAATCTTTATTTGACATTTCACTTTATTATAACAGGTACTATCAATTATTGGTATTGGTTATCTAGCACTGAATGCGGCAGCCCTATTATAGAGGGGCGCCGGAAGTAGAAGCGGTAAACAGTTCCTCGCAGCATGACGAGCGAGGCTCATTGCATCGCACTGCGCCCCGGCCTCCGCGTGTTTGTGGTGTCTACACTTTGAACTTGACACCTTTGCTCGACTACATTATTTACATCAACCGTAGTGTTTCAAACCAGAGGTACAGTGCACGTTATACCTAGCAGTGTTTAAAAAGGGATGGGATACGAATAAAGAATATGCTATGGAACAGAAAATATTGTCATAACATTCTCACAACAAATGCAGAAAATGATCGGAATATTTAATTCTACTAAATTATTTACAACCAGAGAATGCTCGGTGTCATTAAAATGCTTGTCACTGTTGATCCTGGCTTACACAGTTGCAGTGGCGAGTGTGAGGGCGGGACAATATCTACTAAATTATTATGAAGCTTCCTTTCAATTTGCAACTGAGTTACATAATACTAACAGCTGTATTTTATTATAGACATTTACCAAGAGTTAACCAATCTTTAAAAAAATTGCAAGTTGCATCTGATGACGAGTTTAGTTTGATTGAGCTTATTTCTGTTTATGATTACTATCAGACGAACCACATACGTCGACAGTCGAGGTACTAAAAAAGATATATTAAATCCAGATATGTAAGCTTACGAGTAGCGATTTAAGTCGCGAGCTCGGCGCATCTCCTTTGTCATGGTGAGTGGATGCCGGAGATCTGTTGATACGAGCCGTGATGCTAACGACACTTTAACTGCGGATGTGCTAAGTGATTCGTGTATCTACGCAGTTATCCTGAACCATGATCGCTAGCAATTAAAATTAATTCTGCATTTCAAACGTTGAAACAGCTTTTTTAAACGCTATTCTATAATGGTAAGTGATCAAGGAAAGAAGTTACGTACAAACATCATTGGCCTTTATATCATGAAACTATAGCCTGAGAGTATGTTGATTTGTTGTAGTTTTGTTGAGGTACTTTCGTTGTTTTTAATTTATTCACGCGTACGGTTTAGCACCATATTTTGCTCAAACGTTACAATTCAACAGTAAAACAAAATAACATAGCACCACCATATTGCGTATAAATGTATGTAGAAGGTAACAAATCATACAGCCTCAAGTAAAATTTTCATTATATTCACCAAAAGATTTCATTGAATAAATAAGAATAAAATGAGTTGCTATGTGTTACGTAGTATATAAATATTACGTAAATTTTATGTGATGTTACCACTATCGTAAATACATTACGATGCATCACACTGCCCAGTTACTAGTGCATAGTGTAATATGTATATTGTGGTGTGTGAGTAGTGTTTGTTTACGACGCGTGTCGGCCGGGTCGGCGACCGGCCTGCACTCTTATCTCTTATCACTTCCGACCCGCGCCCGAGTCGCACTCGTCTCGCTGTGGTCACCACGTGCTCACCCACTACTAACTACTCACCACTCAGTCAACATTGACTCATTTGTTTAAATTAATAGACCATAACATACGTCAGACTCGTTCCGTCCATTTGTATTTGTTTTTTCCTTTCTCTGAGTGCTCAATTCAATCTTTCTGTTTTTGAGGGTTCTTTTACACTATAAAATAGTGAAATGAACATTTTTTTATATAAGATGTCAGCCTAGGGATCTAACCTAACCTAAACTGTAATTGGCTACATTTGGCTTATAGTGCAACTACTAGACGGCAATCACACAATGCGCTCCATTTATTGTTTGATAGGCGGATACGTATATCACGTAGGTACCAATGCGTGTTAGTAAAGACAGCACCGGAGCGATGTTAGTGAGTTAGTGCAGCGACGCGTGGTCTGACGCGAGTCGTCCTCCGTTTGTTCACCTTCACATTCAATGCAAATGCCCATTGTGGTGGCTGCGGTGTACGCACACTGCTCACGAGCGATGCTTTATCATCGCGATAGCGTTCAGGGAGACAGCCTTGTGCTTGCATCGCTTCAGTTATCGCACCGCCACATCCCCAAACTGTCCCCGAGTTGATAAACACCCGCCCGGTATTGGCGTAGCGACATGTTGGTCATAAATTATTTCAATACTACACTATCCACAAGTATTCACTGTCATAGGTGGTATTTTTCTCCTACTTTAGGACATTTTCTTGCATTGTATTCGCAGGCTAATACATATATGAAATTGAAATTGTACAGACCTCCCTATAATACAGATTTTCTTTGAAGGAGAATGAGTGTTTATAGTTATAGTTTTCATGGTATTAATTTTAATGAGTTTTATGAGGGTCAATATTTCGTCCCACATATATGTTGTATATATTTATAGCGAGTATACTCGATATTATATCGATGATTCATCTCATTAATAAATGTTTTCTTTGTTTATAGGTAAGCGTGTGCATATTCCCGGCTCAATGACATTAGTGGTAACTAGTAATATTAATTATCCTTTACTGTGGAAAGTTTGTCAGAAAGAAAAAAAAATATTTGTGACGTCATAATTAAGCTTTGCTCAGCCCATCCTCGCCGTGTTCGCTAATCATTCGTGCATTTCTTGTACTCTGCATTTCATTGAATAATATGGATAGAGACACAAATTGGATTAAATTACGGGAAGGTTGATATCTCCTATCGCAGCTCATTCATAATTTTTATCATGTAATACAAGATTACTCACTCGCATGGCAGTTATGTCGCGAAGGTTAATAAAGTGTGCGTGAAACTAACTATATGAATGAATTGATATAAAACTATTATTTACGGATTTAATCGCGGATTTGGTTTACTTTTCACATTTTTTAACTTCCTGACGTTTCGATTACCTTCGCGCGCGATAGATAGATTCGCGTAAATCTAAAAAACCATTATATGAATAAAGTTTTCGTTCGAGTTTTAATTTAACACAGAAGCTAATTTACGCCGCGTCGCGCCGTGTTGTTTGTATCGTAATACTGGTAATGTTTACGTACTCTGTGCTCAAGATTACGCTATCTAATTCCTTTATACACTTTTTGTTTACTACTTTAATTTTAAAATTATCATATTATGATTGTTTTATACACAAGATAACCTTGGCAATTTTTATCGTTATTGCAAATTTAACATTTTCTCCCGGAATAAATCGGGTAATATTTGTGTGAAATTTCGGTGAATTTAGATAAAATTTTGCACAAGTCACTAGGAGAACATGGTCGAGCGGAGGTCGTGCCGTGACAATGATCTGTTGTTAGTGTGACGCCGCTGATAAGATAACGGTGGGTAACTGTAGTGGAATCAACACAGATGCGGCGCGGCGTCACGCCCCCGCCGCCCGCCACCCGCGTGCCTCCCGCCGACGTCCTCGTTGATAACAATAACCGCCACTGGTTTATGTTCGCCTAGTACTTTTTCAGCGTTAACGGTGTGGAAAGCGTTTTTCACCGTGACGTCACCGCGTAAAATATTGAAAAGCGCGCTGTAGCGAGTTACGCGTTCGTTTTGACCTGAATGCGGCGCATTATCGCGCGATGCTGCGAATGCACGGAGCGACAGATATCCCGCGCACTACGGG
Organism: Hyles lineata; assembly: GCA_030180105.1. Lineage (NCBI taxonomy): Eukaryota > Metazoa > Arthropoda > Insecta > Lepidoptera > Sphingidae > Hyles > Hyles lineata. The sequence goes on along the minus strand of JARJEE010000035.1, from coordinate 3,704,580 downwards.
CGGGAACGTTGCCAAGTGCCGCTCCCGAAGCGCTCGTTCCCTTTCAGCCACCTGAGCATTACGTTTTCGGGGTAAAGCACCCGTTTGTCCGCTGATTGCGCGGATTGACGACAGCGCGCCGCACCGTGTTCTTTTATTACTCAGGCCTCGGGGGAAGTTTTCGAGAGGTCGTATAAAGAGGGTTGCGCGGGGGTATAAAGCTGTCGCTTATGAGTAATTTGTTGCGGCGGTGGTGGTGACGTAAGTTGGCTCGATCATAATGCGCGGGTAATATCGGTGGCAGTGGGTCAAGATGATGTTGTGTTGAGCGGGGGGCGGGGGCGGGCGGCGCGATGTAGGTCGCACCTGCAGTGCGGCCGCTCGAGAGTGGAGCCGCTCGCGTCGCATGCGGCTGTGCGCTGCCGTACTGTGTGCTCCGTGCTGCCGCTGCGACATTCTCCTGCTGTCATCTCTGCAGTACTATACAATTGTACAAGTTGCCTGCGGAATAACTTTGGCATATACTCTTCAAGATTATATCCGCAGTACAACTGCTTACCATGCTTAAAGAGTATACTTAATAAATTATAGATTCTCTTTAAATCTTTTTTCAAGTTTATGTTAAACCATAATCTGTTAAATTGTAACTGTATGCTTAAATAGCAGACAATTCGCGCATAAACTTTATTAAAAGGCGTACAATTATTCAAAGCTAAAACAATTTCCTACAATAACTAAAACTATATACTAATGTATTGAAGTGTGAAAAAAATATAGGGAGTATTGGTGGGACGTGGTGTGATGTACTGTAGGTGTGGGTACAGGCCACAGTGTTGGCGCGGCGCGGCGCGGCGCGGCGGGACCGACGCGTCTAGACTCACGACAACTAAACTTAGCAGACGCCGCACATGTGCACTATACACTGAGTATGTAGTGCTGCACATCGCATTACAATTACCTACTTGCAAAGTATCAATTTTTGTACGTCCATTTGTACAGTCGTTATGTGTTCGGTTATGTATGAAAAGTTGGATATGTTAGAATCATTGAAGTGACTTGTGATCAACTCAATCAATTTCGAAATTCAATCGTTTTGTTGCCTGCTACGTTAATATCAGCTTGATTGATTTTTCATCTGAGCGTTTGCTGGTCGTATATTTCTGTCCAAATAGATAACTACAAATGAACAAAAATTTTTTTAACTCAGTGGTTTACATTGGCACTTTCCTTCAACGGCCTTGTGTTAATTGGTTCTGTCGTACGCATGACAAAAAGTAATTCACATTCACTTGTTAAATAACTTTAACAACGGAAATAGTTTCATGACATAGTACGCTGTTTGTTCGCTCTGGTTCGTAGTGTATACTTCACTGTCGTTAATAGAGACAAAGTTTGTAAGTAAGTCTGTTATTCTGTCGGCACCGCAACCATGTGCATTCTAGATTAGGTTTTGTGTAGTTTAACAAGAAACAGTTCCTGAACATAACTTGCACAGCATATCATTTGAACTGAACTCGCATATTAAGTTACAAATTCAATATTGTAAGCAATGCAAATAATGGTCCTTAATGGAGCTACTACTTAGGGTATTTTAGAGGTTAACCTTGGAATAGCTTGGACAGTATCATGACCTGGCCGCGTAGACTTGTATGCTGGGAATGACTAATAGAAAAGCGGCGTCAAGTTATAAAATTAGATTGCTGGGTTTCGTACAGGGATTTTGATTGTATATTGAAATCTTATATATGTTGTGGTATGCCTATGCATACCACAACGTTCATGGATAGGTCCTATACAGTGCAAGCCGTTCGACTGTGGAATGCATTACCAGTTGTCATAAGGCAAGCTCAAACATTGACATCTTTCAAAAAAATGCTTAAAGACTATTATCTTTCTCTCTAAGTAGCTGCATTAAGAAGTTTTTATTTTCTCTTTTTGTCTCAATAGGTAATTTATAATTTATATTTAGTATGTATATTTATGTCTATGTTTATCTAAAGAAATATTTATATATGTATGTATATTAAGTGTATTATATAATTATGTATTATATATCATGTATATATTCACTATAAATAATTTGTTTACCTATTCCTTATAAGAGCATGTTTTTAGTTTTCTTTAAATTCTATACTGCCCTCTCTTCTTATCCTTTTCTTATATCCATCCAAAGGTTGTCTGTAAGAAATCGCCTAGGGCGATAAGACCGCCAACTGTACTCTTTAATTTTATATGTAAAATATTGTATACTTTGTCATTTTTGTGTGCAGTAAAGAATGAATAAATAAATAAATAAATAAATAAATTGATATGTTGATATGTAGATAATATGCATCAGCGTGAGGTCGCGGGCTCCGGGCCGGCGAGGGGAGAGCGAAGGCTGAATCAATCCGGAGCACTATCATTGCAGCTATTTGCGAGGGGACTTGTTGCTAACTAGCTGAGAGGTCGTCGGTCCTCCGCGCTCGAGCGAAGAGTGACGCGACGGAAACACACTTATTACTCGTGATCGATGCTTCGGCTTTGCAGTTTGAGAAGGGCGAGAAAATGTATTGCGCTGGCCTCACACGTTGGCGTTACTCACACCAACGTTGAGGCAAACCCTATTAACTTATTGAACAAGTGGGATTGGGGGCCAATGTATGGGGCCATTAATGTGGTATGGCGGTGGAACTAACCCCATTCATCAAGTGCGGTAATTCATCAAATACCGTGCCAGATACCGCCGCACCGAGGGCGGTCATCCCGCACTCGTATTTAGGTTAATGACATTGATCTACCCTACAATTTACTACATAACTATGGTTTCGATCGTGGTAGCAGAAAAGGACGATTCAAAAGATCTTGTGAAAGACTATTTGAATAAAGAATATTTTGATTTGATTTTGATTTGATTTGATATTTTGATCATGGTCTGTTTTGTGGTAATTAACGTGGGATATGGATTATGTAATGTTAATCGAGGTAAGTACATACAATTCTCCGGAGTTAATAATATGCTTTTAGATCACATAAATATTATTAACGATTGAATGGCTTTCTTATTTGAAGAAAGGTTTGACCTTTATTTAAATAATGGGTAGGCGGAGTTTTCAACTTCATTCATTGATCGGTGTTGCCCTGATTCGGAGCATATTTTATTCTTTCAAAAAACAGGGAACTTTTGGAGCGAGTTTAGCTACCCTGTTCATTGTGGCGGCGCGGCGGGGGTGTGCGCCCCATATGGTGCGTGAAGCGAGCCAGGGAGGTCCTCTCTCAACGAAACGATCGTGGATTGAACGGGCCTGACAGACAAACTGTATTAATTGTCCACTTAATTAATAAGACAAGTTAGACATTCCCGGAGACTCGCCGAGCTTCAATGCTCGGTGTCATTACATTGCGTGCTACTGTTGATCCTGGCTTACAGGAGTTGCAGTGGTGGGTGTGAGGGCGGGACAGTCTCCAAGAAACTGTATTAATGAGCACAAATTTACACAAGCAATATTTTTATTGGGAAGATATTTTGAAGTCATACAATATAGTTGTATCATTGGGTTGAACCCGTCCTTGATCTTGATTATATCCTGCACTTAAAATTATCATAATACCACTTATTGAAATGAGCTGTAAATGTCACGAGAAGGAAAATAAAAACAATGATGATATAGAAATTGCGGTCACTTAAATAAACTTGAGCGTAATTAAACTAATTGGTGTGATATAACTGAAAACAATCCTATCTTGTTGTTAATGTCAAGTTTAACAAACTATTTTACATTAACGTGATAATTTTTAATTTACATTGAATTGTGTTTAAACATATTAATATCGCTTAACAAGTTCATTACGTATATTAATGGACAAAGACAATTATTACAATAATTGTTTATTGATTCCACTCAATAAATGTTGTAATGAACTCATTAAATGTTTCATTATAAATACACATCCATCAATGAATTATCCAACAGCCATGGCGACAAGAGAATACTACGGTTGAATATAATTTATAATAATGACATTTAAAACCAGATGATACATAAATCAGGATGAATGGGACGAATGATCTCCCTAGGATCAACGAGTTATAGTTTAGTATGGATGGAAGTATTCGCACCAAATCTGAACTGCGCAGCCATAAACCTATGAAATTATGATAGTTAGTCGATAGTGATAGAGTGGTAGGCTTTGCTATGTTATCTTATCGGAGATTTGCTAATCCCGCTATTGATGGCGACAGATATTGTCATATTCTACGGGTAGGTACCTAAAATGCCTAAGGTCACACCGGCAAACGTCAAAGTAATAATTGATATATTAAAGGTGTGGACGACGGTTTTATTTGTGGTCATGAAAGGATAATCGTAAATAATATTGTTTAATAACACATAGAAGCCTTAAGACGTGCGTAGATACTAATTTCTAAAATAAAAATTCCGGCGTACTTACTATAGTAATCGAGTTTTTGAGGCGTAATAACACAACTCATGTGCAATTAAAACACTCGTCCACAAGTAAGCCTAAGTGTTAATTCCTTTAAGAGATATATTTAACCTTTTGCGTACGTGTGGTTATTTCTTCACAATCTATATCCCTTCTATTATAGCTTACATAACATCTATGCCTATATCTATTGTCGGAGATATCTGTCAGACCGGTACAATGAGAGCGATTGTATGCAGATGCGCGGGCGCGGCCGGCGGCGGGCGCTGTGTGGGTGCTCGTGTTGCGCAACTTGCAATGTCCTGAGCGACAGTGCAACGCTCTATTTGCGAACGCCTGCCACATTGATGACCCTATTGTGATCATTCAACCATGCGACTTGTGCATATTACCCCTAATCGGTAAAGAATAATGATATGTTGTCAAACGGCGAGTTTAATTCTAGATGTCATTCAATTTACACACAGTAGAAGAGGTTGTACAAAATAGCAGTCTTAGTAATAATTCCCATGGGCTACAATTGTTTTCATTTCGATTTACTAGGGGCAGATGCCTTGTTTATTTATGGTCAAATTAGCAAATGAAATGTACGAAATTGTGATTTGGAATACAGTCATTCTGGGTAACTTTGGACCACTTATGAGACAATTTGCGATAGTTAGTCAATAAAATGTATGAAATGACTACACAGTAATCGCGATTTAAGTGATCTTTTGATGTTGTTAATACCAATTACATTAAATAATTTACAGATTGTATGTGAATCCTGAGATAGAGACAGAAATTGTAGTGGTCCAAAGTTATATTGATTTTGGGGTAACATTAGACCAACATTTTTTCTCGTTCTAAAAACCCGTTTTATCTCATTTTTATACGTTCTGGGTAACATTTGACCATTATAAATGGTTTTATAATCATCGAGTTGCCATTTCGAACAAAGTTTTACTGCAACAAATGAAAAAAATCATACTAACAAGCTTGATGAAGTGAAAGGCCCCATGTTTTTGGTAACGGCTAAGGAACTTACTAAGGTGTTTTTTATAGTTTTTGATAAAATAAAGATTTCAATGTGTCATTTAGAAAAAATCTATAACTTTTGGGCATTATAACAACATGAGTTTCATTGCTTACATACATAATATGAACATACAGATTAAGATCAATCAAAAATGCTACATACTTAGTCTGAGTTGCACAAACTAACTTTGCCTTTGGAACTGTCGTCGCCATACATTTGAGTCATATTTGACCTTACGAATGTATGGGATTGACATATTCAAGGTCAAAGGTATTTAGTTTTTGCAATTGAGCCTTAATCAACAATTATATAAACTAGGAACAACAGTCCTAAACACATGTACAAAAAATCAACTATCTTAGCATGAAAATGGACCTTCAGTCAAATACTAGATATTTTTTACTATAAAATTACTCTCTAAAGCAATTACTCTCCCCATTCTAGGCACAAAAAGTCATCCTGAATATTAATCACTTTCCCTTGTCGAGTGATGTTTTCATCCGCTATAGCCTTTTTTAACATTTTTAAATCGGTAATTTTAGTTACATCCGGATTTGCTGGCCATATCCAGCCTCCTTCAAACCTTTTATTCAGCAGCTCACCCAGATTTCAAATGATGAATGGCTGAATTTTGTGATGCGCCCCGGGAAAAGACTTCCTTCATCTTGAAATACGCAGTATTTGTTTACTTCGTATTGTTCTTTATTGTCTTGAAGTTTGACAAGTTGTCCATTGTATTGATCAACAGTGTACTCTCCAGTGATTACTTCACGAAAATTCCCTATCGGTAACTCTGTCTCATCGGCAGCATTAGGTATATTGGACCGGTCCAATGTTGCCCCAATTTCCTTGATATTCTGGCTTCAAGATTCATTTTATTAATTTTAGAATTGTTAAACGTGGAACACTCAAAAAAATACATTCGAATCAAAAAACCATAATTATACATCACAAAAATGCAAAAACTTACCGGTTTTGGGCTCAAAAACTCACAATACAGATAATTAAACACAGCGAATATTTTTATAGCGTCTGCAAGGCCAGAAAAGATCTGCTGTTTATTTTAACAAGTGACACAGTTTGAATGTCATATATAGTTTTTTTTTCCATGGATTCTACACTTCGTGTTTGGATACTACATGCATTTTACTAAATTAAGTTCTGATACGGATAAAAATAATGAAAAGCGTTTGTTCAGGGTGTGGTCCAATGTTATACCGCTGGTCTAATTTTACCCAGAATGACTGTAGTGTACGGATTTAACATTCCGTGTATATCGCGCAGTGCGTACTAATAATGGCCTTTTATATCAATTTATTTTATTGTAGGAATTGGTATTCGAGCTGTTTCCTTGTAATGACGTCACCCGCACAAAAAACTCGAATGTGTTAGAAAAATTGTTGGTGTTTTATTGTTTGACCCTCGTATTTGCCGAGCTCCTCAACAACAGTTAGTTCGGTCGCACCAGTCGCGCCGGCTACGGCTGTGCTTGCTCAGTGACTCACCCACACACAGCATACGCAGAGCTCAGTAGGTCAGCTTGCATTACCTAACGCTCACGGAACATCACTATAATAGATAAATAAACATACATTACGCGATGCGTTTATACAATACTAATCATATTCATCGGCAACGTACGGTGACATCGGAAATAAATATTTGTACTCAAAACACACATAGACTTGAGAGATATACCTAAAGTCAATATATTAAACGTAGATACTAAATAGTAAAAAATATGTGCCAGTAACCTATACGTGTCAATCGAAAATCGATAACACTCCGTCTGCGGTGAAAGAAACAGCTGTGAGCGAGTTTGTTGACCTACTGATACCGCTTTACTGCGCTCTCGTCAACAGTAAAAAAGTTTGGTCCTTATTGCTACGGAATAACGTCAACTTTCAATCACCCGTCAAGAGAGGGAACAAAAAGTGAGCGTTTGCGCCGGTCGGCGGTCAGTCGAAAGCCAGCAGAAGGTCGTCCGGATTGTTCGCGCGTTGAAATAGTAAATAGTTGTCCGGACCACTTACTTCAATAAACACTTGGTTTAGATATTTTAGGTGTGTACATTACATGAACGTACAAGTTATAGCGACGGACAATATTATTATTGTTTAAATTGTTATTAAGTCAGTGTTCGAGGCTAGGCCCTTTAGTTTTTCAAATGCTTAATAACCCTATTTCTAGTTCTTTAATAAGCCCCGCAAAAAGAAATCCAAGGGATTAGGTCCGGAGATCGCGGTGGCCACCGTACAGGTCCTAATCGACCAATTCATTGTTGGCTAACAGTCAATAACACAGAAACACTAACACTAAATAATAATTATCCGAAGTTACATGTCCTGTCACAATAAAAAAATAAATAATGTCTTAAACTTATTTACGAGTAGTGTCAATAACAAGACAAAATTAAAATTATCGGCGCGAGATCGGCAAGATCAAAGCGGCGGCGCAGGAGCTTACGTGTTACATGCGTTCTGAAAGGATACCGGCGGCAAACTAAAAAGTAAGTAAAAACTATTTTTTAGAGGTCAATTGCGTACGTGTCACACACACACATACTGACCTATTTCTATTTCTTTTACACACAGGATGTTTTGCTATGTCGCTCTCGTAATGAAAGTGTAAGTGTGTGTGTATTTATTGCTTTCTTATTTGCATCGCCAACTTTTAAAGTAATTTAGTTGTACTCATTGACTTATATTCTACCGATAGACGCGACGCGTCATAGAAACTGTTTGTCCCATATTTCAATAAAGCTCAGTAGCGACATCTAGTACGTTTACTTGAATATTACAAATTATGATCAAAGATTATTAGACAGAAGAGACAGTTCAAATCAATAATAGCTTTTCCTAAGATACTGCCTAAGTATGAATGCCGTCATAGCAATTATATATTTTGTAATATTTTTTTATTTATGTGAGTAATTCATGAAAGTTATCTAAATTAAACTAAAAACTCTTATAAGTGTACAAGTTTATCACAGTTTTACAATAAGATAATGAAACAACAGACAAATATTATAGAGATCTCCCTCTTTTGTAACGACGCGCAAGAATCTAAAACAATTTTTAGTGATATTAGTCTTTAATAACATTCAGTGGGTTCGAAATTTCAACGTAGTCCATTAGGTATTTCATATAAAGAAATAGGGCCTAAAAACTGTCCACTGTTTCAAAACATATATACAACACATATTTTGTGTTATTAATTAACAACATAAAATTAAAATAAAATACTGAAATCAATTTTTACCTACATTCTTCCTACATATCTGTATTTGTAATGTATTCGAATAGTTTATGCCTATTTGGTCGTCTGATATGAATGCCCCATGAATAATCTATATCTAATATAGTTCGTCTCTCTCACTCGACGGGCAATTTTTATGCGCGGGAATGAGACATACGATTAAGATGCTCACCTTGTATTTGTAATGAGCTATACAAATATTTAATCGAATAATAAATAAAATATCTGTATTATCGGCATTATACTGCAATATTTTATCACTTAAGTTGTATGCTTTAATTATATTGTAATTTTAGAAAATTTCGCTATCGGTTTGACGGGGAAAAGACAAAATAAATTACTTATAAATATAATCAGAGGCGTACTGCTGCGTAGCCGTCACGCGGCAGACTGATTCGTGTGCGGTGCATGCACCGCACTTGGGTGGGACACGTTTTTTACAAAGAACGTCTTATCTAGTGTAACATTGATATCGATGGTTGTACTTATTTATGTGACTTGTGTCAGAGCGGCAACAGCGCATAGATTTTAGTAAGATTTGTCGTTTTAAGGTGAATGACCTATGCGTTGGACGTAATCAGCTGTTAGAAAAGCCACAGCGTGTTCAAAGAGCGCAAAAACTTAAAAAAATCATTTATGACTAAACTATTGTTCCTATTTAATTGATTTTTAGTACAGAGCTTGAAAATGGTGCCTAGTATATGCAGTTTAAAGAAAAGTCGCTCGGTTGTATCAATGTTGTATATGTTTATGAGCTAATATTTCTGTGAATTTCGTTATCTTTTGATACAACAATTACTTACAGTTTCCAAGTGCATTAACGCTAAGTTTTAATCTATAGTCTATACCTATAGCAGTTATCTTAATCCCTGAGCTCAGTACTAGAGTGCATCAACATAGGAAAAGTCCAGTCACACGGAAAATGTAATTGCGCAACCAAAAGCGTAGGTATGGTTATGGCATGGCATGGCGTTGTAAATATATTTGCTACCATACAAAAATTTAATGCTGACTGTTATGTTTAATATGAATATAATTGTGGGACAAAAATAGTAGAAAAACATCCATTCCATGCGTTTGAAAATTCCCGTCGAATCGGTAAACAAAGAAGATATCTTTATTGATGGATTTTATCTAATATAACTATTATAAGGATTATTATGAAGTTATTGTGAGTCACGGATTCAAAACATCGAACTAATCTTATAAATGAACATATTTGCATGTTTCTTTTTAAAACTTACGCTCAACGTTTAAATGTGTTTAAGCATTTGTAGTCATTATCTACCTTAATGTATTTTAACAGCTGTGCAATGATTTTCTTCTCAATTATCCTTGAACTTAACGAATGCCAATTTCGACTTACTACTCAACTCCCGTATGGTCTAGTGGCTAGGATACCTGGCTTTCACCCAGGAGGCTCGGGTTCGATTCCCGGTACGGGAAGTCACTTTTTGCGATCGGATTTCATTTTTCAATGCATAATTATGATCTGGTTAGTTCCACCGTCCACATCGTGTTTACTTTCGCTGTCAATTGTTATGGCGAGGGATTCAGAGCGCACCGGGCGGCGATGCCGATGGACTGTCTCTCAATGGGTTATTTATAGCTTGCATTATAATTACAAGTAATTTTAACAATTTATTCTAGTCTTGTCTAAGGTTTGTGGTTATTTTGCCTTTCATTAATAACCAGTAATGTAATTCTAGAATAATGGAAGCCAGACTGCGAATAGAGCTAGTGGTGAATAAATAAAAAATGGATTCAACGGTCATACAGTCTGTTACTCGATTATTTAAAAACTATAGAAACGACGGATCGGCAAATATTAGGTAAAATTCTAAAAAAACAGTTGCTTTCATGACTTGAGAATGAGTTTCGATAAACACGAGTCGGTGATATTCCTCGCACGAGTGGCAGTTGCCGTCCCGGATCGCTTCCCGCCGCTGCCGCAATATTAGCAATTAGTGAGTGGAGAGACCCGACACAGACGGCGAGCTGATCAACACGTCATACTGTGCTACACCACACTGCACCGTTCAGGCATATCCGCGTGCACGCCTCGTTAATAATCCTCGCGAAGCTCGCCGCCCGATTTGCCGTCTGCAGTCTGCTCTCAACACATTTACTCGGTTCTATAACCGATCTGTAGACTGTAGTTGTTCGGTATCTCCTATGGGTCTGAAAATGGCCTTTGCTTTTAGTTAGTTATTGAAATTGAAATTGTATTAATAGCCGAAGGAGTATAGTTTTCAAGTATTTTAAAATATGCATATCATTTTGAGGCTTGCATGAAAATTATCTAAAAAGCGATATTATAGACCCAGGCAGAAGAAAACAGGTTGTCATTGGTAAAGTTACAAATTGTGGAGAATAATATACTGACATTTATGTTTTTATTCATCCTATGATGGTCGATTCGCATTCGAATGAGGTTACATGATGTGTTTTTCCTCCGACATGCTTTTTTTAGATTTTTTATTTAGACCACGATAGGTAACATCTTATAGATCGTGTTTACATTTCAAATGTACCTAAATATTATTTTCGAATATTTGCTCTCAATGATATGTGTGCAAACTTCATGGGCGTTGAATCTATACCGTTCTGTGTTCAAGTCCCAGGTTAAGCAATGCAGCCACTTCTAAGATTTCGAAAACTCATTAATATATTGTGTTAGCAAAAAAATACTTGAACGTTTTTGCACGGATGGTATTGTAGTTCATACGTTATGTTTGATGTCTTGTTGCGTTTGATGAGTCTAATGGCTGCAGTCCGTCTTTCCTTTCTGTTTTCATTTTGAGAAGCCCACAACGCATTTAATATCTGATTGTAATAGATGTTCAAAGTAGTATTCACTTACCATGTGAACCGTCATGTCGCTTGCTGAACCTATGCAATATAAAATAAGACCAAAATATAATATACCACGCATTTGTTAGTTGTTTTTTGCATTGATTATTGAGTGCGGAGTGGCTATGCATACATGAGTATTTAATTAAGCATCTCTTTGATGAGAGAGTGAAACCCACTGTGTCTGTGTCTGTAGCGGGGGCGCGGGGCGTGGGCCAGATGCCGTAATTTAATTAAATCCCTTTATACGTTTGTGTAGGATGCAAATTCCCTCGTCTGTCTCGACTCTCGCCACTCGGCACCTACCTGCGCATCTTGTATACAGCATCGGCACACAAAGCTCGTATTCACGACGGAGTTATTGAACCCAGTGCTATTATTGATTATAGCTTATGCGGCTAAGATTGACATTTTTAAATATGTTGAATCATGTAGGTATACTTTTGTCATATTTTCGTTATTTTCTGTATAGGCTGTTGTTAAGTTTATTGTCAATTGTCAATATTGAGTTGATACACACGATATAGTTGCATCTTATTAAAATTGACTAATTTTAATCCGACAAAAACATTTTATGTCAGAAAACAAAGGGCAGGAGCGAAACCAAATTTACAAAGTCAGCGGAAATTTGACTGTGCCATTGTGAGTGTCGCTCGATGGAAAATTGAATTCCGTCGGCACTAACGCGAAATGTAAAGTTGGCAAAGCAAAAGCTAACTATATCGACAGCGGGCGTGCAGCGAGTAGTGACGTGGACAGCTGCCGACCCGCCCCAATTCAATCTCCAATGTCCACGCTCCAAATAATCCCACTAACGCAAATTGCAATATTCTGCGCGAGAGCCGAGACTCGTTATCGGCTCACACGGGCCACGGCGCGGGTTCAGCTCCGAGACATTTTCCGCTCGCTTTCATAAATCGATTACTTCCCTTCCCGTATACTGATTACATCGTATTGCCCGCCGAATTAACATGGCGCAGAGCTTTGGATACTTAAGCGATCTCGGAGTTATGTTGCATTGGTAGCCAGATCACTGTTTTAAACGGGGAGGAATCTGTTAGATGCAACAGCAAGCAAGGTATTGCCTGCCTGTATATGTATCTTTACAAATTAGTTATACGTTTTGCACACATAAGAATAGCCGATGGGTGTAAATTGTGATGGCTGGTTCATATCGGCAAACGCACGTTACTTTCTTCTAGTGACAATTTAGTGAGTCCAGTAGGAAAACAATATCATTGGAAACATACGTAACAAGTTAAAATATTTTTAGTAACAGTGGAAACCATGGAAGCAATATAAATAATTAGGTGTTTTTTTCATCAAAAACAGTTTTTCAACCGTATCTAACGGGGTACTGATTAGTCTCGCACGAGCACTTGTCGCTGGAAAATGGAAAGTGATGTGGAATTGGCGGCGTTTCCCTTTATTACGCATTGTGAGATTGGTACTGTGTTGCGACGTGGGTGCAATTGGTCACAAACAGTCGGCACTCGTCAGGAAAGCCACTTTCTACACGAATACACGCCAAATTCAAGTTGAAAAGCTTTCGGGATGATGACGTGTAAAATAATTCTAAGAAAATTCATGCTATTTACCTTTTTTTAAATGGAATAATACAACATTCCTTACTTTGATATGAGAATCTGAATTAGAAGGTCACAATTCTCAGTCACCATATTCGCTATAATTAGATCGAGGTTGATTAAATGCACAGATAATGTGCTTTAAAAACAACGCTGATTACTCCTAATAAATCCACTTCATATAGACGTATGTATCGATTTATAGAAAATATTTCAGCAATCTTCCATTAAGCATTCTGAAGCCATTAACAATATCCTGTCTACCCCAGTATAATCAGAGCAGCTGATAGATTAGCGGGCGTCCCTCCAATCTCGCGTGGTCAAGTTAACATAGATCGTGTTATCAACTGATAACAGTCACATGTAACCTTATCAATGGTGCCCTAGTAATATAGATACGGGGAATCAAGTTCGATGCCGAGGATGACGTGCACTCCAGACATTATCGCTCAGCTTACAAAACACAGTACTCGTTACAGATACTAGATTTATTTATTGCTATGAATGGCGAGACGAGCATGCCATTCGCCTGATGGTAAGCGATACGACCGCTCATGAACAGTAGGAAAACCAAACAGCACCTTGAATTACAAAGTAATGCTGCAGTCCTCTGCGCTCGCCATCCTGAGACATAAGATGTTAAGTCTCAATATGTCCAGTAGTTACTTTAGCTACAATATCTTTCAAACCGAAACGCAACTGTGCATGTATACTGCAGTTTGGCGGGAGAAATAGACATTGCGGTGGTACCTAAGTCCGAGACCGAAAAGTCCGAGTGTGAGACCGAAAAGTCTCTCATAGTTTCTGATACCCACGACACAAGACTCGATCTTAGTGTGGGGTCAGGACTATGTATGTGACTGTTGGGTGTTATTTATTTATTTTATTTTACCTACCTAGCCGGCCTCTCACATATAAGAGACCTACCACCAGTATAAGATTGCACTGATTTGAAAGTTTTAAATGATAGCATTTCAAATGATAACAATGATATAAATCGAATGTATTAAATAATAATGTTAAACACAGTAAACCCTATGAAATGCAAAGCCACATATTGGAATCAGCTCACAGCTTGGCAGAACGAATTTTACTCCCTTGTTGGAGAGTGGAGAAATCAATTGGAAAGAAGATGAAAAACGAACACGTCTGGAAGAAAAATTCGAATGATTTTATCTATCTTGGATCGTTATTCGTTTCTACACTCATTTATTATTCACAGTTGCCCAAGTAGCAGGATATATGGCGTTACTTAAAAAAATATTTCCTATTTATGTGTATTGCTGTGATATTGCAGCAGCGTGTTTGGCTGCCATGTGGCAAATTGACAGAAACGGTAGGAGACATGTGATTTTGTCCAAACCAATATCGATACTTGTCGCAGCTGTTAATAAAAAAACGATTACATGCTTATCGTGAGAATATTTGCATTTTTATGTTATACAAACCTGAACAGTTGGATATACATGAGAGATGTAGATAAGTAATTAAAAATAATTTTTATTTTATCATACCTAATTATAGGTACATGTTAGATACGTTCGAACAAGTTTCTAGCGAAATTATTGGGAGGGGTCTATGTTCAGCAATAGATTTCCTGTGCCCAAAGAGACAGACAGGCACAGAAAGATACGTATATAAAAGACAGATGTTTTCTTTCAAAGGTTTATTTCTACAACTGGTACGTGTCTACTGTCTACCTAGCTAGTTACATCCATTATGATTATAACTGCCAGTTTTGGTAAAACAGAACGATCTACAATGTGGACTGCAGCCAGCGCTGAGTACGCCGTTACAGATAATAGTTTGATACAAAGTGTTAGCGGGTGTGCCAGCCCCGAGCCAGTGTAATAAAGTAGAAAGCTCGATATGTCGCCTGTCGTGCACACTAGCTGTACACTTGTACCGCTTGTTGAATCAATGTATCGAACGAACGACTGCGACCACGCGATGTGTCCTCAATAATCTAAGTGATGTAGTGCCGATAGAAGCTCAATCTGTAACGGTGCTTCACTGATATTTATTCTATCTTATTCACAAGTGAGATCATAAATTGTATGTGTGTTTATCACTAAAATATTGGATTTTATGTTTTGATAACTATGCAGCCAGATCGACTGTTCGGAATACCCAATTTCAAAAAATCTTTACAAATATTAAAATTAAGTGTCCACGCTTCGGATTGGATTCGTGACGTCACAGCTATCCACGAAGATGCATAATGCTTGTTGAGTACGCAACACGACGCTTCATCGTCTGCTATTAACAAGAAACTCACTGTGCTTATATGACTTTAGACGGCTTACATAAAGTAAACCGTCTCAAAACTACTAACGCCTCATTTAACGACAGCCTCCGTGGCGCAGTTGGTTAGACGCCGCCTGTGAAACGAGAGGTCGCGGGTTCGATCCCCGCACCGGGAGAAATGTTTGTGCGGCCCACAAATATTTCTTCCGGGTCTGGGTGTTTGTGAGACCGAAAAGTCTCTCGTAGTTCCTGATACCCACGACACAAGACTCGATCTTAATGTGGGGTCAGGACTATGTATGTGACTGTTGGGTGTTATTTATTATTATTATTTCAAATCAAACACTCAGAGACATGTAACTTCAATTACATTGTTCCTTAGTAAGTATTATTTATTAAAATCCATACTAAGTAATGATTTAACTGACGTCGTCTCTGAGTAGGGCAGTTAGGTATTTACTTGAGCCTTCGAAAAGAAGTTATATAAGAAAGGCAATAACAGCAGCAGTACGATAAAGTCGTGTCAGTAACTATCCTTGTTCAGTGTTCACGTGTTCGTGCGGCGAATGTCGATACTTTATATTGAAGTTCTGCACGGGGATGATAAGCCGTCGGCTACGTGAGCGACGTAGGGCTGTGTGGGGACAGCAACATATTTCCTTTATTACTACTCGTATTGAAAATATACATGTATTTTTAGTCTCGTAATTGAAAGGTGCTCCACTTAATGTCTACAATTCTGTCTTAGTTGAGCCCGCTTATCTAAAGCGGCATCAATGACATGTTATAAATGGAGTAGGTTTTGACTCATCGGAACTTGAATACATGTATTATACTTGCATGGAAAGTTACATTTAACCCTGATAATATAGTGGCATATATTGCAGAGGATGTGCTATTCTAAGTAAAATTATTTTCTTTTTTTGTAACTTCTTCTCTAGCCTAGTTACTTCTTCTCTAACAGTGATTGATTGTAAGTGGATACCGAAATGATTAGATAGTATGTTGTATGGGTGTTAGAAGAATAGTTAAAAATGAGCGTGTTTAGGAACCATTATTAAATGACCTAAAAATGAGCAAGTGAACGTGCCGTGAGATTAATGGAAGATGGTTTATGATGCTGCGTCGCGTCCCGTTAGACGATTATACGTACGAATGGTGTCGACTGTTCTTCATTGCTTATTGGCGTGCCGGCCAATTAATTTCGGTAAAATCTCGATGTGAAACTCATCAATTACGATTTTATACATTTCGTTAGAATAAATTACTTCGAGTTTTTGTTCGTTCTTTTTATTAACGCTGTATGTGTTATTATGTTAGCTAGAAAGGCTGGCAGTGGGTGAAATAGGATGATTAATGATAAGATACAACATCAAAGAGTTTCGTCAATCGCACATCCTATATGTTATCCGTCGAAAGCTACCGTGATTGATCAGAGAATTGCATTTCCGAATGATTCCGATAGTTGTTTTTTTTTTAACTCTCTTAAATGTTATTTTATATTTGTAAGTTAAAAGGCCGCTAACCATTTCAGGTTCCTTGGTTTTGCATGGAGTTTTATATTATTCAATTCAGTAGGATTATAATGGTACGGCGTAAAAATAAATTAATGGATTACTAATAGTTAAAATAATAATTGAAATTATTAGATTTATTTAGACTTTTATGAATGCGACGTTGCGTTTGCAATATTATGTATCGAAACGCTTTTTGTTTGTACGTTAACCTCTGACATTAGGGTAAGTGACTTCTGATAACAACTATCAACATGACATTAACAAATAAAAATATATCATGTATAATATTAGTTGTGCGGTAAAACTATGATTCAACAAGTTTAATACTATAAAATTGCACATATTTAATTCTTTTTACCAAACACGTACAGGCTCTGAAATTAATTCCCTGCTTCGGTGTTTTCCGGTAGCTATGAGCTGTTCTCCCTCAAACGAGGCTTAAAGAGAATATTCTGCTTAGTGTTTAGGGAGGCAGCGCCCTGGCTATGTTAGTTCCCTGGTATTGCGAAGCTTTAAGAGCGGTGGTGACCGCTTACTATCAGGCGGGCCGCAAGGTGGTCTGCCTACTCAAAGAAAAAAAAAACATAAATATGATTTTTTATAATAGCATAACGAAGAATGTAGCCTGCGTGATGGAATATATCTTAAGTATTCGCAGCGTTTTTACTATCTTCTGAGTAAGGATAATGGAAATGTGAGAAATGGGAACGGTTGCCATTTTTTTTAGAATTGAGCACGATCGTTAAAGATGTAAAATCACCATGAACTGTTAGTTATGACTCCAGCTCGTCGGTTGTATTTGGGTCGAATATCGCTGTACAAGCAGTTAGCAGACCTTGACATGTCACTATTTTTGATGGAGCGAGCTTGCAGTGCGGAGCGCGCAATGTACAACAACCGATTGAAATTTTATCACCCACGGGTTTTATTACCCACTTTGACTTTACGAACATTAAAATCTTACTTTTTTATGCCTTATTTATTTCTTTTATTTAATACTAGCGGCCCGGCAAGGTTCCGCCCGGGTGCAGATAAACTTTTCTGAAAATATTCTATAGGCTATGTTCTTTAGGGATAATGTAGGATTCTAAAGGTGAGACTTTTCAAATCGGTCCAGTGCTTTGAGAGGCTATTCAATGAAAACAAATAATTAATTTCCTTTTTATAATATTAGTATAGATCGCTGTAGATCACTTAAAATTTTACAATGTATTTTAATAAAATAAAATAGAATGTAAAAACAACACCAAATGTTATTTTTTTATCCCGAAATTCACGCAGGTCTCTCTTGTGCGACAAACCTTGACCGTCGGAATAACAAACGCGTACCCACAGCAGTATTACCGTGTGTTAAATGAGGCGGCTACACCGATGCCCCAAATACACACGTGTCGCGATACCCTCGCGAGCCACTGGGCCGAGCGCGCCCGACCCTACCTTGCCACCTCACCACCTCGCCTCACCACCCGCACACTTCTGCAACGTTACCTTTACCACCGGTTTATTTTTATGATCGTTATTTCACGTGGATCGCCGTGATTTGAATACCGACGGTCATATGTGTTCCGTGAATAACTTCAATCCCAATTTGGAATGTTTATCCGACCGTGAATGTTTTATTCAAACATTTTACCATTTTGGTGTTGATGCTGGCATTTTTCGAGAAAGTTGAGGACTGTGATATCGTGACTGAATGTAAAGGTCTGAATAAAACGAATGACATAAAAGTTATGTTTATGACTACTTATGTCGTAAGAAACAAATTAATAGACAGAGATTAAAATAATAAGTAATCGTTTCATTGAGGTTTTATTACTCTATAAAACAGGACTAACAAATGAAAACCATATTGCATGCATATTGCACAGTACATCTTAAAATAGGCATCACAATAAGCGTCCCAGTGCATTCGCAGTTTGTCGCCGCGGCTTGAGTTACGTGTGTCCATTCGTTCGTCGGAGTAAATTTGAAGCAATTAGTCTGGGAGCGGGACTATTTCCTGCTGCAGTGATGGCGTCATCCGACTCACACACACTGTCCTAAAATAACGAACCATGCTGCAATACTATGATTGAATCAATTAACACTTGAAATGCATGCGGATGTTTAGTTTTTATTGCACTTTTTGGAATTGCAATATTTCTGAAGTAAAAGCAAAGGAAAGCATATTGCCAACATTATTGTTTGAAATACTTTTGGCGTGCTTTGATAGAACGTAAGCACTTATGTATTGGCCAACAAATAATGATGCCATTTATAACAACTAGACCATATAGTCTACTTTCGTTTCTAATTTTGCTGTTTTGGTGGTGCGGTTGGCGTCACCGATTGTATCGTATATTGGTTACCGTCTGACTCATGCTCTTGAACTCGAAGCCTCTCACCTCCGCTGACGCATCTCATTACATCATCAAATATGCAAACACACACACAAACTCAAGCTGCAAATGTCACACATTTACATATTTCGCACGAGATCTGCACACAAATCAATGTGCGGTTCGATACATTTACGTCATCGTTTGCGACGACGCAGCCGTATCCGTGAACGACGTCATTGTTATTGTAACTTAATTCGATTTACAGGGCTTACTAAATTTCATTTATATTGTCAAGAAATAAATATATACAGAAATCTATGAGAATTTTTTTTCCCTTTATAATTTTAACGATATGTACAATCCCGATTTCTATAACTTTTATCTCTAGGCTTTAGATGGAGGGAGCTTGGATAATATTTAAAGGAATACTTACCCAGTATAAAGGTGCCCGTAACTGACAAATGAATATTCCCAGTTGCGTACCTAATGTGCTCAGTTGTGTAATAATGTGTGTAATGTACCTAATGTGTAGGCTCTAGCCAGCGTTGAAAACAGACGCTTAGAGCATCGGTTGCTGCGGCTAACGACACGCGATACTCCTTCCAAGAAGTGCACTCGCGATGACCGACAGGACCGTCCAGTGTAGCAAGAACCCCGGCTCGCGCGCCCTTTTTACGCCCGTTTAATTTGTACCGTTAACCGCTTAAAAAATCAACTAGACGACTGATAGTAATAATAGAGTTTATGTGCTATTTATATTTTGTGTACAGATTTTCAACAAGTCCTGTACGCACTTAACACTTCTATAGTTTATGCATTGTCTCTATAATTTAGAAAATTGGGTCTAGTTTTGTGGTAAATTCTTGCTCTATAACTGTGAAAACAGATTTCTAACGTGCTTAATTGTTTGTTACAGGTAATGGCGTCTAGTGTCTGCTATTCAATCCGGAGTGAGGTGGTATAATGTGCAAGTCTACTAGTTATAAATGCCTCCCTGTGTCTCTTCACATACTAGTATCATTAGTCAGCGCACTGAATGGAATTTGTTGCGATGTCATATAAATTGCAGCTTATTGAACGTCCCTCGCGAGGGGAGCCTACCTACGAGTATTATCCATACCTATAATTGTATATTTATATGTATTTATAAACGTGACGAATCCACCCCTGTTAATACACTGCTTTATTGAATTCGGAGGGTATGAGCATCAAGCTTGTTGCTAATTATGGTGTTTGCGGAAGGGAAAATGTTGGGGTGCGCTGTCGGAAAATATTGTACAAAATGTGATATGAATTTCAATTTAAATGAAATTCTGTTAACAACCGCTAGGCTTTGTTTTTGTTTTCTATTACAGGAGTTATAAAGAACAGATTATTATTGAATACGACTAAAATTAGATTTTTCGTATGATTGCAAAGCATTTTTTCGGATACACTCCAACGTTAGGTTGGATCTGTGAATTAATATCACGATGTAAAAATAAGGTTAATAGGTTGTCGTCTCTCTTCCTTATTCATACAAATTCAACGTGAATTAAGTTTTGCTATTCATAATGGTTATTGCTACATATTCTAACTAATGTTGCCACTTCACAGATAAATGTGATTTAATTCCCGAGACAGTAATATCAAACGTCCAGTTGACAGACATTTTATTGCTTAAAAGGATAATGATTTAATAAGGATCCCGGCCATTTTAAAGTTAATGAGCTGTTAAATAGCTGGTTAGTGATTTTTGACCCACATTAACGGCCCTTGAAAACTGCGTCAGTGTAATGCGTACTTGGCAAAGCCGTAAAGAATATGTAAATGAAAACAACGGAATAATTTCAGCATCCGTAGACTCTTGGTATAAATAATTCATGTAATTATATAAATAATTCATGTAATTACTACATTACATAATTATTCGTTCGATACTGCGAAGAATATAATTAAAGTTTTGCTTTTATTTTGTTTTAATGATCAAGGGGTCTTTATAAAATGGTCTCGTTCAGGCCAAGCATGAATATCAGTGCAGCGTCTGCGCCACGTGAGTGCTCGGCCTCCAGCGCGATTGTTCCGGTTTGATGCTCGGTTAGTGTTATAGCGGCTATCAATTACACCCGTGTCATGTGCATTAGTCGCACCTGTAGTGCGCGCCGGTCGATACCATTTATCCATTTTATTTGGAGGATAATCGATTCACATTTGGGCGTGTAAAATATATGTGGGTCATCCCGGAAGAGTTTTACAGAAATTAGCGAATTAAATTTTATTGTAGTAACGGTTGGGAAATAAAATTAATTTAATGTAACGTGCTTATTTCCCAACGTATCCTTGTAGTTGTGTGGCGTCGCCCACGGACCTCCAGCTTCATAACGAGTTATTGATATTAACATAATGAGGCGGGCGTCCTCTCGGGCCGCCGCGCCTGCCTGCCGCCGCGCCGCCGCCTCGCGCCTCGCTGCCTGTCCTCCACGTGATAACGTGCCAACTGACATCATATCAACGTGTTTTAAATTTTGTATCATGGTCCGAAAACAGTAGCAGGCATACAATCTCCCAATGAAAATAAACTTTCCGTTTGTTGTACACACGGAGATAATCACGAGATTAACTGTACATTCTAAATGTACGGTAGAAATATCATTTAGTATTCCGAGAACGACCGCCAGGCCAGCGACTCGAAAGTGACTCAAATTCCCAAATTGTAAGCAGTAAAATAACGTACATTTCGCGGAGTAACCATACTTCCAACAACTGTTATAATATTTGTGTCGAGAAGACAATAGTCTAGTCCGCTACATTTGTATGCGAGGACAAAAGCTCAAATCCCATGGTGCATTTTAAGAATTCTTCGGAACACAATAAAGAGAATTTGAACAAAGCCGGTGATTACGAGTGCATGTTGTAGTCAGCCAATAAGAGGTCGGGCGGAGTGGCCGCTTGCCGGCGCGGGCTGGCTGCCGCGCGGCGGCGGCGGCGCGCTATCGATCCGCATGCACCGGCACCTCCGGCAACAACCCCCCGCACCACCACGCCTCACCCCACACCCTAGCTGCCCCCGCCGGTGGCTGCAAGCTCGCCTCACTTAGGGATTTCTACTGGGATACCAAAGGGTTAATTAAACTCGCAAAGATATCATTGCACTTATAATTTCCATCGCTGTTTTGTGTGTTAAGGTTAATTTAATTTTAAAATTGTAATTAATTCTTCTCATTTCTAAAATGAGCGTCATTACAGAGAATGGACGGTAAAAGTTTCATAAAATGTACAATGTACATGCATGAGTAGTTTTCCAAGACAAAGACGTCTAGGTGTTCTTCTCGTGCGACTTTCATACATTATATACGAGCTGACTCCCACGGCATGCTTGGTGGATACGGTTGAAGTGTCACGTGTGCTAACTTACGCTACCTTTATTCGTATTTCCGCTAGACTTGCTTCTAATTTTTGGGGTTACGAAGTTCCAATTTTGCAGACTGCGGTAAACAACAACTCATCTACATATTATGTATTATAATAAAGAAGATTCCACCACTGTCTTATGAAATGCGAGGTTCTCGTCTGTTTCAAGATGATTAATGTTTTGAATCTACTCGTAACTAACATCCTTGCTTAGGTGTCTTTGTGTACATTAAATGTGTTACTACAGGAAGATAAATTGTTTATATTGCACTGTACTTACCCAGGGCAACTGCTTACAACATCATTTATATGCGATGAGTAATTTGGACGATTCTAATTATATTTGTTATTTCAATGACTAATGTCTGCTTACACCCGACTCACTTTGTTTGGACTTTGAGAAAGTAACTGAAGGTTAAGACGCAATTTTACTTATCTAGCACGTTTACCTCGTACTAATCCTTTTATTATGCAATTAGAATATTGCAAACATTTGTTTACCTGCATTCTCGAATTCTTTGAACCAATAAAATGTCTTTAATTGAAACATCTTAATTACAAATTTTGACATAAAAGTCTTAATTGCTAGTGTGTAGCATATACTCGTACCTGCTATTTAGCAATAACCAAGCACAATATAATTATCTTAAAAATTAAGTATTAAGACTAATATCGTTTTGATTGATATATTAATACTAATATTATATATTAATATCTTTGCTATTGAGTTGTAATTATCATTACTATTTCTAATTTCCCAGTAATTGAATTATGAATCAGATGGATTGGCTGGCGTATTTTTAAATCTACATTTAATTTCAAATTTAGTAGTTACGATCGGTAAACTCGCCATATACATTTAGTACTGTTGAATGCGAAAGTAGCTCATTTCTTCTTCTTCTACCTGGCGTTATCCCGGCCGGTGCTAGGGTCCGCCTTCCGGCAAATTCTCCTCCATTTCGCCCGATCTTCGGCATCCTCAATAGTAAGGCCATTGACCCTCATATCTTCCTTGACGACATCGAGCCAGCGCTTTTTTGGTCTACCCCGCGGTCGAGGTCCGGGAACATTGAGGCTCAGGCACACATTACCGACGTACTCCTGCGGTTTCCTTAGGACGTGACCATACCATCTCAAGCGGGATTCCTGGAGTTTATCAGCCACATCGCGGACACCAAGACTGCCACGAAAAAAGCTCAAGCGAAAGTAGCTCATTTATTTAATGAAATTGTGTGTAAAGCGTAGGCCAGCAGTTGATTACCTGAACAGTTCTGCATCGTGTTTACTTCGCTCGATGTAAATCATAGTTTCAAGAAACACCAGTGATATATTTTACGACGTCGAACCAACAGCTATTCTTGGAACAACTAACGTACACAGTTCCATCAGTGTGGGTGTGTTTCATGATGTATGATTCGTTTTGAGTGATACAGTTTTGTGTTTTATAACTGGATAATGGTCAGTGTTCCCTTGACGCCGGCATACTAGGCACTCGGCATCGGCTGAGTCACGCTGCATTCAAAATATTCAAATGATCGCGAATGGCCGTTGCCCAGCCGTCGGCATGGTGATCTCATCTCGAAAGCAGTTTTATTGAATGGTGCTGATTTACAATGGGCCTGTGAACTGAGTGAATAAGAACTGGACAGTGATCATAGTTTACTGATACACTCCATAAATAAGATGACACTATCCCACATTGGCTTAGGTATTTTTATGAGGACGAACTACACCAGACACGGAATCAATGATATCAGATTTGATTCAATTGACATGATTATGATAAATGATGATGTTGGACACAGTTTGTTAAGATGCCGACTGTGAAACGAAAGGTCACGGGATCGATGTCTACACCTAGCAAATTGTTTCTGACATCTAACGTTCATCTCAGTCTTTTAGTACAAGTATGTTTTTCTTAACAATATACATCAACTGGGAACGAAATGTTGCTAATATAGTAAATCACGCTCCAATACTGTACTTTACATTACTTTTTTTACTGCTCACTCAGTACAATGTGGTCTAAATGTATTTTATCATTGCGCGAATTTAACACATGAGTTTTGTTACATGCGCTATTTCCTTCTACATATCCAAGGTTACACAAAACTTCTGCAGAATCAGTTTGTTTAGCCTCAATGAAAATGTGGCATTCAATTATAAATATGCGTCTTCCTGACTGTTCAGAAGCAGATAGTTAATATTATAATAACGGCGATGTTCGCATCCTATCTTTTGGTGCACATTCACGCGCCGAATATTTCTTTGTTTCATTGCTGACATTGTACGCGCACATTCGTCGGGCGGGGGGTAGCAGGGAAGGTAGCACCCCCACCCCTTCCTATATCATCACCAAACCCCCTTGCCGCCAGCAACAGGCTACATTACAATTTGGCCAGAGCGAGTTCAATGAACCGTGTCCATTAAAGCATCGCAGTAATGCTATTGATTTGTCCATTGATACAGACAGTGCGCGAATTGATACCATCATTTTATGGTAATTTAATGGTTCATTGTAATTGATGGCATTATAACGAGCACCAATTTTATTTGTTGCTACAATGTCAACACTTTTGTAATTTCGCCAGCAAATGTAACTCCCGTATGGTCTAGTGGCTAGGATACCTGGCTTTCACCCAGGAGGCTCGGGTTCGATTCCCGGTACGGGAAACCACTTTTTGGAATTGTAACGAATATTTATATTGTTTCTAGCTGGAAAATATTTTATATTGTATTTCAAGCAAAAAATATTCCTTGTTTCTTTGTTTGAAAATGATTCGATGACGTACCCCAGTACAAACGAAACGTTGAAAACCTTGGTCTCGTTTTTGTTGCTACTATAACTGAATACAATATTTATTTAGAAAATGATGTAGGTTTTAATAACACATCTTTGGTAATAAATAAAGTGGGTGTGGTGATCTGTATTTTATTTCTTGCTAATTTTGAGTAGGCTATTCTATTTATAGCTTTTAGAATTTCTTAGCGCCTTTCCCCGACACGGTTTTTTTATATTGCCTTGTTGTTTATTTTCCGTTTACAGTGTAGATCTTACTTCTCAGTTTCAATTCAGCTCTGTAATTTGTTTATAATTATATATTTCCTATAATTATAAATTTGTTTATATTATTGTAATTTGTTTATTTGTAATTTGTATTTTGGTTTCAATTTAAACCAACTTGTAACTTCGGCATTAATCATTGAACTGTAATCTGGTTTTGAAAAGAGCAACACTAGATGTTTCTTTTTTATAATAATATAATAACACCCAACAGTCACATACATAGTCCTGACCCCACACTAAGATCGAGTCTTGTGTCGTGGGTATCAGGAACTCCGAGAGACTTTTCGGTCTCACAACTAGATGTTTCTTGCCTGTTCTTCTCTAGTGAAAAGCGCTTTCCGAACTATGTGGGACAACAAAAAAAAATACTATTATATATAAGTAATAAAAATACATTTTTATGGATTCAATTTATATTTTTAAATTTTGATCAACACTTGCAATGCTTGCAAGAGGATGGCGCCTTGGACAGGTCGCGAGTGTCTCTCGACCCTGGCCCCTCAGGTCGCCGATACGGTGCTCAACAATAATACCGTGCAATAAGGAGCCGGCCGCGACTCTACAGCCACTTGACAACACTCCACCAGCTCGTTACTTGTACTTTGGTCTCAATATTCCACCGTGACCCACTCCAACAAACAATATGTCTCGGAGCTAGTCATTATTTTTGCCAAGTACCATTGTTTTGAGATTTTGGTCTCATTAAGAGGATATTTTTGTTCTTATTAATAATTCTAGTATGCGCCCCTGTATATGTAACTGAAAAATAATAAATATCTTTCATTTAGATTCTAGAATTATTTCCCTAACAAATCTGTATGATCTTTGGTGTGGACATAGACAATTATTTATATTGTGTTCCTTGTTTCTTTATTGAAGACTAGCGACTTGGTCCGGCTGCAGATACATTTATTTTAAATTCTATATTCTGTCCATCAGGGATAATGTAGCATTGTAGTGGTAAAATTAATTACAAATCGGTCCCGTAGTTTCAAAGCCTATATAATGCAAACAAACAAATCAAATCAATTGAATTTTTACTCTTTATACTTTAGACTTTAATACTTCAGATGCTGTTCAATGCGAAGTTATTTAAGTTCAGCGTTACTTTACATCGCCATAACAAGAGCACAGTATCCTGTGAGGATATATCATCCGATCTCTTATCTAGGTAATTCTATAAGCCCAGTCATAAAGGCCATTGCATAGAACCAGACAAAATTTCCGGTATAAAGCTAGTCTGATAGCCTTCGTGTACGACAAGGACAACGCATTGTGTGCGACATACTGTGGCAATTGCAATCGTGTTTCAATGCCGCTTTTCACGGTGTCATTTACTGCTTTATAGTAATGCACCACTCGAGATAATTGGGTGCAGCGTGGACAGTGTTACATTTGTTTTCCCGTAACTTATAAAGAAATGTCATTATTTCTACAATACTTTATTTGTTTTAATATAATATGATCCAGTTGCATAAACTAACTTTGACAATGTCAACCCCATACATCTGATATTTCAAAGTTGGTTATTGTCAAAGATAATTTAAGAAACTGGGCCTTAATAATACTTTCTCTAGAATACAGGTTGCTTTGTGCCTCTAAGTTACCTTAAGTTTTTAACAAAAACGTTAACTTGATTAATGTAGTGGATTCACGTATCTTATCTACGCTATGAATGGTCCAGCTCACCTTGACTAACACCCTTGTCTCACATATTTTTACGTGAATAATAATACCTCTATTGAAGTATATCGGTCGGTCAGTACCTACGAAGATCAAAAGTCTAATCCTTCTTAACCTTCTCCTCTCTTAACTTTTCTAGTTCCCATCGTCCAAAGGCGGTAATGCTCCTATGGCTTTGTACATGTTATTTATCGGGTGAACCAGTTGTTCGATAGCCATTACTCCATTACTGTACTGTGAAAGCAACCTTATTTTGCTCTTACAAAACTGCGAAAGATTATTCGTTTATTTAAACCGTATCGGCTAATTACTGTTACCGATGGGCTAGAACAGTGTTTCTAAACAACAAAACATACATATTCGCAGTAATCAGGTTACCAGTATTACATGCGAATCGAAGATAATCGCGTGCCAACGCAATATCCTTTGTAGGCGCGAACCAATTGACCCAAAAACACTCGTGCTGTAATTTTTATGAGTAGTCTTACACTAATGTGTTATAGGATTCATACATAATCAC
Source organism: Hyles lineata (assembly GCA_030180105.1). Taxonomy (NCBI): domain Eukaryota; kingdom Metazoa; phylum Arthropoda; class Insecta; order Lepidoptera; family Sphingidae; genus Hyles; species Hyles lineata. Next base: position 3,676,716 of record JARJEE010000035.1, on the reverse strand, counting down.
GTAGTTGTGTAGTGTGGGATTGAGAACGAGGCGACTCGCCCTGACACACTGGTATCGGCGGTTAATCAAATTATTTTCTACCACTGAGCTAGTTTTGTTGTTGCTAGGTCTATATGAATAGTATTGTTCAGGTGCAGGTGGCAGTAGAAACTTAAATGGGAAGATGCTGTTTACTGTCTATTTTTTACTATTTTTTTGGCTTTATTGTATCCATATTTTTTTCTTAGCTTCTTTAATCTCTTCAATCCAGTCTATTTAATGATGATTCGCGGTAAGCGATAAGGCCTTGTTGATTGTCATTTTTATTTTAACGAGTTATCTTTTTTTGTCTTTTTATGTTTTGAGATATTCAATAAAGTTGTATTGATGCTATAAAACAAGTTAAAAAGAAACGTATCCATGTTGAAGGTGCGCTTCGAGTGAAATAAGTAAATGGGAGGTTCGGTCTCAAAATGTTGCGTATGTATGTGAAATAGCAAAATCTTGTAATATGTAAATTACTCATATATGGAAATTACGGTAAAAATTTGTAAAAACCAACGCAATACGCAATTAAAAATATTCTTGAAACAGAAAGTATTAGCATATTATTTCACTAGCCACTTTCCACAGTCCACTAACCGCGGTAATAGATTACAAAGCGCTGAAGTCTGAACAACACCAGTTGACCAATGAGTTTCATCAGGAGGCATTACGTGCGCGATTACCAGTGCTAGGCCGCATTGTGAACCGTTTGATCAAACGTGAGGGGCGTACGGCGCAGCGTTTTGTTCAGCCTACTTTGTATTTTGTGTATATGCTACTAAAATATAAATGGATCAGATAAATTACGTATTATTGTAGACCGGATCTATGTCGGCAAGCTTTGAACTATTCTGATGGGCCGATGAGAAATAGCAGGGGAAACTAACCCGGTATCAACAAGACGGGTTTTGTTTTCCCAACGTGTGATGAGGGTGTTCAATGGCATTTTTATGTCAGAAAATACCCAAGGACAAAAAATAGTTGGCACTATGTGTTTGTAGACAAACTAATATTCCTTTTACGAGGCTATAATCTAGACATTTGATATTAAATATCTTCTGATAATTTCAAATGTGGAATTACTTAAAGCTGTATTTAAATCTGTATCAACACTTTGTTACAACTCTCGGTTAAAAATAGTATGCTTATAGTGGTTGGCTGATGGTATAGTTCGTGGTTTTGTTGGTAAGCAGTGAGCAGGTGATTCAATGCGTGGTGGTGGTGTGGTTACCGCGCGCAGTAGAGCGGCGCGCGCACGGTCAAGGCTCCTATCTGTGCATCTACACGTAATGTTTGTGTTCATGCTTTTTATGCAACTTCAGTTTCAATTATTATGTCTTCATCATAACTATAATAACGCGTTAGCGTGCGAGTAATGCACAATGCACTGCTGCAAAGTAGGCTAAAGATTTATTGCGTGGATATCAGCTGTTTTGTGCCTTCAATATTGCAGATGTGTTCTATTTCCCTTGAATTCCGATTGGACGCATTGAGATAATTCCATCGGAATCAGATGCATGTCTTTTAGATCTAATTTTAGAAGATTCGGATAGGACGCCGGACGCTCAAAATATTTATATCAATACCTAAATTATAACGCTATTCATAAAATCAGATGTTTACCTATTATCAGAAACACGTTGTTAGCATCGGCATGCTAACCCCTGCAACACCGAAGGTGTCTACAGATTTAAATAATGAAAAAACAGTAACACAATATATACACAACCTTGTATTTAGCGTATAAATGTTGAAACAGTACGGTATTTTCACATAACCTCCATGTGCTCAATTACCCTCCGGCACGGTCGCCGTGAGGTAATCAGGTGGTGTTGGCATTAGCGGTTGGAGTGCGTAACCGTTCCAGCGTTGGTCGCGCGCCGGCGACGGAAGTGCGCCGACCTTTGTGGCTGGTGCTCTGCAGCATGAGCTCGAGGTCATTGCCAGGCAGCTACGGTATCTATCATCTTATCGTGTTCAACCACTTATATCGGTGTTTCTTAATTATTTCCTCGCAGGATTAAAAAGCGACTTCGTAGCGTGTCGACCTGGGTTGCATTAGACTGATTTGCCACTGAAACGGAGATGTGTAGGAAACGACCAATAAAATTACTGGACATCACATTGGACACCAATCTTTTTGATTTCCCTTCATCACCGCTTCGCTAAAAATGCAGCTTATGGGATATTCTTGATTGTATGTCACTGCTGGGTGTATTTTTCTTAAATCTTAAACATCGATATAAACAGTTTAAAAACAACAAAACCTGTAAGAAGTTACAACTATAAAAAACCCGAAATGTGTTAATAAATGACTAATGGGTCTAATCACTAGTGGTATAATGCACTTAACTCTCATGCACCGACGAGACACAAAATATGACTTGTGTTGTTATAAACACAAAAATATGGCTATAAAATTATAAATCAGCTGAGTATTACTTGATGAAATTAATTCGACTGCCGTTATATTATATACGTAAATTGTAACGAAGCGCTACTAAAAATATAGAAAATATATAAAGGATCTTCTAACACTAAATTATGTATGCATCAAAAAATTATAATAAAGCATTTGAAAATGCCCACAAATATTATTTTAAAAAAGAAAAACAAAAAGGCATATTGGGCTCGTCCGGGATTTGAACCCGGGACCTCTCGCACCCTAAGCGAAAATCATACCCCTAGACCAACGAGCCGGTGAACGGTTTGTTGAAATAACGTATCGTGTACCGCAAGCGGTTCGATGACGTCACACAACACGATAACACATTCACAAAGATATGTATCGGTCGATATGCGCTCATACAAAATACCACATACAACATTGATACAACCGAGCGACATTTCTTTAAACTGCATATACTAGGCACCATTTTCAAGCTCTGTACTAAAAATCAATTAAATAGGAACAATAGTTTAGTCATAAATGATTTTTTAAGTTTTTGCGCTCTTTGAACACGCTGTGGCTTTTCTAACAGCTGATTACGTCCAACGCATAGGTCATTCACCTTAAAACGACAAATCTTACTAAAATCTATGCGCTGTTGCCGCTCTGACACAAGTCACATAAATAAGTACAACTAAATTACTTTAAAAGTTGGCGATGCAAATAAGAAAGCAATAAATACACACACACTTACACTTTCATTACGAGAGCGACATAGCAAAACATCCTGTGCGTAAAAGAAATAGAAATAGGTCAGTATGTGTGTGTGTGTGTGACACGTACGCAATTGACCTTTAAAAAATAGTTTTTACTTTTTAGTCTGCCGCCGGTATCCTTTCAGAACGCATGTAACACGGAAGCTCCTGCGCCGCCGCGCCGCACCGCTTTGATCTTGCCGATCTCGCGCCGATAATTTTAATTTTGTCTTGTTATTGACACTACTCGTAAATAAGTTTAAGACATTATTTATTTTTTTATTGTGACAGGACATGTAACTTCGGATAATTATTATTTAGTGTTAGTGTTTCTGTGTTATTGACTGTTAGCCAACAATGAATTGGTCGATTAGGACCTGTACGGTGGCCACCGCGATCTCCGGACCTAATCCCTTGGATTTCTTTTTGCCGGGCTTATTAAAGAACTAGAAATAGGGTTATTAAGCATTTGAAAAACTAAAGTGCCTAGCCTCGAACACTGACTTAATAACAATTTAAACAATAATAATATTGTTGGTCGCTATAACTTGTACGTTCATGTAAATGGAGGACATATCGAAAATTTAAAAATCTAGTGTACCTAAGCAAAGTAGTGCGCGTACTTCAAAAGTACCTAACTCGGTGCACACAGCCACGTTGCGCCGGCGGCGTGGCCTTGGCGGCGCGGCGAGACAATAACACATGTCGCGCGCGACGTTGCCAATTTGTTATCTATTCGTATCTACAGGTCAGTGAAATGTATTTACATAGGGTGGTTACGTTTTACTCTTATTTGTAAGCTATTTAGTTTGTTTGAAACAAACAAAATCTCATTTTTAGTATTATTAATTTTTTTGCCGTGTCGAATAAATACCAAGGACGTATAGTACACGTAGTGTAATTTAATGCCCATCGGTCATATCAACTTTGTATATGGAAAACCCAATCGCAAATAATATATTAATATCATTTGGGTATTCACATTTTCATGACAATTCTACGTAAGTAGTAAGTAAATTCAATACTCAAGTACCTATATTGGAATATTTTAAAACGACTGTCCAAAAACGACAGCACAATTATTATAGGTTATGTGATTTAAAAAAGGCAATGATACAAAATTGATATGACCAATTGAGTTCGTTCTTCTAATTAGCAGAAAATAATAAAATACCGGGCCATGTCTTTAAAACTTAAATAGACATTTTTTTATAAAGCCAAATCAGATTAACCGTTGCTGTTATTTACAATTTATCAGACTTTTAAGATTCAATTTAACTAGTGAATGTTATATGAATAAGTAAATAAACCATTAGTTTACCTTCAGCGATTGCTATATTTTAGATGTTTTTAGATTGAGAGCGTGCACTCGTTTCACTTTTAAGTAATTAATTCAATAAATTATCCTTCAGTCTGGTGCAAATCCAAGAATAACAGTACAACATCTATTTCCACCAGTTGTTTATTTTCGCTGAATGTAAATAGCAGCTGTCAATACAGAAGCTCTAGTAGCTCAACAAAACATTTCCCCTCGGTTTATTTTTAACTGGCATCAAAAGAAATGGCGGCAGTCGCCACTACACTTTAATTGCGTTTACTGCAGCCGATGGAAACTGGGTTGTACGTGTTTTATATGCTCTCTCAAAGAAGCCTAGCTTTACAAAAAATCACTCGGCTTTTCCGCTGAAGCTATTAAAGCCATCAGTGGGTAACAGCGTGGAGCCGTTTAAAACACTTGAAATATGAATAAAACCGGTCTATTGATAGAAACGCCATCTCGAATGATGTCATCAATAGCTAAAACACTTATGATCGTGCGCCGGAATAATTGTTTTGAATGGCAAGAAATAATCGTCTGTTGCTCCTCGACTCTATTTTGATGGGATTGCATTCAATATTAAGTGCAATCTTTCTGTGCCAGTATCAAAAAATATCTAAATTCTAAAGCATATCCATTTATATCTAAGAACAGTACTGCTTTTATAATATGTGTTTTCCAGTAATACAATTTCTTGAAGAATGGCCATTTTGGTTTAGGTATGAATTTTATGGACATCGTGAAGAGCGTCGCCACGCCCGGCGGCTAATAAATAAATTACATCTATCCACCGGTAATTTGCGAATTGTAGTGAATTGGTCCTTTTAGCAAATTAGAGGGCTGTGCCGAACATTGCAATATATTTTCATTTATGTTGATGAGTTAGTGCTAGGATTCTACAATATTTTTTCATAAAATTGGTTTGAGATTGTCTAAATACTTATAACGGTACTTATAAAAACATATTAATAACTAGTAGCCGAGCCCGGGTGCAGATACACTTTTGTCAGAATATTTTATCGCCCATGTTCATCAGAGATAATGTAGGATTTTTCGAATCGTTTAGTAGTTCCGAGCCAATTTAATGCAAACATACAAACAGATATTTCCTCTTCAAAGTATAAGCGTAGATAATTGCGATAACTTTTACCAACAGCACACATTAACAAACACTCGTCGTATTAATCAATGAAGTGGGACAAGTCGACGCTATTAATTCACCATCAAATGGCCCAACTAGGTCTGTGCACATGTCTTCTTCACAATACCGAATATGAACCTTATGTTTAACAGAACAGAGTAGGAATTGTTGAAGCTGTGCGTGTAAAGCGTTGCTATTACAGTTCACACGGGTGATGAGAGACAATTGTGAACGGCCGCGGAAGCGCGCCGCCGAAGACTGATAGTTTCAGGCCAACTATTAATTTGTGCAACGTATTTGCATGTACTGTGGCTGTATGTGCCTATTTATAAATTTTGTATGCGAGCAATGAATTGCATCTAATTGACCACTAAAATAGACTTTGCCTTTTAGCCTTATAATCTATTTGCGTCTAATCTTGGATCACTGGTAATCAATGACTGATGAAAAGACACAATGACTACCTAAACAAAGGGTCACGAGAAACTATGAATACATATTTAAATTAATACAAATTGAAAATGTTTTCACTTTTAAGATATTGTCCAACTGCAGTGCGATGTTTATGGGTTCAACTATAAGATTTATGCATTGTTTTCTATCCAAATTCAAATTCGTGGATTGCAAGACTGAGTGATCAGCATAATGAGACATATCACACTGAGTGATACGTTCTTCCAGTACTGTTAGCTACAGTAATGTAAGCTAGTGTGGGTAGAGTGTCGTGTAATGTGCGCATGTATTAAAGAGAATACTCCCCTTACTCTAGCAAGGCTTAAAGAGAGTAATATCCTTAGGGTATGCAGCGACTTAGTGGCGCTGCCCCCCTGGCACTGTAGTGGTCCATGAGCAGCGGTAGCCGCTTACTATCAGGCGAGCCGCTAGCTCGTCTGCTTACAAAGGCAATAAAAAAATGTATGTTGTTTCAGGCATAGTGACGGTGTCCGGCGGGCACCTGGAGGTGGAGCCGCTGCGCGACAACTGGCGCGCGCTGTTGGCGCACTACGCGGGGCCCGTCGCCGTGCTCGTGGTCGTCGTGCTGCTCGTCTTTATACTGCCGCTCGCCGCGTGAGTACCGCCACTTAACTGTATAGGTAACATAGCCCACCTGAATGTAAGTGATCATCGGAGTCCAAGAACATCTACAACACATGGATGACAGATGCGTTGCCGGACTATCAAAATGTTGAAAGACAAGGAAAAAGAATGGAGTCCGAGACTTGTCTTGGTTAATATTGTGCAAAATTGGTGATTGGCAATAACTCTACTGCAAATATTAAATGTGTATCGTACGAATGTAGATAGTGAGTGTTTTTCCGTTGTTTATTTCATTTTTTGCAAATGTTAAAGTCAATGAAACCGATAACCCAATACAAAACAGCTTTGGGAATTCCAATAAAACCCAGTAATTTACTGTACACAATGTTAATGAAGGATATCAATTTTAATACCTAAATGTCTGCTAATTCTCGTCATTCTCCTAAGTTCAATCAATACTTTTTGTTATTATTATACATTAACATTGATTATATTTCGATATAATCTATTTTGTGTCAATTTCACGGTCGCTTGGGTCGGTGTGAGCGCCTTCTAACCTTTACCTACTTGTGGGCGACGCGGCGCTGTAAATAGACAGTATTCTTATAGCTTAAATGTCAACGCACATGCAAATCGGCCCATTGTAAAGCGGTATATATGGGTAATTTTATCAGTTTTAAGATAGTGTCTGCAAAATGCATTTAGAGAATAAAATCTGTTGCGATGTATGCAACCTTAGAGAGCCCAGGAAATAATGCACATTTAAAGGACAAATGAAACAATGAATTAGTTCCAATTTATAATGTCCATGTTTTTCAAAAATTGAATTGACAATTAATTTTAAAGTAATAGCTGATAAGATTACTTATAACTAATTTTGTATTGTTGTAGATAATTTAACAAAAGATTCCAATCATGTATGAAAAATCAATAATTCCTTTTATAGATTTTGTTAAAGGCTTTTTGTGAGGTGGCTGGAATGCTTGTAACAAAGAGCTTGTTGTCAGGTTGTTCTGGTGCTGTTGCTACTGGTGCCGCGTGGGGCGGCGGCGGCGCACCTTCGACCGCAAGTACGACGCCTGTCTCAAGGGCCTGCTCGCCATCATCCTCATCGCACTGCTCACGCTCTTCTTGTAAGTAAAAAGAGTTTCTAACTATCGCACCTTTAGAATTACAGTGACCTAACCCAAAAGAAAAGTAATCGATTTTGGCTTTTAATCATATATTGGCACAAAATGACTATCTCTGTCGACCCGTTAATAAAGTAGGACCTATTGACGCCTGAATACAGAAATATGTATATCTTGGTCTTCTCAATGTACCTTCTATAAGTATAAAATTTCTTATGTTATAAATCTTAATGAACGTTTCCCAAAAAATAGGATTTTTTGTTAGGCCCCTATAATTCTAAAGGTGCGTTATATCACAATGTAGTTCCAGCAAGTGCCGCTAGATGTCGATATCATAAACATGTCATTTGTGCAATTCTTTATAGCAAGGATTTTCCGGAATTTATGCATCTCGTTTAAATATATCTTAAAAGCTTTGCCACAAGAGATGGTTACAAAATTAAGTGTATTTGAATGTCTGTAAAATAATGTAAGGAGTGGTTTGTTAACGAGCTGCGATACGAAACATGGCTATAAACAGGTTGTCGACAAGTTATGAGAACTTAGTGTTAACACGAAGTTCTGAACTCCGAGGCAAGTCTACGATAACATGGCACCGTAAACCGTTATAATATGCTCGCAAGTCTCCAATGCGATTAGCCTAACGAGACTAATGGAAACAGGGAAGTAATCTTTGCCGAAGAGTTATGAACTAATCGCAACATATTTTATATTAACAATTTGCAATGGTGATCTAGGAAAATTACTAAACATGCACATCTTCGTTTTTTATATTTGTCGTTTATGTATAATGCAGGAAGTAGTAAAGTGTTATTTGAATTCTGACGCAGTAAACCCACCTTTTAAAATGTTGTAACACTTATTGAAATAATCTCAAATTATGCTGTGATTTCTTACCAATTATTTCACTATCATCATGTACGACAATTGGACAAGTCTAATAATTTTTGACGGTCTTTATATACATTATCTGTTGTATCCGAGGGAAGCAGGTACTACATCACTCAAACCTTAGTTTTTGTTGTTAAAGATACGTTATTCAATAACAAACATGTTATTCAACAAAAAACTTTGGAAAGGTGTAAAAGCATCGATATCAATGTTACACTAGATAAGACGTTCTTTGTGAAAGATTTGTCCCACCTAGGTGGTCACACTGTCAGTCAAAAACGCGTAAGCGCCGTGGAAATCACGGCGTTTTCGACCTTCTGGTTGTGAGAAAACTACACCCTAAAAGCGGATTAGCGCTGCATGGTAATATTGTTTGGTTATAGAAGTTCAATTATTTGTTCCACGATGCAGCGATTTACTTTCAACTTTTATCAAAATAGAACAAGACATTTGTATGTGATACCTTCTGTATACGTAGTAACATATCTCGATGGGTGTAAACTGATGTGTTATGACGTGCACGAGGCAGGTTCGGCGTGGTGTGCGCGTTCGCGACGGACTCGCAGGTGGACAGCGGCGCGGCGGAGGCGCCGGACTCGCTGCGCGCCGGCCTGCAGGACGTGCGCACGTTCCTCAACGCCACGCAGGCGCACGCGCGCTGGCTGCTCGTCGTCAACTACAAGGAGCTTGCAGACAAACTCAACTCCGTGCTCTACAGTACGTACTATGCGGCTACTCTCATTTATCTCGTCATTACATTATTACGCGATAAGTTTAGAAACCAAAATAGAATAGAAAGGAACGAATCAATGGGAAAAAAAGAGAACATGTTTTTGGATATCATGTAATGACGGTTGACAATCAAGTACATATACAGTTAACCGGGGTTTAAAACAGGGGAGGGAGGTAAACAGGGGTAATTGTAAACATGTCTTGTTGTTTTATTTACACGTCTACACTAACCATTTTGATCTACTGTCTGCACATCATATAGTGATGACAGTACGAAAGCAAGTGGTAGCCAAGTATTGCGTTATTCCAGCGAGCGGTCTGACGGTGTCGATGAAGCTGGGCGAGTTCTCCCGCGCGGTGTCGGTGACGACGCTCAACAAGATGGTGCAGCAGCTGGACGAGGTGCAGGCCAACCTGCGCGCCGTGCAGACGCTCACCGCCTCGCTGCGGTCGCGCGCTGAGGAACTTAATGCTGGTGCGTACTGGTATTTATTTATTGCATAGGTCCGGCAAATAGGTCACCTGATGGTAAGTGATCACTGCTGCCCAGGAACATTCACAACGCTTGGATTATCGATATGTTGCCGGCCCAGCAAATTGGGAGGAGATCGGGAAGGAAAAGAAAAACGATGGGAAAAAGAAAGTGGTATTCCGCATCAGGCAATCTAGACTTAGTAGTCTTCTTTCTTTTTTCTACCTAATGTTACCTTTGGCTTTTTACCAGGTCTGCAAGCGTCATCTTTAAGACCATTGGCTCGTATATCTTCCTCGACGATATCAAAGCAGCACTTTATTACACTTGTACTGCAAAATATAACTAGTTTCATCCATATTCACGAAGATTCGAGCATACCCAACCTCCTGGTAACGAATAAAGATTATGTTCTTTTGATTCATAAAAGCTCTTACTTATTGTAAGCAATCTATGAGCCAGATGATCGTTATATTACGATTTTTCTAACTTATTATTGCTCAAATAAAATACAAACATCTTCTGCTTTCCAGGTCTCCGCAGAGTTAAGAACCTGCTGCTACAGACGTTGGCTCGCTGCGATCAGCCCAAGTGTGTCGCTCTGCAGAACAAGTACAAGATAGGTCAACTCGACACAGAGATTCAATACAGCCAGGTACCCTCAACTTTACACTTTATGGCAGTAATAATAACGTTGGCTTGTGAATATGCGCCTGTTGTCAATGTGTTGGTACACCTCCGCTATTCTCTAACAATGTTCGTATGTTGATTTCACGCTCTCGGATCAGATGCTCGACAAATATTTCCCCACGGTAAGTACGGCACCTATTCACACTTGATTTTCCTTCGTTATTTAGTCACAGCTATAGTTAAACGGCCTCGTTATCGAATGTTTTGTCTTCAAAGTTGTTCGAAAGGGACAAAATATTCGATAGCTACCCTAGGTTTATTAACCGACTATGAATAAGACCGAAGAAGTAAGAGCTAAATCAATGTATTCTCGTTAGACGTCATCCGAAACTGCTTGAAAAGTCAATGAAGTATCAACATTACGGTACTTTTACATTTAGTTAATCTCGTAATAGTAAGCTCGTTTCTTTATTCCTTGTATAATTAGATGACAGTGGCTAGAAGAATTTTTAATTAGTTCCGATTTTTTAATCTTCTATTATAAGAACATATTATCTTCGCTGATAACATCAAACCAAAGCTTTCGCTAGCTAGTCAGCCTCGGATCTTAGGTTAACTATTTTGAGGCCTAGGCATATGGGACTAACCAAACTATTTCAAGCGACATACCTAGAGTCTGTCCGCCAAGTTGAGAAACAATAGTCTAATAGAAAAACGTTAGCTCTTCGTGAATTGAAATTTTGTCTGTAAAGAGTTTACATTCTGGCAAAATATTACTTTGTGTTTCATCAATGTATTATTACACACCAGTAATGCAATGTATCGCGTGTGTCCAGATGCCGGACGTGACGGAGCTGTTGAACAACGTGACGTCACTGATCGAGGGGCACATCAAGGAGGACGTGGCGGCCGGCCAGAAGGTGTTCAACGACATCCAGCGCGGCATCCGGCTGTCCGTGGACGAGCACATCCCCAACGTGCAGGAGGCCATCGCGGAGACGGGCCGCCGGCTCGAGGCGCTGGCCGACCGCATCACGCACGCGGCGGGCAACGCCAGCGCCACGCTCGCGGCGCACGAGCGGGACGTACTGCGCGTGCGCGAACACATCGACCACTACAGGCACTACCGGCGATACGTGGGCGTCGCGCCCGCCGCGCTGCTGCTGCTCGTCAGTACCACTATAATACACCTCTAACTCTACAGCACAGAGTATCTATAATATAGAGGGAGCGCTGCTACTTCAAAAACGTAAATAAAAATTGTGGTGGCGGGCCAACTTTTTCTGCCCTCCTATTGGCTGATATTTGGCAGGTTGTCCAACATGCATGAATTATTTGGAAAAAAAGTAAAATAAATAGTTTATGGCTATTTAATTCCACACGAACACGTTTTAAAAGGATAATCGCTAAATATTATTTCGGTTATCAAAGGAATTTATAGCAATTTATTGTTAAATAATTAATTAAATTTTCAATAATATAAAAGCGCCACCGACATCACGAACAAGAAATTATCTACGTTTACAAGAAGCGAATATATGACAGAGATCTCTCTATATAAAATAAATACTCTAATATGTCAAGCCTGCCACCTTGGGTGTTAGAAACTACATTTTTTGTGATATCTCCTAGGCCGACGCGAATATTTGTTGGCCACACAAAGATTTCTCTCAGCGGTGGCGATCGAGTGAGCCGCGCCTCTTGTTTCACAGTCCATTTTCCTAACACTTCCGCAAGACTTTGAAACTAACTAATAATCTGCGTGAAATGTAGTTATCTGCTAGGGTAGCTCCTTGAGGAACACAGATGTAGGCTTATGTTACAAGTGTGTTGTGTGTGTGCGCAGATAACGGTGCTGATGGTGTGGGGGCTGACGTGCGGCGTGTGCGGCAAGCGGCCCGACGTGTACGGCGCCAGCGACTGCTGCAACAAGGGCGCCGGCTCCAAGTGCCTGCTCTGGTCTGTATGCTACACCATACCGACTGCACTAGTTATTAGCGTCTATGTTGAAGAGCGATTGGTATAATTGTGTCGAATTCAATTACTTCAACATTACAAAATACTTAAAATATGTAGACCGGTCTTTTTCTACGGATTAATGTTGCGATAGAAATAGGAATTAGTGACTCAGTTATTTCAGACGGGTGTAAAGAGTTGAATGCAGAATTAAAGAGAAACATGGGTTACTTACTGGTCCATAATATTTTGTCGCGACTAGACCGTTTCAATGTTGTTCTTGTCCGTTACTTAGTATGTGGTTAGTTTGTAATTTACATAATGATTTCTTAGAAATATGGTGGCAATTTACAATTGATTAAATTTTTAGTAGCGATAATACTGCTGTTACATAACATCATAGGCATATAATATAATTTTATAAACAAAGTATAGAATAGAACATGAAGTGAGATAGCAGTAGTGCAATGTACCGTATGTGGTGTGTTGCAGCGGCGTGTGCGTGACGCTGCTGGGCGGCGCGTGCGTGTGCGCGGCGCTGGGCGCGTACTTCGCGCTTGGGCTCGTGGCGCAGCGCGCGCTCTGCGACCCGCTCACGTCTGTACTCACTACATCACTCTGCACCACACCACACTGCACTACATACACACTATTAAACACTTACGACCTTATTGCTATATTTATATCACTATTGATACACCGATTTTATTTATCGTATACAATATTGTCTTCCTCGCTCAAGCTGAGCCCAAAAGTCGTTTAAAAGGGACCAAACATACGATAACTAAAATATATGTTATAAAACTGTCTATGAATATGGCCGTATAAAGAATAGATCAGTATATACTGCTCTATTCATATTTCATTCTATACCCTATTCACCACAAAGTCAGCGTGTTGACACTTGAAATAAAGAGGCCTATTCTTCTATTATTGAAAGAGGCTGATGTCTAGCAGGCCGTTAGTCGAAAGTTTATCCTGCAAAATGGATAAAATATAAAAAAAATATAATGGATAAAATAGATAGCCCCCGACCTATTTTAGTGCGATATAAGAACACAAGAGACATTATTATACATTATCGTTGACTAATTGAATGAGCTTCTATTCGAGAGGCTTTCGAATTTCTAGACTTAACACATATTCACTCTGCTTGAATACGTACATGACGTAGTTTTGATACGATTGTGCCATCCCAAACAGCGAGCCTCGCGACAACCGACTGTTTTCTGACCTGGACAAGTTCGTGGACCTGGAGAAGGCGATGTTCAACGAGCACAGCGACCCCGACTTCCTCATGTCCACCGTGCTCGTCAACTGCCACAACAACCTCACCATCTATGAGGTGAGTCATCAACCACTAGCCTTCTAATAACTGGTTTGTCTTCTTCTTTAATCGCAGGACGTTCGCTGCTGAGTATGGGCTTCTTCCAAAGGTTTCTACCGTGATTTTTTAGAAGTGGCCTGCATTCAGCCACTTATTACAACCTGCATAATGTTTTCTTTAACCATGTACTTGGACCTTCGATACAACGCTGCTGTTAGGGTAGTTTGTTTAGGGAGGAGATGGTCGACCAGTCTCAAAGATCCTTTAAGCCTTCTACGAATGACATGTGAGATGTTGATAGGATTTATACGCTGTTAGTGACAAGGCCGCGTTTTGAAGCAGTATAGTGAGTAGAGTGGTGTGTCGGCAGACGCTGCACCTGCACCGGCTGTACGACCTGGAGCAGCTGCAGGCGGAGACGTGGGGCTCGGTGTCGCGGCGCGTGGCGGCGCTGCGGCCCGTGTTCCCCGCGCCCGGCGCGCACGTCACCATCCTCGCCGACTCCGCCAAGCACAAGCTGCACCAGCTCGCCTCCACCGGACTCTCCGACTTCGACTTCGACAAGATACTCGACGCCGTGAGTTGCACATTTATACTAATATTTGTTAACAGTTTATAGTTTGTTCAGCTTTTCATGACTTGTTTGCAGCTTTTCATGAAATTTCCTGATGTTCTTTTTTATACTGGTACGACGAAGCAAATTTAAAACTAGTAGATATTCAATATATTGTATTGAACAATAATATTTGCAAAAATCATCGATGTAATTACGATGATTTTTTTAAGCATGTTGTTCAAAGGCAAACAATTTGACGTTGATGTGTGATACAGTAAAGTATATGTATGTATCTGTATGTGTGTGTGCGCGGCGCAGCTGGAGACGAACATGACGAGCCTGGCGCTGGAGGGTCTGGCGCGGCAGCTGAACAGCACGGCGCGCTCGCTGACGCAGCCGGCGTTCGCGCGCGAGGCGCGGGACCTGGCGCGCGCGGCCGAGCAGCTGGCCGACCTGGCCGCCACCACGCTGCACCCCATGCTGCACGACGCGCACCAGCTCAACCGCACGGCGCTCGCGCTGCGCGACCATCTGCGCTTCAACCACTCCTCGCTCAAGGAGGCCATCTCCTACCTCATGCACGAGACCGCCGAGGCAGAGCTCTTCCTCAACACGCAGGGACCTGAGCGACTGCAGAACGTGAGACAACATTTCTATTTACTTAATACGTCCGATATATTTGTATGAGAATTGTGTATCTAGACGAGAACTGCTTACATACAACTATCTGTACCTACTAGACTGTCTATACTAAGTTATTTACGCTTAATGCACATACAAAAAAAAAATACTGCAAAAATTATAAACTATATATTTATAAATGATTTGATTCGAAATAGATATTGACGAGTGGATAAATATAATGTGGTGCGTTGCTATGCGTGCAGATGACGCAGTCGTTCGCGCGTGTGATCGCGTCGGAGCTGCAGCGCTACATGCAGCACGTGGTGGGCGCGGCGCGCGCGCACGTGGGGCGCTGCGGGCCGCTCTCCAACGCCTTCAACGCCACGCGCGACGCCGCCTGCAAGAAGATACTCATGCCCACGGTACACGCACACAAACACAAACACGCACACACACACGCACACGGACACACAAACACACACGCACAAAGATTATTGTCTATGTTATTCATTTTAAACAAGTTGAATTAAAAATTTTTTTACAATGGTAACTTACATCTCGTTACGAACGAAACGTTTAAACTAGGGTCTAGGATGAACACCATAATCAAACTGTTTTTTTTTTTGGGTAAAAAGCTTGCTGGCTGTTAGTCTAATAATACTTTTAGGTTAAAATCTATTGAACCATACTATTATATATTTTCATTTATGACATTTCAGTACTAAAAATAATGTCCAAATCCTTCAAATCTTCGTAAGATGAATTCTATTTTTTGTGGCTGAGATAAGATATTTAATTATTCAACTCCTGGACAGCCTTAATTTGAGCAAAAGAAAGGAAGTCTTGGTATAATACCTCAATATTACGTTTGCTTGATGTTGTGGCGGTGTGTTCGACAGAACGGCTACTGGATGTCGCTGGCGTGGTGCGTGGTGCTGTTCGTGCCGATAATGGTGGTGGCGCAGAAGCTGGCCAAGTTGTACCTGCACGTGGACCCCTACTCCGGCCCCCTCGTCGAGGCGTAAGTACCGAACCTGCACGCACGCACACGAACACACACACACACACACGTATACATTACTGCAAGCAGGACTGCGACTTAAAATTCACAAGTTACTTAAAAAATATATGGACACTCTGTCCCTTCTAAATAAAACTAGTTATCAAATTTTCAATGATACACACAAAGAGTTTCTAACAACGAGTCGTGGTCCCCAGAATGTCCTCAAAGATTTATGATATTTGGGGCATTGTCGATAGCGACAGTTATCGACATATTTAATACCACATAATTTGTGTATAAATCTTTGAGCTACATTAATAAAATTATATTTTTTTGCGAATAGAGAATGTTGATGGTATTAAGCGATTGTCCGCTATCTACCAGTATTACTTAAAGTAAATGATGATTTATTTGTCGATATTTGATGTTAGCTGTGGATGACGGATTTTATGCTTAATGTCATTAATGTAAGTCGTAAAGTTTAGTATTATTTTATAAATTATAAATTATTACACTAATTACAAACGGTGAAATAAAGCAAACATACATCTCAAATGCAACGTATACACGTTTTAAATAGCGTAATCAAATAATTACGAGCTTAATGTACGAGTGCTCGTTCTTGAACCCAGCCTAACGAGAGGTAATGTTCTTGCAACTAGGACTGAGCAATATTTTAACTAATGTCAATGTCGATAACCTTAACAATTAAATTCTAAAATATTCTCTCTTATTGCTTTATTTCTCCGATTTTTACATAAAGAAATTATTGAAATCTAGTGCGACGTGACGTAAGCACGTTATCTAATTTCAATGATTATTTTGTTACCAGAGACCATACTGTGTGCGGCATCATTTAATAGTATAATTCATTGAAACTTTGAATATACATGTTACCTTTTGTGACTTTTTGGAAAAATGTATCGATAAAATTATGTACAGTGCGGTCTCTGATAAATTAATTATTAATTTTAATCAGTTGTAGTCACAATACTTTATTTATTGATAATAAAATAGGAACTAAATAATAACATATTTCAACTCATTAAAATCGATGCAAGATCAAATAAAGTGTAGGGTTAAGTAAGGGTGTCTCGATATTTTCGTTAAGTGTTGTGACTACAGTACAATCAGTCGATATTTTACGGAACATCTCTCATCTGTCATCATCATTATGAATCGTTTGCAGTTAGTAACTTTTCAACGCAATAACGATATGAATAGTATTATTCTGTAGAAAAAAGAATATAGAGCTGCAAACGGTTCCATTTATTTCTCGATTATTTTTGTTTGTATTTGTTTTAATTTTTGTTTTCAATATTTTTGTTTTGGAGTTATGTTAACGTTGAGTTTTGTTGAGTTCCGGTGGTTATTAGTTTGTGTCGATGTGCGTTTGTTTTGGGTTTGTTTGCACCCCACCCTGTAGTAGTGACGGGACGCACCGGCCGGACCCCGGACCCCTAGCCACACGAGCCAACTGCAAACTATTTAATATCGATATTCACTATTTCTTTCATATTTTAATTGTGTTGTCAAACGTGTTCCCTTAATTTTCATATTTTTTAAAACGTAACAAACACAAATGGTTTCGTTTTTGTCAGTGTACATTGTTTCGTTGTGGAAAGTACGTTGTGGAATATTTGAAAGTTTTTTTTTTCTATAGTCTGTGGCATGTGATTTTTTTATTTGGTTGAAGAGCTATCGCTGCGTCTTAAATATGATATAAATAAAAAAGCTTAATTATAATTTTGAAAGCTCCATACAAATTATATCAAAATGTATGTTTAAAATTTGTGGAAGTAAATTATGTGTTAGTGTTTCTTACTAAGGGCTGCGCTTCTAATAAAACAGTTAAAAATATATGAATATGATTTAGAATTAATTATGAAAAAAATAATTATTGTTTTTCGCTTCATAAAACTTGCATAGCCCTGGGAGGTTACGTAACAAGATATTCGATATATCGTGCGATTCTTCGTATTGAAATTTACTCCTGGTGATTTCGTTTTACTGTAATGTCGATGAATATTCTTTATGCGACTCTTGTCAACACTGTTTATACGCTCAACAGTCGATATAAGTGAGCACAAAGTCACTAAGAGTAGATTACAACACGAAGAATCACGATATATCGAATATCATGTCACATTGTAACCTCTCTGGTTGACCAAAGTGTACAGAATAAACAAGACAATATGATTGGTGCACTAATGCAAAATGACGTCACAAAAAAAGCTAAGGTGATGTCCAGTTCTTGTTTAAACTATATGCTTATGAGGAAGGACCGACGCCCAGGGTTCTTATTGTTCAATATGGGATGGTGATGTACGTAGGGAGTCGATTGAAATGAAGTAGCGAGCGGAGTTGGGCAGTGTCGATAGCTAGGGAGCGGTCAGTGGTTAGCGGTTAAGTTATGTTTTGTTTTGTTTGGTCACACATCACCGCCATGACGTGAGAGTGTATTGGCTAGTACAGGGTGCGCGTTTGTCGACAGCGAGTATGAGCCGATGTGGCAGGCGCGGTCGCGCGGCTGGTGGCGATGACCCCGCGACGCTCCCGGTATGCGGCGCGCCCGGCCCGCCGCCTCCACCGCACTGCCCCCTCGCACTCTCATACAACATTGTAGTCTTTTCTAAATTATCTAATCACCTATTCGATATGTATTAGTCAAATTACACGTAAATATAAATTTGATGAATGCACGTTGAGTTGAGCGGGGCAGGGTGGAGCGTGTGACGGCGGCGCGGTAGCCCAGTAGGTGTAGCGCGTGGCGTGCGCTCTTCGACCTCCCGGTAGCGGCTTGCAGTCCGTGTAGCCACTAGCCACACGCCCGCATCCATGTGTTCATTAGATCGACTGACATCCGAGCGGTCTCCTTCTGTATACTAATCATTAATCCATCCGCTGTGTCATACCATCTGCCAGTTGCCAGTTGTCGCCTTGGTCTTATTGTAGCATCGTGCCTCTAACATGCATAGTAGATTACCAGCAGTACCGATACCTCTGAACTGTACCACCCTTACTTATTCTCAGTATCGTATACACAGATTAACATTAGCGGTTCCTGACGTTAATATACATATCGACAAATGGTTAGGGCGCCTTGAGCACACGCTTTCTTACTCGGTGTTGTTGCAAAAGCTATCGAGAGCACTTCCGTCCCCTGTAATGGTTGAAAAATAAGATATATTGTATTTCGTATTTTTAATTTGTATGAGGACGCGACATTTGGTTTCAGGACTGCCCTGAACTTTACTGCTGACACTGTAAACCAAAATATAATCATTTAAGTTTGTACTCATTGACGTTATTTCATTATATTTTTGTCCTTTGCTCCAGGACGCATTAACTCAATTTTAAATAATCAATGTGTAATAAGACACGTCATAATTTATGACTTAGTATTGGTCATGTAGATGGCGCTTTTTAGTTTTTACATTGTTCATAAGAAAAATATATTGTACATTTTCTTATAATATAAAGGGTAGGTACATAGCACTTTATGTCATCTCAGGGTGAGAGGGTGTTAATGAAGTGAAGCGTTTTAGAACAAGTTTAGTGTATTTTGTCATTATCAGTATAGATGTGCCAGCGCACAGTTCCGAACGAGTTGTTTGTGTTGTTTCCTTTATTTTTGGTTCGATCATCGTTCGCCATCCATAACCATATAGATTAATGTGTACCAGTAGTGCTATTCGATGCAGAACTCCACCGATACTGTACTCACATTACGTAGACACGTAGTTGGACTCGTCAACTTCACATAGCCTATATGTGTATGTGTGCGGTTACTTTAATGTTTAGTCTTAAATTATTTGCCCTACGCATATGTTTGAAAAGTTTCCTCTCTGAATCCAAACGTTCCGTGCAAACCGAATCCCAAAGCGTCGAGCTCCTCTGTACATCCGGACCTGTGGCTACTTGTCGAGAGTGGTGTGTGAGTGTGCGTGCTCGTATAATGGTAGTGACAGATGTAGCGCGGTCGCGAGGGCATGTGCGCCGGCTCGTGGGTCCGCGAGGCGCGAGATGACTGACCGCCTGTCTGTTGTCTGTTGCAGCGAGTATTTGTATGACGCGTACGCGGACCGCGATAACGTACCCCTTGCCAAGTAAGTGCCCCAGGACCTACCGACCTCCAGCCGCATGCGCTTACTTATGTTTTATTTTATATCTTCCGCGAGCGCGCGCGCACGTCCCTTGTGTTGGCCAGAGATGACGCTGAAGCGCGTTACAATACATGGCCGTCAGCGTGCGCGCGCGCCCGCTTGCATGATTTAGTAGCTTCTTTCTACTAATCCTTTACTTTCTCTGGAAATGGAACGTAAGTGTTGAAATCATATAGAATAGCCGAGTTAAGGTTGTGTGAAATAATACAGTAACGAGAAAATGTAAACAATGCATGTCTAGCGACGTGCACCGAGTACTAACTGGAACATTAACGGCATGTACATATCCCGCATGAAAACGTCCCGCATGCGAATACGACAATTTATTTATTTTTTCTTCCGTTATTTAAATTCAGTTCATTATGTTAATATTATTTTATCGAAGAGTTAGGAACAACCCGTTCATCGGCTAGGGACCTGCGATTGAGAATGTCAAAATTGCCTTCCGCAATTTTATCGTCGTCTAATCGATAAAAGTGTGGACGGAGTCGACGCGACGAGTGGATATCGATAAAGTGACGATCGAAACGTGCGAGCGAGGACGCCGAGTGGCGAACGCGTTGACGTCACTCGATCGACACTCGCGCGGAACTAACGCTGAGGGCGCCGGCAGTGGGTCGAAGCGCAGCACGCTCGACATCGAGGGCAAGATAGCGGAGTGGCGCGGGCGCGCGGGCGGGCCGGGCGCGGAGGGCGCGCGGGGCGGGGGCGGCGCGGGCGCGGGTGGCGCGGGGGGCGCGGAGGGCGCGGGCTCGCCGCCGCACTCGCGCACGCGGCTGCTGCTGGACGGCGGCGACGTGGTGTGCCAGCTCGTGCCGCCGCCCGCCGCGCTCATCGACGACCTCAAGACGCGCCTCGACGCCAAGGACGAGGACAACGAGTCCGGCATACACGAGTCCGAGTAACTCCACCACCACGCACGCGCGCAGCCGCACAAACGCTCAAACCATGAGCGCCATTGTACTTGTCCATTTCGACGTTTTTGGGAATGTACACGTTTTTGAACGTTTTGCATTGGCACATATTGTTGTTAAATGTATACACGGCTGTTTGTAATTTCACGATGATCGTTGGACACGAACGCGTGGGCCGATCGGGCCAGAAGTTAGTGATGACAACATATCGAATGTATTGTGACCAATTGTTTGTTAGTGTGTAATGTTATGATGGTATAACGTTTTGCAATATTTTTGATTCATCCAAAACTTCAGCATATTATTAAGGTCGACTATAGACGTACAAATTCGACCAATTTTGTCGTAATCCAATGTGTAGGATTCGGTTTTGAACTGTCTTCCATTTAAAAAAAGGTTGTTCGTGTATCGAATAGAAGACATTGGAGATTTTATAAAATGAAATGTTTTGATGTGCCCCGCACAGGAGTTATCTGTTGTATACTTGTGTTGAGGTGGGCGTCGCGTATGGTACGCGAATAAAATTCAGTTATACCGACATGTGGCGGAGCTTTTTCTAAAATTTAAATAGATGTTGCCAAATTTTTGAAATGTGTTTGAAAATCATACAGTACGATGGTACGATAAGTGTTTTTATTATTAAATTTGTATATACATTTTTGTGGATAACTTTGTATTATAAACAACATTGCGCGAACAGCAGATAACATATTAAAATCGATTTAATAATGCATTTGATACTCACTAAAATTAACTTATGATAAGATGAAGGGAAATAACCACATATCACAGATGTTCTGCACTCTTAATATTATTACATAGTTTTAAGGTAATTAATATTAGTGCTTCCCAAAAGTTACATAAACACATATAGACCGTAATAATTGCACGATTTGATGTAAGAAAAGGCTCGATATAAGGGTGCAATTTGATGTGGAACTTTCAGCTGTCTACATATTGTGACGCAGGAACGAATATGTAACTATAGTTGGGAAGCAAGTTAAATGCAAGTTACCAGCATTTATATATAAATGTAATCTCTTTTATATACCTACTGTCCAGTGCTAGGTAAGTGGCGAGTGTAGCGTAAGTTTTTAATAATAAATAAGGATATTCTTGATACGGTAGTGTGGTGTGCAAAGCGCATTCTATATACGATTGCTTTTGCTTCCAGTTTGTGATACGTCCATTGCTAGCTTATGCCGTTGTGTGGCTCCAACGATGGCCGTGTTGGCGTGTTGGACCAACGTTTGTTAGGAAAATAATTATTAAAGTTTATTTTTTTCGGTAATCATTAGAAATTCCTGGACATAAATAATGGGAACATATTGTATTCCTAACATAGATCGATGTCGTCTCATATCACTTGTAGGCAATGATGGATTTTAAAGCATTAAATTCAGTATAATGTTTAGGCTTTTAGAAATCGATATGTTACTAAATTGGTACAGATCTTACAGTTGGTCTATCGTTGGCAGTAGAAGGCAACGCGACCTACGTTGCAGCCCACAACATCCTTATACTACAACGCAACGCTCGTACAAGTATTTTGATCTATATATAACTTTTGAACATATACAGTAGCCACTATACGTATATACAACGCTAGCCGTTTGGAAACCTTTTCACATTCTCCTAGTTTTGATAATCTTATATCCTAGCACTAGGCGCTGCAAGCGGCGTCGCCCGCCATGGATCGAGCTTATTACCAAACATTTTGTATTACATGATCCATCCATGTATTTTGAATCATAAAAATACTAAAAGCAGCTGACTTTTTATAATATATTCATTTTTAATATGTACATATATGAAGTAATGTACGGTTTTATAATACGCATTTGATATTGAAGTCCAGTTTGTGCGCTTATTTTATTGAACTTGCTGTGTATGTCTGCGAATTGATAATATTTAATTAATCAATAGATATAGGAACAATTTTTAACAATATTGAAATATATTGATACAAATATAGCCACGATTTATAAACGTAGTATGTTTAATGATAAGTACAATACATTTGATTATATTATAATCGTAAGTAATTATTATAATGTATGCAGGAGATTCAAAGTATTGTCACTGGTCAAATCAAATAAAACAAATCTTAAATAGGTTATAATTTTCTTGTATTAATTCTATAACTATTACTGAATATTTCATTGTCATGTCATGGTTTAATATTTTAATTATGTTGTCTTACTGGGTAAAAGTATGTGGGCAACTATGAACTGTCACATTTTTTGTAAGGTACCTATATAAGATATATTTTGAATCACCAGTATATAAATTAGGTCTGTGTACTTTTTATACCAGGGCATTCTGAATGGAAAAACGTTTGATAAGCATTACACAAATAAAACACTATCAAATTAAATGTCAAATAAAATACTAAAAGCGTTCCTTTGGTAATTAACGACTTGCCTAGAAGCTCGCTAATATATTTCTGTTGGAATGACGCAAGCTTCAAGCCTCATTCATTGGAAAATCTCATATCTCATGTTCTCGTAGGAAAAATCGAGTATTCGTTACTATAAACTCTAAACAGATGGTTATTGATTACTTATTACATTAATGTAGTATTTCACTAACTTCAAATGACTGAAGTAGTTTGCCCATTAACATCATAGAAATAGAATGAAAAAAGATAACAAAGTTTGTGTAAGCTAGCTAGTTCACTAACATGGTCAAAGAGGCCAAAGACTTTACTTTGGTGTAAAAACTCGTGCGTTTTTCGTGTCAGTATGCGTTGGTCCCAGTACACAGCAGTTAGATGTAAGCTAGCTTGTAGGTCTCATGTGTGCACTGCAGTGAATTGAACTAGCTTGTAAGTGATGAACTGGGTCGTGTGAAACTCATTACATTAAGTATAATATGAATACTCAATCATTATGTACCGTCGGGGCAATTTGTACAAAGAAAAAGTGTATTTTATGAAGAATCATATTATTATAGAAAGTGTAGCCAAAGAACAACGTTAAATTCAACTGCAGTTATTTAATTAAGCTTTGGATTCTTTAAGTCAAATAGGACCAATTTTGAAAATAATTTAGATTTTGGAAATTGCATAGTTTTGTTTTATGTTGTTATTTTTTATTTTCCAAGTTAAATACTTTGACTGTTTAAGTAAACTATTCACCATCACAGACATAATGCTGGTGTTGCAAAATCTATGTCGTTATTTTGTAATACTAATTATTATTTTATTGTCAGGTTTCTCATGCGGCGTTCCAATTTCTTGGCAATGGTCTCCCCAAAATTATTTTTCGCAAATTCTATATTGACATACTTGTGAGGAATTGAAATGTTCTTGGTACAAATTGTTCTGGCTTTGATAGTATCAATTTTATTTTAATAGTAGTTGTTTATTAGGGAATAATATAAATTACAAATAGTGTAATTGCTTAAATAGGAATTGTTTGTATGTTAAAATTATTGTTTCGAGTTACATATATCGGTATAATTATAAACTTCATACTTCTATGGTGATATAAAAATATTTTTGAATCATAAAAAACTGATAAGTATTATTTAGTTTTTGGATAAATTTGGACTTGCCCATACATAAATAATAGTGTCGGTGTTAATATTTCTTTTTGTTTTATACATGATATATTTTTAAATTAGTTTGTACAAAATAATATGTTTGATAAATTAATGTTATTTTGTCACGTCTAATATTTTTTTCGACAGATCATCAAAAAATGATGAATCTCGAAAACATCTTATTTCATTTAATCCAAATGTTACCCATGTAATAAATCATGTATAGAAATATTGATATCATGTCGTAGCTAAGTACTAGGTCGTGTTAGGTAATAAGTACTAGTATTGTCAGTGTGATAGGAGTGAGGTAGCGTGGTGGTGTTACTCGGCTCGTCGCCGCGCGGCTGCCAGCGGTACGCACCCATGTTCCACCGCAACTGCTTGCATTTGCACTGCTGGGTGACATTACACTGTTTCTTACACTAGTTGGTTTGGACTTTCTATATTATATTTATGTATTGTTGTATACAGTATGTAAACTTATGTGTGTTGTTGTATTGCAAAATAAGGTTATTTATGTGCGTTTGCGGGTGAAGAGTTTTATGAGCAGAGTAATAAAGAAATTATTTTTTATTCACAAATTATATTTTAATTCTGTTGAAGTGATTTTTAGATACTTACAAAAACCGATTGGATAAGTTTCAATAGTATAACATTTAGATTTTTTTATTCACAAATTATATTTTAATTTTGTTGAACGGATCTTAGATGCAAAAACCGATTGGATAAATTTTACTAATATATTTAGATTAGGTAATTATAGAACATTTAGAAGTGGATAGTTTAAATACTGTATATTATGGTCAGTATATTTACTAATGGAATGATGGCCCTATGTATCAGTAGGGAGAAGCCCGGCATGCCCCTACCTAATGTACTAACGTTCAGGACGGCTACATGGATCTGTCACCACCTGTTTCAGTTTTTATAATGATTTAACAGTTTTCCTGTGTTTTCATGTCTTTCCTACTTCGGATGTTTGTGTGGATTTCTCCTAGTGCTAACTCTGTTGTGTGCTGTTGGAAAACACATTGAATTCACAGCACTAGTTTACATTAACTGTCCTCTAATAGATACGGTGTTAGTCCCCTGTGTCTAGTGAGTGAGTGATTGTCAATGTGTTTTGTTGTATTCTGTTGCATGCCGCTGTCTCCGCTGCATCTCATCTCATCTCTTTGAGATCACCAATAATCATAATTGTAACGATCATCCCAATTTTAAATTACATATTCAGCAGGAATAGTGTTCAACTGCCTTTAAAATATTTTTGTCACATGGAGATATGAAAAGTCTTGTAATTTAAATAAGAAAATAATGATAATGCAAGGGTATACAAATAACACGTGTCTTTTGTTATTTTCGCGTATGAGCTCGTTTCCATTTTAATTTTCCCTTAACGGCTTATATGTTTCTTTGCGTTGGGCACAGACTGGAGACTTCTGAGCTAAAGTTTACTTTAATTAGGGTATTTCGGTGTAGCATTTGTTATAAAAAATATGATTATTGAAAACTAATAAACTGTGAAAAATTCGGTCTCAAACTAATCGCATTCAGAGCAGTTTATAGCACCATTCCTGACTGAAATATGAATCCCAAATGATTGTATGAAAATACTGGCGTAAATTTTTAACTCAAATAAATCAGATGGAATATTGCGACACGAGATTATCTTGCTAGTAACTCAAACATCAGTTTTACTAATACTGATATTTTGAAACATGCAGTTTGTTTGTTATTTCCTTATTAAACTGTCTGCAGATAATACCGTCTAATATACCCATATCAGTGTTACTAAAATTGGTTCCTTTTGAATTGTACCACTACAGAAGGGTCAATTTGTCGATCAGCTATTTCCAATGCTCAATTTGTTTATTGATTAATCTTACTTTATTATTTGAAGCATTGATTTTATAAAATGTATCGAATACATATTTGACATTCAAATGTATTGAGTAATGATTCGACACGCTGATTGTTCTGCGAGCGGAGACGTGTAACAGTTGCGGTAGCAGAGAGAGTAAGTTGTTGTTGCGTGTTGCAGCGCCTACAAGGTCGAGAAGCGGGGTGGGCGCGAGGCGCGTGAGGGGCGCGAGGGGCGACAGCGCGGGCGCGGCGAGGG
The DNA here is from genome assembly GCA_030180105.1 of Hyles lineata. NCBI lineage: Eukaryota > Metazoa > Arthropoda > Insecta > Lepidoptera > Sphingidae > Hyles > Hyles lineata. The sequence continues at coordinate 3,649,985 of JARJEE010000035.1, read as the reverse complement.
GGAGGTGTCGCGCGGCGCGGGGGCGGCGGGGGGCGGCGCGGGGGTTGCGCGCGACCCCGCCCTGGCGCCGCCTCTCGACCCACACCACGCGCGCAGATATAATGATATGGCGCCAAAGTGAGTATACCCGATACACACACACACACATACATTCTGCCCCACTACATCAATGATAATTTCCAAGAGAAGAAATAGCTCTATAAAGATTCACGAAAATATACCTTTTTTATTGCGTAGAATGGCGAGACGAGCATGCCATTCACTTGATTGTAAGCGATACGACCGCTCATGGACGGAAGTAATACTTGGCATTCCAATGCGCTCGCCATCCTGAAACATAAGATGTTAAGTCTCATTATGTTTAGTAGTTACTCTAGCTGGCGTTTACATTACTTTTTGGCAGAGAAATAGACATTGCGGTGGTACCAACCCAGGCAATCTCTCACATATGAAAGACAAACCACCATATTAGGTACCGTACACTTTATATGGTATACTTCTAAAAACAAATGATGCACCCAAATATACAGTCTCATCATTAAATATATTTCTATAGTAAAGATATAATTATTGGGCAGCCTTCTTAGGACGTCCGAGTACGCGTACCAAAGAGAGATGGCAGATCTCATGCGAGACGAATTACAAACCGTCGTTAAAATGGCGCACGCATACTTGAGGAGTATGGAAATACAGCCATACAACGGGCGGACTATCGAGCGACTGACGACGCGATATCTCACACGCCCTGAGTAAATCTTGAGTCGTTTATATACTCACCAAAGGGGGAAATCACCTTGTCCATACAAATACATCGCAAATGATTCACTGCATGATCTGGTATCAAACTATCATACAGTCACTTTGGTGTCAGAATGGTTATGTTATACGTAACAAGAACGCAACTTTACCCACAAATTATTACTTCAAAAGCCAAATAATGGACAAAAAATTGAAAAATGTAAAATGACTAGCAGAAAAAATAACTGGCAAATAAATAGGCCATATAAAACGTGAGTTTGTGGTAAAGTTGCGTTGTTGCGCGGTCCGGTTGCGAGCGCACGCATGAGCGGCACGGTGTGTTGCAGGCACTGGGAAGAAGGCCCGCCCCGCTACCACGGCCCTACTGAGTACGAGCGACCACCCCCCTACTACTATCCCGGACCAAAGTGAGTACCCACCATGCCCATCACATCAAGCTTACACTTTTAATCAGGATTTTGGACCCAATGTCTATTGTTTGAAATTTTCATAATGTATTATTTAAGGGGCTATATAGGCTCCTCTAAAATGTAAACGGAACACATTGATAAATACGACTGGGATTGCTAAATCCAAAGGTCTCCTCTAGGTTCAGTGGCAATTTTTTTTAATATCAAAATCGTGCTTACCGACTTGACCTATAAATCCCGCAACGGATCCACCGAATTTGGTGGTAATCATTTTGATTTCCTTTGCTTCTGTTATCTGCTATAATTTATTAATAATTAGAATCTTATTGCTACCATAAAATTAATATGGGTGACTTGAACGTTCTGTTTAGTCATCACTCTAAACAATTTGAGTTCAATCTACACGCATTTAGACTATTTTTTGGCAGGCATCTTGGTATCGCATGATAAAGCCTTTGCCAAACTATTCTTAGGCTGTTAAAATTAAAATAGAGGGATGAACAAAAAATAGGGATTTTAAAATTGATGTTTTATAGTCGTAACATCAGGTGTGGGAACACAAGTGCATCGCCAAGCCAGAGTCAGCCCGATCGAAGAGCCGTATCGCCTAGGCTTCTAGGGCCTCCTGTAGTGGTGCCGAGGGTTTCTAGGATACGCGATGAGAACGGCAAGCCGGTAGAGATGCCCATATTCGGAGGCTTGCCTCGGTTGTCGAGCGCGCAGCTGAACCGCCGCGCCGCACTCCCTCGCTCACCCATGTACGAACTGCGGTTACACGTTGTTACGGGGTTTATGTGTTGTGCAAGTCGTTTGAGATTTCACTTGTTATGTTCTGGCTTCGCTTTGTTGAAGTGAGGATTGGTGACAGGAAGACGAATGGAACTGATATTTTAAATGGGATTTGTTTTTATCAAGTTTAAACGTCTACCATGACTGTCAGATTCTATAATTTTCCAATGTTAATACTTTTGTATGAAGTAGAATTATGGACAAGTTTCGTCTCTTATTGCTTACGACACTTGGGTTTTCATTCATCATAAAAATATTCATTAAACGATCCACGTTAGAATTATTTCGTCCTCCTAAAAGAGATAATTTCATTATTGTAACCTTCGGCTATGGTGCAAGGTCATCATCGCGAGTTTCATACATACGCCAAATATCTTAAGCGGGTTTTAATCATTACACAGTTCTCATTAAGAAACTTTTTTTATATAAAAAATATTCAATTGGGAGTTGAGGTGCAATAAGAGCACGTTTTTATCCGTTCACCGAAATACATTTCAATGTCATTGGGTGGTCGAAAGTACGCATTGAGGTGTCCTCAATCCACAACCACAACACTGGGTTGCAAAACTTATCAATACATTTCGCAGAGTGATTTTATGTTGTGGGATACACAGACTCTTTCAATAATAGTGTAAAATATTGTATTGGAAAAAAATATATACGATTCAAAATTTACATGGAGAATCAAATTATAATTTGAAAGTAAAAAACTTATTTAGTTTTCTTTGCGGTCCAATAAAATATTTTACACTTTTATTAGAAGGGCTAATATATAGACATATAATAACGCCAATTGTATTACGTTCCAGTGATAGACAGTAAGCTGGCGCTCACGGAACTCGACGAGGAGCTGCTGAAGTACTGAGGAACGACCGCCTCCCGCAACCTACGTACAACGCAACGCTGTAATGCAACGTGCAACGTGCCACGTGCAACACGTCACGTGCAACGTGCTACTTATTTTTCCATAAAATATATTCTACGAAGTCATGTAAAATCCTACCGTTACACTGGCGACCAAAGAGATGGTGCTCATTTATAATTTTTTTGATCGCCACTGTAGTCATTAGCGTCTCGGATCCGTAGTTAACTAATAGTGACAGTAAGAGATGTATAACAGTACCTATTCCATATTTAGATTTAGATTTAACGTAACGAAAGGAAATATTTTAGTATTAAGAGCATCGTTTTAGTCACGGATGACGTGAGTCTCCCAGTGGGATAGAGGGATAGGGAAGTACTGAACTGCCGCCAGGGCTTCTAGCCTGATAACGACTATCGAATTTGATCGAGGCCGTCGAAGTTCGTAGGTTCATGTACTGAACGCAGGATAAGATATTTGCCAATAACACGATATACTTAGTGTACGCCACTGCCCAATATTTTACGGGTGGTGACGAATAATCGACATATTATGTAATTCTGAACTATTGAAAGCGTTCAAGCAGCAAATTTTGAAATCAATTTGTTGGGAATATATGGGCTTGTGTTGTAAGGGTCATAGGCGATTTCAAATCTGCTGCTTGGACTTGCTATACCGTAATATAAGTGTAAGGGGGTGCGTCGGATAGATCTGCCATATAGGAGTGCGAGCAATGGCTCAGATCCACGTGTGAGACATTTTGTATCGACTAGAGTAATGTAGTTTAATTGACGAGTGAGACGATATATTTTGTTTGGATTAACTTCGCATTGTATTGAAGTTAGTTCGGCAAGTGAGCAGTTGAAGCGGCGTGTAGGCTGTAGGTCTGTACGTGAGGTAGTGTGAGCCGCTCGCACTCGGCCGTTGGCTTTAATGGTTTTTACTGATTTTTATATTATACTTTAAAGTTTGTTGTACGCGGGTTGAGAATGCCGCACAAAATAGTATTTGATTTTTAAATCTGAGAGATTAATTTTTATCTTAGTTCTATATTATTACTATTATGTGTACTGTAGGATTTGTAAAGGTATTTTCTTCGTTTTTTCATTAGCTGTTTAACTCTTTACTCTGATGTATTAGAATGTAAAAGACAATGGTTCTTATGAAAAAACGACCGAAATAAAAAGTAAGAAAAATTAATCCTCTTCATCTATATCGATATAAAACAGATGCGTTTCATCGACTCTGATGACTGGATGTTTCCATATTTTTATGTCAATGACATATGAGTTATATCGATATCGATAAGTGTTCGATAAGGTAAGAGTGTAGCGCGTGTCGACATAGTGTAGCGCCAGGGTTGACTCGTTCACACGTACACATCACGTCGACGAGATTGTAATGCATTTATATTTAACGTTAGAATTATATTACTCATGTATGGTGAAGTAAGAGTTGTATAGGTCGCCTCAAAGCGGACAAAAATCAAGATTTTTAAGTAATGATGTGACAAGTTAGACATCACATAGATCGTATTGAATTAGCAATTATCGCAATATTATCGGTATTACAAAGTCACAATGTATAGTTATGTTTGTGTGTGTTCTGCTTTGGGGCTTAGTGTGAAGGCGCGTCGCGCAGTCGACGTTTACTCGACCACTCGCGCCGTGAGAGTTTCCTAACAAGCCGAAATACTCGCCCCCATAAACTGGGCTTACGATGGTGTGTGACAATCTGGCTTTGCTTACTACTTGCTGCAAACATATCCTATGTTCAAGTCATCAAATGGAATAGTTCTTACTAATCAATATATTTACAAAGTCTCCTACATAGCCCCGTGCCTCTGCATTTTAAGACCCCGTATACTAAAATAGCAATTCCTAGTTACTGAATGATCTCAAGAAAGGGTCTTAAGTAGACGATATCCTACAGGTTGATACATTTTACCGGCGGTTTTTGCAATAGTTCTGAATATCCTGAAGCGTGTATGAAGATGTGTTGTCACACGGGCGCTGACCCCGCCCCGCCGACTGCCTGTTTTAGTTTAATTTTGTGATTATTTTCATATTATATTTTGAATTGTTGACTCGGAATGTGAGAAGGATACCTTTTGTAATGAATAAATTTATGTGTCATATCTAATTAGTTAAGGCCAATTATTGTATTCGTGTATGTAATGCCAAATATTTGTTGTCTGTGTGTTTGTGACGAACACGCGCCTGTTTGTCGATGTCGATGAACCTAGAAACTATCACTAATCTGATAGAACTTACTTAGTAATATGTATGCTCACAGACTGCCGATTTACTACGGTATGGTTGATATAAAAATATTTATCGACATCGATGAAGTGTTCATATATTCTCTTATTAGCCTTACTCTATAGAGATATTAAAGGCGTATTATAAACTGTGCATAGCCGGAGAGTGACGCAGCTGTGACGGAGATTCGAAGCTGTAGAGAATGTCGGGCTTTCTCGAGTGTTTGTAACGTTTTTAGATGGAATTTTTGTAGTGAAATTTTAGGAGAGATAGATGAGATTCGAATCTCCAGTCGCGTGCTCGCTCTCGATCTCTGCGTGTTGCGCTGTCTTCCTTGACTACTGCCCGGGGACCTGCGGGTACTAGCATTCGACCTTATTACTATTATAAAACTTTGTAGACATTTTTCTTGATATTAAAAACTCTTGAACAATATTTCAATCTTTATGCGTTGTAAATTTCTACATTCGTTAAATCGTTTAAAAATTAAGCTTAGATTTTTTTATAAATGTATTCTATAAAAAAAAGACGCAGGTCCCTAACATATTGGGAACACAATGTACCTTGTATATTTTCTGCTCATTTTTACTTAGAGGAACATTGCCATCCGCGCATGCGAACATTTATAATGGATTTAGTGATTACGTTGTACGAACCACTGCTCAATTGTTTCGTGTTAAAAGATTTACTATGGTGCTAGGTGATGCATCTAATGCGGTCTCTTTGCGGCATCGATACTGCGCACTTGTACTGCAGGTATATGATGTCGGCAAAGTAGATAGCATTGACTTTACGTGCAGGCGTTAGGTTAATATCCTTATTTGATATCCCGAGGCGGCGTGGCGCCGCGTGCGATGCTATGTATGTGGTACGCCACGCCCGCCGCGGGAGTTAGCGAATGTGGCGCGCAGTCGCCATACACTTAGCGTACGTAAGTTAGTGTTAACGTAATTCCAATGTATCTTTCTAAAGTAGTGTAACCAAATATGTTTTGTAAGAGAGGCGCGGTGTGCGCGCAGGCTGTGCGATGGACCGCAAAACGGAGAGTGTTGACGAACGTCAAATAAATACAACATTTATCTATAACATATCACTTGTCGTTTTAATTATTTATCCTACTGACCTTAGTAGATATAAAAAGGGACGGAATACGCCCGATTAAATTCCTGCGATAAATCTGGGTGTATTTGGAGGAATTAGGCATATGCGTAAATTGAAATTTGAATTTCATATTATTTTGAGAAAACATTATAGTTACAGACATAATGTCGCGCAGTTATGCAACTATTGCCATGTTGGCAGCCCTGAAAACTTCTAGGATATCCAAGACTTAACAAAAATCTTAATACTTCAATTAAGACAAAATTTAAGCAAGATTTTTTTATTTTTTTATTTTTTTATTAAATATTATTCCTTATACAATTAGGAAATATCCCATCATATTTTAATTTGTAAGGAATCTAAATAAAATAATATCCGGAGAAGTCAGTTCATGATCAGTTCCTTCCGAACACTCGGATAGTGCGGTCGCATTTTACGCAGTGCTCTTAAAATCTCGTCTTCATGGTGTTTGAAGCTGATTCCCGACTCGTGAGTGCCGTGTTATGTTATCATTGGTGAGTTTTAAAACATTTTAATCTAGAGTTTTGTTCATTTAATGTATTTTTTCTGGGCCAGTATATACCCATATAATTTTCAAATGTGGGTAGGAAAAAAAGAAATGGCTGGCCGATTTCGCTATCGTTCGTGTATATTTTTACGATGTTCTGCATTTAAACTTGTCTTTCGTTTAAATTAGGAATACGATAGTTATTAAACGTAATCTTCATTATCGGAAATATTGACAAAATCATTCAGATTAAAAATCGCCCTCCCGCGACACACAACAGTCCAGTCGTCTTTGATGATAGTGATTCAGCAAAATGTCAAATGCCCCAGGGTCCTGGCCTATAAGTACCCTTTAACTTCTCACATTTCAATAAAGTAATAAGAATAAATGATTTTCATTTGTAAAATATGAAACAGGATTCGATAATATGATTGTGCAAGGTATCGGTAGTTTATATTCCTTCCCCACAGGAGCATAATGCATACGCGGATTACACGCTCCTTTTAAAAACTTTTGTCCGATGTCATGAGTTCAAATGGTATAGTTTTGGTTTTATGTTGTAATCCGTAGGTTGTTAAATGTTTTAAACTAGAATTTTTCCGTGATGTATTGTCTTCCCTTGATAATTTGCTTTTTTAAATGTGGGTAGTTGAAATAAAATCTGCAGTCAATTAGCTTGTATATTATTTTTTTAAACGTGTCAACTTTATTTGTCTTTAGATATGTAACGCTTGTTTCTTGTATGTTAGCGATATAACATTAAACAGAAACTAAATCCATGTCAACGTTTTGCTTGGCATCAATTTAGTGGTGGTAGGTGCTACTAGTGCCACCTCTACTTACCTCTTCCATGTTGTAGGCGTGAGCTTATTTACTTACGTAACAATTTTGTCCATAATTAAAACTCGCGCTTAATGTTTCGATTTTCGAGCAGATCCAAATTATAAAATTGCCGCAATATGCTTTGCAACCGTTAACGCAACTAAGTTACATATTAGGCATTTATTTTGCGTGGGCGTAATAGATTGAATTACCGATTAAGGTACTTAATCTCAATAGTTAGATTTTTAGTATGTGTAGATATGGATGTTAAGGTCTCCAGCATTTTGACGCTATTTTTTGGCATATACCTACTTAGTTATTGGTAGTTTGGCTATCAAATATTCGTATTTTTTAACACGTTTTTATTAGCTTCACCTGTATGTTTGTATGTATGCATTTAACCAAATCCTTTAAGCTCGATTTTGCCCTACTGAGAACGATCAGCTATAATTCAAACTGTGCATACTTATCCAGGACCGATGACAACGCAATAATTTAAAAAGTATGTGACATTATCTTATCCAGAAAAGTAATTTTTTTACACGCTTTTTTTTTTGAAAAAAAAAAAAAATAATAATAATTAAAAGTTGGTAATTTGCGCGCACCTGTCTGTCTTTGATAAGACGGCCGTAGATAATGTTTTTAGTGCAAGAAAATAAATTATAGTTTAAAAAAGTAAAAAAAAGCTCTCATAAAAGATCTAACTAAAAACTAATAATTAGTAATGAGTTTAAGATTCGAAAGAAAATGGAGTAAAATACATATTTATTGTTATAAAGCGTGGGGTGTTTACAACAATTACTTATCCTACAGCACCCCACACTTTATAGCAAGAAAATGTATGTATTTTACTCTTAAACTCAAAATAAATTTTTATTTGATAAGCAGTAGTGATTTCGCTATTTACGCTTCTAAACGCTTATAACACATTTTATATCACAGTTTCTGATAGGATATGGCAACTTTAGGAAGAATTTGTTCGGTTTTTGTGGTTGTTTCGCCGGGAAGGAAAAGAAAGTACGCAACTTACACTTTACAACTCATGTACATATATTTTTACAAGCGGTCATTTACATCTGTCTCATCCTTTTATACATAGATACCTATATATTACATACATATATTGGTAGGATTAAGCAGTCAGTTTCGTACATAGCATATCCAACATAATGCGCTTTTTCAGCGTATCTATCGCCACCGCCGGACGCCGGCATAAAATGCAGTTTTGGAAATTAATATAGAACATAACAAATATTATATTTCACACAAAATAGATTGCCCAACCTAGCAATCGTAACCAGGGCCTGACTATTTTCTGGCCAACTATACATATTCTACAACAAATTCTTGTTAGCTCTATAATATGCTCTCAACGGAAGTGAACAAATATTTGTGTCCAAACCCATTTATTTTTTATTTCCTTGTTTATAGACATATTAAGCCCAAGAGACCGCCGATCCCTGTGTGTAAATTAGCTGTTCCTGGTTAACAGGAGTTCAGTGGTAAGTTCTTTTTTCTCCTGTTTTTCATGTTGGGGTGTTTGTAATGTCGCTGTCTCGTATAATGATTGTTCGCGTGTGTTGCAGAAAAAGTGTGAATGGGCGTCGCTATTTGATACGGCAGCTTTTATCGGTTTTATGTGTAGTCTCGGGGATCTTCCGGATAACAGGACTGGACGAGATAGCAATGCTTTCGTCAACCTTCCGGTTCCCTTAGGTAGTGTTAATGGATAAGGTAAGTGTATGATATTATAGTGTGTTATGCTTGAAGTCGCACAATTTCGTAGTTGTAAGCGTTTCTGTGCGTAGTAGGGGTAAATAAAAAGGAGTCTAGTAAGTAACACGTTTATTATCACATATGAACGCTCACACAAGTCGCGGCCCGGTAGTAGTGACTACGCCGGGCCGAATACGTATACACTAGCAATACTGCTGCTCTAGTCTCCACACCTCTTTATTACCGCTAATGGTCCGGGTTCTGAAAAGCAAAAAAAAAAAATGTTCTGATAAAAGTGTTAAAATAAGTAACTTAGGTAAAGACGTTTTTTGTTGTAATTCGTGGTGTAGATATTCTAATCAAAAAACCACTATCGCCGGTATTTTTAGTAACTTACGTCCATTGCCTACTGTTCCCCCTCAATTATTCTTATATATTTATGTTTTTAGTGTAACATGATGGTACTGAACTGGGTACAACTTGGGCAGGACCTTGCGATTTATCGCCCATATTAACAAAAACTAGTGTGTGTATGTGTCAGACTCACAGTCGCTGGGCGGCTGGTGTGCGCGCTTGTATGCGAGCAGCAGCAGGCGCTCGAGGTCGGCGCGGCACGAGCAGTGCAGGAACTCCTTGGGCTTGACGCCGCGGAACATCTCCGCCACCGACGGCTTCACGTTGTAGAAGATGATGCTCTGCCCGCGCCCGTGGAAGTCGTCGATCAGACTCTTGATGCCCTGGTAACCAGACGACATTCAAGTAATGTACACATATGTATATGTCGGTAATCAATTACTAAGTAATAAACCTATGTAGTTTTAGATTTCAATGGTAAGCAGAGGTTACTTACAAAGCATGTACTAATATGCTTGTGCATCTATGAGTGTGATGTGCGTACGTACACGTACGCACCACCCACACACATATAAATATACCCCACACACAATTGCATGTGCGTGCATGTAGAGTTTAAGTATGTGAGTGTGGGGTGTATTTGTGCATGTGTGTGTAAGTGTGGGGGTGTACGTGTGCGTGTGGAAGTCGACGTGTGAGCGTGGGGTGCATGTGTGAGTGTGGGGGTGTAAGTGTGGGTATGGGGGTGTACGTGTGCGTGTGGGGGTGTAAGTGTGAGTGTGGGGTGCATGTGTATGTGGGAGTGTGCGTGTGGGGGTGCATGTGTGCGTGTGGGGTGCATGTGTGAGCGTGTACGTGTGCGTGTGGGGGTGGACGTGTGAGTGTGGGGTGCATGTGTGCGTGTGGGGGTGCATGTGTGCGTGTGGGGGTGCATGTGTGCGTGTGGGGGTGCATGTGTGCGTGTGGGAGTGTACGTGTGGGTGTGCGTGTGGGGGTGTACGTGTGCATGTGCGTGTGCGGGTGTAAGTATGCGTGTGGGGGTGTACGTGTCCGTGTCGAGTTGTACGTGTGAGTGTAGGAGTGTGTACGTGTGAGTGTGGAGGTGTACGTGTGAGTGTGGAGGTGTACGTGTGAGTGTGGGGGTGTACGTGTGAGTGTGGAGGTGTACGTGTGAGTGTGGGGGTGTACGTGAGCGTGTGGGGGTGTACGTGTGAGTGTAGGAGTGTGTACGTGTGAGTGTGGGGGTGTACGTGTGAGTGTGGGGGTGTACGTGTGCGTGGGTGTACGTGTGAGTGTGGGGGTGTATGCGTGAGTGTGGGAGTGTACGTGTGGGTGTACGTGTGGGGGTGTACATGTGCATGTGCGTGTGCGGGTGTAAGTATGCGTGTGGGAGTGGACGTGTGAGTGTGGGGTGCATGTGTGAGCGTGTACGTGTGAGTGTGGGAGTGTACGTGTGCGTGAGTGTACGTGTGCGTGGGTGTACGTGTGAGTGTGGGGGTGTACGTGTGAGGGGGTGTACGTGTGAGTGTGGAGGTGTACGTGTGAGTGTGGGGGTGTACGTGAGCGTGTGGGGGTGTACGTGTGAGTGTAGGAGTGTGTACGTGTGAGTGTGGGGGTGTACGTGTGAGTGTGGGGGTGTACGTGTGCGTGGGTGTACGTGTGAGTGTGGGGGTGTATGCGTGAGTGTGGGAGTGTACGTGTGGGTGTGCGTGTGGGGGTGTACGTGTGAGTGTAGGAGTGTGTACGTGTGAGTGTGGGGGTGTACGTGTGAGTGTGGGGGTGTACGTGTGCGTGGGTGTACGTGTGAGTGTGGGGGTGTATGCGTGAGTGTGGGAGTGTACGTGTGGGTGTACGTGTGGGGGTGTACATGTGCATGTGCGTGTGCGGGTGTAAGTATGCGTGTGGGAGTGGACGTGTGAGTGTGGGGTGCATGTGTGAGCGTGTACGTGTGCGTGTGGGGGTGGACGTGTGAGTGTGGGGTGCATGTGTGCGTGTGGGGGTGCATGTGTGCGTGTGGGGGTGCATGTGTGCGTGTGGGGGTGCATGTGTGCGTGTGGGGGTGTACGTGTGAGTGTAGGAGTGTGTACGTGAGCGTGTGGGGGTGTACGTGTGAGTGTAGGAGTGTGTACGTGTGAGTGTGGAGGTGTACGTGTGAGTGTGGGGGTGTACGTGTGAGTGTGGAGGTGTACGTGTGAGTGTGGGGGTGTACGTGAGCGTGTGGGGGTGTACGTGTGAGTGTAGGAGTGTGTACGTGTGAGTGTGGGGGTGTACGTGTGAGTGTGGGGGTGTACGTGTGCGTGGGTGTACGTGTGAGTGTGGGGGTGTATGCGTGAGTGTGGGAGTGTACGTGTGGGTGTGCGTGTGGGGGTGTACGTGTGCATGTGCGTGTGCGGGTGTAAGTATGCGTGTGGGAGTGGACGTGTGAGTGTGGGGTGCATGTGTGAGCGTGTACGTGTGAGTGTGGGAGTGTACGTGTGCGTGAGTGTACGTGTGCGTGGGTGTACGTGTGAGTGTGGGGGTGTACGTGTGAGGGGGTGTACGTGTGAGTGTGGAGGTGTACGTGTGAGTGTGGGGGTGTACGTGAGCGTGTGGGGGTGTACGTGTGAGTGTAGGAGTGTGTACGTGTGAGTGTGGGGGTGTACGTGTGAGTGTGGGGGTGTACGTGTGCGTGGGTGTACGTGTGAGTGTGGGGGTGTATGCGTGAGTGTGGGAGTGTACGTGTGGGTGTGCGTGTGGGGGTGTACGTGTGAGTGTAGGAGTGTGTACGTGTGAGTGTGGGGGTGTACGTGTGAGTGTGGGGGTGTACGTGTGCGTGGGTGTACGTGTGAGTGTGGGGGTGTATGCGTGAGTGTGGGAGTGTACGTGTGGGTGTACGTGTGGGGGTGTACATGTGCATGTGCGTGTGCGGGTGTAAGTATGCGTGTGGGAGTGGACGTGTGAGTGTGGGGTGCATGTGTGAGCGTGTACGTGTGCGTGTGGGGGTGGACGTGTGAGTGTGGGGTGCATGTGTGCGTGTGGGGGTGCATGTGTGCGTGTGGGGGTGCATGTGTGCGTGTGGGGGTGCATGTGTGCGTGTGGGGGTGTACGTGTGAGTGTGGGGGTGTACGTGTGCGTGTGTACGTGTGAGTGTGGAGGTGTACGTGTGAGGGGGTGTACGTGTGAGTGTGGAGGTGTACGTGTGAGTGTGGGGGTGTACGTGTGAGTGTGGGGGTGTACGTGTGAGTGTGGGGGTGTATGCGTGAGTGTGGGAGTGTACGTGTGAGTGTGGAGGTGTACGTGTGAGTGTGTACGTGTGCGTGTGGGGGTGTACGTGTGCGTGTGGGGGTGTATGTGTGCGTGTGGGGGTGTACGTGTGCGTGTGGCGGTATATGTGTGCATGTGTGAGTGTGGGGGTGCCTGTGGGAGTGTACGTGTGCATGTGCGTGTGGGGGTGGACGTGTGAGTGTGGAGGTGTACGTGTGAGTGTGGGGGTGTACGTGTGAGTGTGGAGGTGTACGTGTGAGTGTGGGGGTGTACGTGTGAGTGTGGGGGTGTACGTGTGAGTGTGGGGGTGTACGTGTGAGTGTGGGGGTGTACGTGTGAGTGTGGGGGTGTACGTGTGCGTGAGTGTACGTGTGCGTGGGTGTACGTGTGAGTGTGGGGGTGTACGTGTGCGTGGGTGTACGTGTGAGTGTGGGGGTGTACGCGTGAGTGTGGGAGTGTACGTGTGCGTGAGTGTACGTGTGCGTGGGTGTACGTGTGAGTGTGGGGGTGTACGTGTGCGTGGGTGTACGTGTGAGTGTGGGGGTGTACGTGAGCGTGTGGGGGTGTACGTGTGAGTGTAGGAGTGTGTACGTGTGAGTGTGGGGGTGTACGTGTGAGTGTGGGGGTGTACGTGTGAGTGTGGGGGTGTACGTGTGAGTGTGGGGGTGTACGTGTGAGTGTGGGGGTGTACGTGTGCGTGGGTGTACGTGTGAGTGTGGGGGTGTACGTGTGAGTGTGGGGGTGTACGTGTGAGTGTGGGGGTGTACGTGTGCGTGGGTGTACGTGTGAGTGTGGGGGTGTATGCGTGAGTGTGGGAGTGTACGTGTGGGTGTACGTGTGGGGGTGTACATGTGCATGTGCGTGTGCGGGTGTAAGTATGCGTGTGGGAGTGGACGTGTGAGTGTGGGGTGCATGTGTGAGCGTGTACGTGTGCGTGTGGGGGTGGACGTGTGAGTGTGGGGTGCATGTGTGCGTGTGGGGGTGCATGTGTGCGTGTGGGGGTGCATGTGTGCGTGTGGGGGTGCATGTGTGCGTGTGGGAGTGTACGTGTGGGTGTGCGTGTGGGGGTGTACGTGTGCATGTGCGTGTGCGGGTGTAAGTATGCCTGTGGGAGTGTACGTGTGCGTGTGGGGGTGTACGTGTGAGTGTGGAGGTGTACGTGTGAGGGGGTGTGTACGTGTGAGTGTAGGAGTGTGTACGTGTGAGTGTGGGGGTGTATGCGTGAGTGTGGGAGTGTACGTGTGCGTGGGTGTACGTGTGAGTGTGGGGGTGTACGTGTGCGTGGGTGTACGTGTGAGTGTGGGGGTGTACGTGAGCGTGTGGGGGTGTACGTGTGCGTGGGTGTACGTGTGCGTGTGGGGGTGTGTACGTGTGAGTGTGGGGGTGTACGCGTGAGTGTGTACATATGCATGTGTGAGTGTGGGGGTGCATGTGTGCGTGTGGGAGTGTACGTGTGGGTGTGCGTGTGGGGGTGTGTACGTGTGAGTGTGGGGGTGTACGCGTCAGTGTGGGGGTGTACGCGTGAGTGTGGGGGTGTACATGTGCATGTGTGAGTGTGCGTGTGGGAGTGTACGTGTGGGTGTGCGTGTGGGGGTGTACGTGTGAGTGTGGTGTACGTGTGAGTGTGGGGTACGTGTGAGTGTGGGGTACGTGTGAGTGTGGGGTGCATGTGTGAGTGTGGGGTGCATGTGTGAGTGTGAGGGTGTACGTGTCAGTGTGAGTGTGTACGTGTGCGTGTGGGGGTGTACGTGTGCGTGTGGGGGTGTATGTGTGCGTGTGGGGGTGTACGTGTGCGTGTGGCGGTATATGTGTGCATGTGTGAGTGTGGGGGTGCCTGTGGGAGTGTACGTGTGCATGTGCGTGTGGGGGTGGACGTGTGAGTGTGGAGGTGTACGTGTGAGTGTGGGGGTGTACGTGTGAGTGTGGAGGTGTACGTGTGAGTGTGGGGGTGTACGTGTGAGTGTGGGGGTGTACGTGTGAGTGTGGGGGTGTACGTGTGAGTGTGGGGGTGTACGTGTGCGTGAGTGTACGTGTGAGTGTGGGGGTGTACGCGTGAGTGTGGGAGTGTACGTGTGCGTGAGTGTACGTGTGCGTGGGTGTACGTGTGAGTGTGGGGGTGTACGTGTGCGTGGGTGTACGTGTGAGTGTGGGGGTGTACGTGAGCGTGTGGGGGTGTACGTGTGAGTGTGGGGTGAATGTGGGAGTGTACGTGTCCGTGTCGAGTTGTACGTGTGAGTGTAGGAGTGTGTACGTGTGCGTGTGGGAGTGTGTACGTGTGAGTGTGGGGGTGTACGCGTGAGTGTGTACATATGCATGTGTGAGTGTGGGGGTGCATGTGTGCGTGTGGGAGTGTACGTGTGGGTGTACGTGTGAGGGGGTGTACGTGTGAGTGTGGGGGTGTACGCGTGAGTGTGGGGGTGTACATGTGCATGTGTGAGTGTGGGGGTGCATGTGTGCGTGTGGGAGTGTACGTGTGGGTGTACGTGTGAGGGGGTGTACGTGTGAGTGTGGGGGTGTACGCGTGAGTGTGGGGGTGTACATGTGCATGTGTGAGTGTGGGGGTGCATGTGTGCGTGTGGGAGTGTACGTGTGGGTGTGAGTGTGGGGGTGTACGTGTGCGTGTGGGGGTGTACGTGTGCGTGTGGGGGTGTACGTGTGCGTGTGGGGGTGTACGTGTGCGTGTGGGGGTGTATGTGTGCATGTGGGGGTGGACGTGTGCGTGTGAGGGTGTAAGAGTGTAAAGTGTGATTACCTCGGCGGTGGTAAAGTCTGCGGCCTGCACGTGTGTGGCGTCGACGACGAGTGGCGCGGGCGCGGCGGCCGCTTTGCGCAGTGCTTTGCGAACGTACGCGGCGGCGGGGAACACGAGCGCGCGGTCCACCGCCGCCACTTGGTACGCGATGCCTTGCGACGACTGGAAACACAAAAAAATACTTTGAATATACTGCAATGGAGGAATATCCCCTAGGCAATACAAAAGCTCTAACAACGGAGATTTCCCCATAAGGAGGGCTGTTATTCTTTCAGTCTAACAAAAAGAACCAAATGGATACTGACCACAGCATTAGTCACTTTAACAGAAGGCCTGGCGGAGGCGTATAGCAGGAACACGAGGTTGACGGCGATGCCGATGACGATGCCCAGCTCCAGCCGCAGCATCAGGCACGCGCCGAACGTCACCACCGCCGGGATTATGTCCAGCTCTGGAATAACGCAACTTTTTATAACTTACCGATGAAATCTGTTCTTTGAATATATTGGTTGAAATTAGTGTATTGTTTTAATTATCCATTATTTCAAGTGAAGAAATGACAGGTAAGCTAGAAATCCTAAAATCATAAGGGTTTACTTTTAGTCCTCCATATGGGTTTGAAGACGTGCAACTCCATCATGAAGACGACGGCAGCGATGATGACCGCCGCCAAGGACGCCTTCGGAATGTAGTAGAAATACGGCGTGAAGTACTGCAATCCAAAAAAAATATTATTGCGTTTGAGCTCATGAGTTGAATGAGTTTTGAGTGTTGTGAATGAGTCCGGAAGTGTGTAGTGGCCTGTTATATGTGTATATTGATAAATAACCAATCACCACGCACTACAACGGTGAAAGAAAACATCGCGAGGAAGCCTGCATTCCATGGCGATTTGTAAGAATTTCTATGGTTATTTATAGTACGCCAACCTGCATTAGGCCAGCTTGGAGGACAATATGGCCTAACGACTCTCAATCGTACTCTAGATTGTGTTGGAGGCCTGTGCCTTGTAGTAGGACGTATATGATCTGATACAGAATGAGACCGAGCGTAAGTGTGAGTGTGGTCGAGTCTGATCCTCAGACTGAACCACTCACAAGCTTAGGCTTTGAGCGTGTAACAGAGGGAATGAGTACATGAGCGGGTTCCTTAATCTAGTGAATAAGTATGATCAAGTCAGGCTGAATGCTAAACAGTTTATCCTTTTATTGTGTACAATAAAGAATTAAATAAATAAATAAATAAATAAATGCGTCTGAATTTTTGATTAAGTGGATGAATCTCGAGTGTCAGTGTGAGTCAGTAAGTGTGTTGAGTGAGTAGGTGTGTGCGTGAGGGTATCACCTGCAGCGCCAGCAGCACGAGCGCGCCGGTGTAGAGGCCGCCGGCGGTGGTGGCGACGCCGGACGCGTGGTTGACGGCGCCGCGGGACAGCGCGCCCGACACCGGCATGCTCTCCACCAGCGCCGACACCATGTTGCACACGCCCAGCGCCAGCATCTCCTGCGTCGCGTCCACGTACTTGCCCTCCGCTGCACGACATCACACCAACATACAACACTCTTCGTAACTGCCTCACATATATGTATCTCGATTACTGTCATAATATCAGCGTGGTCGACTATGTGGACTAACCACATGTAAAAATTTTAAGTGTCTACCTGTTACCATTATTAATATTGAGCAAAACAAAAAAACGAGAAAAACACGTTTATTGTATAGGGACCTCCCTTAATGTGTTTTTTATTTTTAGTAGGGTATTTGTTGTTTTAGCGGCAACGCCAATGCATAATTTGTGACAATTTCAGCTTTCTAGCTATCACGGTTTATGACATACAGCCTGGTGACAGATAGATGGACAGACAGACAGCGGAGGCTTAGTATTAGGGTCCCGTTTTTACTTTTTAGGTACGGAACCCTCAAAAGATGAACGTCAGACAATCGCTAACACTACTTACTAACTGAAAGAAATTATGTATGAGATTTAAGAAAAACGATATCTGAGATTGCTTGACGTGATTCATAAGAATCAATTCTTGGTATAGAATATAACTAGTAAATTGAGGTACTCACAGAACACTTTAGCGAGCGCGATGTTCTCTAGGATGGAGAGCAGCGGCACGACGAAGATGGCGGAGCCCAGCGTGGAGGCCATCTCCACGAACGTGTACGTGTGGTTGCCCACCGTCGCAGAGAACGGCGGCGCCGAGATCTGCGGCAAGCCGGGCTTCACCTCGCCTACAGCACCACACGGAACAGTTATTAACATCACACTGATTTAGATTATCATCAGCCTAGAGTAGTATTTTTGTAAAAAAGAGGCATCCAATTACATGGGCCAAGTATGACCACTTCTCCTTTGCCTGTCTCTACGAAAATCCACTTTCTCGCTAGCCTGAGGCCATTCCTAATCTACAACTTCCATCATCATTCTCAGCCGCACAAAATCCATTGGTAAATATAGACTTCCTTTAAGGGATCTTTTAGAAGCGGCTTGAACCCAGTAACTCCCTGCTCACTTCATTTGGTTACCTTAGATAGATAGGGGAGAGCGGGGCTGGTACTAACAAATTTTGAATTATAGTTTATATCTTTAAAAATAATTAACATTTTTGTTTTATTTTTTATTTAAAACATGCTTTGGTTATTGGGCTATGATATTAGTTACAAAAACCATCAGCTATATAAGCCGTTTCAGAAACAGACTAATCAAAACCAAAAAAGACGTTTGTTAAAACCTACCCCGCATCTGGGGCAAATATTAACAGAGCTGGGGTAAGTATTAACTGAGACTTTCGCTGTATAAAATAAATAAATAAAATGTTATTTATAATGAAAATGTTTTATTGTACTTAAGATTAATCAAATCTGTATGTTTTATGATAGGAACTGAAAGAATATAGTATTTATTAACTTAATGCCTAAACATTATATAAACTTCTTAGTATCAAGCAGTCTTCAGTTATCTTAATGAGGTAATAACAGTCTAATTTAATTAAGCTCAGTCTGTATAAAATGACTGTGTAAGGTATTCTTAAAACATAAAAACTAACAATGATTCATTCTGTGTGTTAGGCGGAAATCGGTACGTTCTCCATACCATCCAATTATTCAGAAAATGATTCTTCACCCTATGAAAAACAATTGAGGTATATGTATGTTCTGGTGTCACCTGTAACACAGGTGATGTGGGCGCATTTTTTATATAATATACATTGTATCCAGACAAGTCCAGATGTGTCTTGATTATAAGACTCGGCACAAACTAAACAGAAACAGGCATCTTCTTCACTATCATCCTGCAGAATACGCTTTTTAACCTTTTCTGTCCGGGTTTCTTTACCTTTTCCTTTCCCTTTTCCTTTGCCTTTCCCCTTACATTTTGTATCAGTCTGGCTAGTTTTCATCTTTTTTGATAATTTTAATTGTGCTTCCTCATATAAGCCAATTTTCCGGGAGTGTCAGTGAGAATCGTTGATTTCCTTAAACGTTTTCGTTTGGATTCGACGCGTGGTGGAGCTTTTGGAAGCAGTCTTATTGAGCATATGTTAAAATTATCATTTTTTGATAGTCCTGGCACATTTGAAGGTCCTGGCTCATTTAGTGGGCTAAGCATAATAGACGATCTTGGCTCATTTGACGGTCCCGGCTCATTTGATGGTACCCGAGATATTTGATCAATCACCTCAGAAACACTTATATGTATCAATATCAGGCATGTTACTTATAATTTCTGGATTGATAGAACTATCTCCGGGCTGAGGTGATCCTTGGTTTTCCATCGAAACAGTATTTGGATTGGGACAACCAGTTACAAATGATGGTGCAAAGTTGCAGTCTTCAAATAGCAGTTTTAACATGTTAATACTTACCCCACTCAATTTGTTAATTTTAGCCCCAAGGCTACTTTTTTTACTTAATCAATTGTAGAAAATAATCTAGTCAAAGTAATTATAACCAAATAATATAGTTTTACTGCCAATAAAATGCAGTTTGATCTGGAATAAAATTTAAATCAATTTAGCGAACAAATAAGTCTTAAATCAATTTATTTCAACATAAGAAAAGTTCGTTTACCTGTCAATCCGAAGTCACTACGCACAACTATTACAAGCGAGTGCCGACCAGCAGCTGACAAGTGAGTACACGTTCGGCTGCGTATATAGAATTTCTAAACCGAGTATCACATTATTAACACTTCACGTTTGGCGGGAATAAGCTTGTTAATTCTTACCCCCGTTAACACCAACCCCGCTCTCCCCTACTACTTGTAGTAATTTGAAATAGTGCCCAGTGTTGTATCTCATTAATTCACTAGCAGAACTAAAAAGCACTGATAAAACAATCTCAGAATTAACTGCCCTTTAACACCTAACAGTCTAGAGCCCATATACTCAAACGTCTCTTAAAATGGGACGTGCGTAGTTAAATACTTATAGTAGTTAATATTTGAATGGCGTTTAAGTATTCTGGGGTCATACAAACAGAAGGCCTACCAGTAAGTATGAATGGCGCAAGCTGCCTGGTATCGAAGTAGTAGGCGAGCGCGGCGCACACCAGCACGACGAGGATGTTGCGCGTGGTGGACAGGAACCACAGCGCCTGCGCCACCGCACCGCGCATGCGCCGAGACCTTTCCGACTGTGATGACTCGTCATCACTCAGCACCTTGATGTCCTTCACTTTCTGTAACATATACATTATAAAATATATAAAGAAAAGAACGAAAGAACCGTTTATTATTGCATGGCCAACACACAATATCATAAAACAATTATACTTCTTAACCATGGTAGAGCCACGCTGTTGTCAGTTATGACTCCGCATAAATAGGTGGGCTTGTCCTAGTCCGGCCGATAAGCAATTAGGGATAGCTTCGCTGTTGCGTTCTATAATCTATTAGGTGAATAATTCTCACTCACTGAATACCCAATACCCCTTTCCTATTCCCATCCTTTTTCCTTCCCGCTCCTGCCCCGATTTTATGGGCCGGCAGCACTTCTATAATTCTAGAGTTATGAATGTCGTACAATAATGTAGTCAGACAACAATTAGCCTCCATTGCCATATGCTGCAATACAACGCAGCTGGTACATGTACTGAAGTCTGCAGCGCTGAACTAAATACTCACTACACACGTATAGTCCAGATCCCGTATTAGGATTTTTGAAATCCAGAATAACGAGCCACTATTTGATCATAACACAAACCCGAGTCTGGACTTGCCGCCGTCACACTTTTGATAGCTGGTTTCCAGACATGGCCATGGGCTTAAAAAAGAGTAGTTGTTCATGTTGCCGAAGTAGTTTCTTGCGCCGTTCCTACTTCTTCATTGTATAAATTAACAATGCATAATGAACATTCTAAACAACACTGCCGGCATAACACCTCAACCATATAAATGATTTACAGCCGCACCCAAAGACGTTTAATGTCAATGAAATCTTTCCTTAGTAAAGATTTTGTTTGTAAAATCAATATTAACTAATGATTTAATTGACATCAAATGTAATGAGTACGGAAGTTAGTGAAGAACTATTGAACCATCTCAGGGTTGGAACTGACCCTGAGCAGCAGCAGCACCACGATGCAGGTGACTCCCAGCACGGTGTCCCACAGCCTCGTCTCGCCTATGTGCTCGTACAACCCACTCCACACCTGGGGACAAACAGTTTTACTATATGGAATTATTTGTTTCATATCCTAAGTGTTTCCTTGAACAACTGTGTGAAAAAATATAATTATATTTTTAAACTTAACTAAGAGTGTTGTCAAAGGCAATTGAGAGAAGCTTACTTTTTAATTTGATTGCAAATACTACACAAACAACTACTAACAGTTTTTAACCAATATTGAATGTACACTGTACAGATACTTTTATTTTTTTGTTTTTTAAAGAGGGTTTCAAATACAAATATTTATGTCACTCTCATTGGAGTCATTGGGGCAAGTCACATAAACTAATCACCGCTGCGTCTCTTAATACCTAACATAACATCGTTAAAAATGATTTAGCCTCATCCGACACGGGATCAGACAGAATCGAATTAAATAATCCTGTTGACTTTATATTTATGTCAAATTTTGTGTAATCTTTCAGCTTCGTTTCGAACACATTCCTTCAATACAAGCACAGATAACTATATGTGACCTGTGAAGTTGTAGTAGGATTACAAAGTAAACAGGAAATACACAGAATAAAAATCAATAAGTGATTGGTGAAACATAATGCCTCCTTATAATTAGGTATGTAGGTGAACCTCAAGTGCGCAGTAACAGGTGCATAATTCGACAAAGGTCGTTGGAAAGTTGAATCTGCATTGTTCGGCGAACTAGAGCAAAAACTATATGTGCAAAAACTTGACATCAACGTGCAAAAACTTAGAAACTGTGCTACGTTGTAAGTCTGAGTCGCATCTATCATTCGCTGTGTAATTAGTTTTTTGTGTGACGCAAGGTTACACTGCTCCTGATGGCAGGCGAATTACTTAAAATGCAAATTGCAATGTAGGGCGTTTTTTGCGCAGTTGCATTTAGTCACTGAAGGGTTTCAACCCTCATTTGAAAGGTGAGCGCTTCTCGCAGCGAGAATCGCATGAAATAACCGCCATAGATTATCGTGTTACACATGTGTGCTACACAGGCCGCCGTCACAATCCGGCTTATAAGAAAATAATCATATCGACGGAAAGCGCCGCTCGTGTTGCCCGTCGACACGTTGGCGGCCTGCGCTTTGCTCAGTTGCTCGGTCACTCTCAACAACGTTATAAAAATCTTCAATGATGTCATGTTGGGCCGGCGACATGTTGCAAACCAAGTTTCTTGACTTGCAATGAGTGACGCCGCCGACTAGCCCGCCAACCAAAAGATGTCGACATGTGCCGGTAGGACGGGCGGCGGCTTCGATGTGTACAGGAGGGAGAAATGAGGGGGAAATTAGTAGTACTGTTTGTAAATCACCACGTAAATATATAAGTAAATATAACTAAAACAAATACATTTCACAGTGAGCATCTACCTAAATGTTATACCCATAAATAAACTGCAATCATAATATTGTTCTTTACTCCTTTTTTTTTTTAATTCTCGCTAATTACCTCGATAATATTGTTAATTTAAAATCACACCTCAAACCAATGCAAATTCTGATTCATAAACTCAACGGATGCGTCCGTCAAACGATGGGAAAACGAGGCCAATTAAGACTTTGTAGTCTTAAAAATAATGGTTACAAAAAGTCTTTACCTAAGTATACAAAGAAACATGTGAAAAATTCCTTTGTATTCATAACGAGTTGTTTTTGTAAAGTAACTATTATTAAACATTACGTATTCACATTGTGTATCTATTCGTAGATTACTTCTCGAATTTTTGGCAAATTCAACTATAATTAGTGCAATTAAATGTAAAATAACAAGGAGCTTAATTACTTGGCTAAATAAATTTTTACAGATTGCTGAAGTAACGTAGGTACGTTGGAATCCCAAATTGCAAGCAAAATTGGTGGTAAACAACCGGGCTGTCAGGTATAACAGGATACAAAGAATAATTAGTAAATCGAATCGGCGATACTTCATACAAAGACATGAGTAGTCATGGAAATCTTGACCTTTCGTGTATACGAAAAGGATAAACTAATTGATGAACATGGATTCTACAGGGAAAGAAAGAGATACTCGTATATAATGGAATCGTTATATACAACTGTACAAGAGCTTAATGCTCTACCTGCCATTAAAGAAGAGCAAGGTGATGTTGATTACGTATAGGCCCGCATTGTGGACATCGCCTAAGACTTTTCAATTGACCTCTCGATTAAAGTCACCAATTGTAGCAACAGTACACTACTGCTATTCAAGTAATGGATGAACGTACCTGCAGGAACTTGCCCCCCGGGAAGCTGAGTCCCAGTATGTCCTTGATCTGCGTGGTGGCGATGATGATGGCGGCGGCAGACGTGAAGCCCACCGACACCGGACCACTTATGAAGTCTATTAGAAAACCTGGAAAAGGGATAATACAAAATTAGTTATAAAGTTGTAACAATATGAATCTATTAAAGTTGCGTTGATGTCTATTGGTATGCAATAATAATAACACATAATCAGAGCTTGTAAATACATAGCCCAGGCTGATTACAAACATAGACACTACCAAGTAGCTGCAATACTACAACAATACTATTCATCTAAAATAATTTTCGAATCAAACTGTTATAAACTTTATTGGGACATGACTATTGTAACCGATAAGACTATCCACAATAGACCGGACACCACGTTACTTGACAAAAGAGGTAAAGCTGTTTTTTTAATTGATATTGCCATACCAAATAGCTATAACCTGCAAACTACATACACAGAAAATATAGCAAAATATACCGATCTTGCAATATAGCTCAAGACACAGTTGAGAGTAAATTCTGTCCGCACGGTGCCAATTGTATTGTCGACTACTGGATTAATCCCTAAATACCTTCAAAATAACCTTAAAATCCTCCAATACATCCACTCGCTTACACCTTATGCAAAAAGCTGTTATTCTTAACACATGCCGAATAGTCCGCAATTTTTTGTCATGATCGTAACATCTAGTAAACTATTTAGTACTATCTATCTACCTTTCTTTTTCTCTATAATCAGTTTTGCTTTGGCCACAAGCCTGCGCAGCTGATTACTATATTAAAATAAAGTTAAAACGCAAGTATCAGATTGAACTCTGGTGCCCAAAGAAAGATTTAACTTTTGTTATGGGCATACCTACCTTATATTTGACGATATGCAATAAATATCTGTAATATTATTTCAGTAAAATATTCTAGAAATAATCTAATACGATAATACTTATTCCGAAGAAAGATAACACGCAAATGGGGGCTACGTCTCAACTAAACACAGCGACATCAATCAACACATTTTAAAACTAATAAGCCTAGTGTCATACATGGTTATTGTTGTTTATATCGAAAGGTTACGTTATGCGTTGATGCATGATCATAATCAAAAATTTTTTTTGAAATCCGTTAAGTAATAAGTAAGTTACAAATATATAAAAGTAGGTGGTAGGAGTAATAGAAAAGGATGCAACGTTCACGGAGTGATGTCATCATCCTTATGGTGCACATCCAATATTGATGTTGTTTTCAAATTTATATTTTTTCATAAGCAATACTTTTTAGAGACCATTACAGATTTAAAATCTAAGGACACAACTCTAGCCGCTTTGAAAACCTACATATTACATATTAAAAGCAAATTATCCAGTAGTAATTTAGTAAGGAAGCAGATGTCACGCGATCCCGCCCGCTTCCTGCCTACCCGCCAATCTTGGCAATCAGCATACAATGTCATTAGAGCATCCATCGTTACGTGACTCGGCCAAGAACTACATATACAATTGGATTACCATCAACAAGTACCAAGATAATTGGGTGTTCAGTTAGATTGGCAGATCATTGTTTTGCGAATGGTTGAGGTTAGAATTAAATGATGTGACAACTATGTTATCTTTGATTATACCGGGTATTTCAAGACTGCTACCGAAAACGAAGCCGAGTGGTAGTTTTAGTGACTACAAACACAATGCAACTAAAAATGTTGCCAAGAAACGCGACAATTTTTTTTATCATTTTTTAAATATCGTCATATTTGGGTGGTAAATCCATAGTTTTTGCTAAAATAATAATTTAAACTTTTTTATACCTTAGAGTCTTTATAAAGAAAAGGGTATACACTATTACTTAACGAAAAAAATATTTACCACCCAAATACGACCAAATAAAAAAATTATAAAAAAATGGACGCTTCTTTTCCAACATTTTCTGTTGCATTGTGTCTGAAGTCGCTTAAACTACAACCCGGCTTCGTTTTGCTATAATACAGGTCGGCTAAATTTGTTGACATTTTCAAAAATTCGTTTCAGCTATATACTACGCGCAAAATGTCTGAAAACCAACTTATTCGTCATAAAATTATAAAATCTATGTACATTTTCAATATCAGACGTATTGCTATGACACCGATTGCCTTTTTTTTTGGACACAGCAGAAATAGCCTCACATGCAATTGCTACACTTTTGACCGTTACTACCTACCCAGTCGGATTCAGAATCATATAATCTAACGATTTTATACAGTTTCGACCGTATTGCTATGATACATGGTTTTGGTCGTCATTTCTAGGACTATTATGAAAATATGATGAAACACATATTTAAGCCTCATTATTAACTTAATCATCATTTATCACAAACTGTGGATTGTGGGAAATACACCGCCACTAAAGACATCCCGAGCGATTTGAAAGTGCTTTTCAGTTGAATTCCTTCAAAATGTTAACATGTCAATTTTTGTACCATTGCCACAACGAATCTGAGTTAACGAGGAATAGGAAATAAAGTACATATAATAATTTTATGAGCGCGGTTTTCATTCTATTTTGTAGATAACGAGATTGACTAACCGTGCGTCAAGTAATAAAACTAATAAATAATGCGTACTACAGCGGCATGAAGAAATGCACGCGATAACAAAACGTTTTGCAATATCATACTTGTATTATGTGTAATGTATACGAAGACCAATTTTATTATAAGTACTGACGAGCGTATGACGTCAGTGGATTTTGTAATACATAAGGCCATGTAGGTGGTGGATGCCCCAGGATTTTATGCAAATATTTATTCTTTGTTTAGTACTCATGTATCTTACTTTATGAAAACTTATCATTTACTTACGAAAACCAATTAAACACGATAAATCATAGTGCGCTGAGGGTTGTTTGGATTATGAAAAAATATAAAATGCATAAAATGTTTACTGGTGGTAGGTCTCTCATATGTGAGAGGCCATCTGGGTGGGTACCACCGCAGTGTCTATTTCTCCCGTCAAACAGCAGTGTAAACGCACTGTTGTGTTTCGGGTTGAAGGGCATTGTAATGCCATGCATTGCTTTGTAATTCATTGTAATGCCATGAATGCCAAGCATTGCTTTGTAATTCAAGGTGTTGTTTGGTTTTGCTACTGTTCATGAGCGGTCGTATCGCTTACCATCAGGCGAACGGCATGCTCGTGTCGCCATTCATAACAATAGAAAAAAATGAGGGAACGCAGTTTTTCATGTTGGTTTCTGTAAGATAGTCATCACACGTCGGTACTACGAGTATCAGCCCAACAACACAATAAAACTCCAAGAAACTACCGAAAATACACTCACCTAACTGCAATATCCCCATGATAAGCTCCACACACCCCGACAGGAACGCCAACAGCACCGCGAACTCTGGTCCCAGGCCGTGCAGGTTCTCCCTGGTCAAGATGGCGGCTATGGCCGTGGGCCCGATGGCCGAGTCCTTCACCGACCCGAACACCGTGTACACAAAGCAAGCCATGAACGAGGAGTACAGGCCGTACTGAGGAGGCAGCCCCGCCACGCCAGCGTAGGCTATCGCTTGAGGTATCACCGTGAGACCTACTGTTATACCTGGAAAGAATAAAAAACAATTAGTATTTAAACTAGTCGTGTCTAAAAAAACGTGGTCATCTGTAGTTGGTATTTGATCAGACGTGGTTGCCAACATATTCACGGTGGTCGCGGCACAACTCTGACTTTTTAGAGCCATGTTTAATTTGATATGATTGTCAATCACCATGCCCTATAACAGTGAAGGAAAACGGCGTGAGGAAGCCTGCTTCCCATAGCGTTTGTAAGATTTTATAGGCTATGTAAAGTGCCACCTAGCAATAGGCCTGCGTGGCCATATGGCCATTTTGGTTGAATTAAAACTCTGTTTCAAACACTTCACAGCCTTCACGGTCACAAGCGGAGTGAATGTTAATCGTCCGCAGCGTCACAGTTGCACTAACTACCCTCGTTTTAGGAATATTAAGAATTAAAAAGTAGATTTAAAATATGAGTTGTTTATGATCTGATTTATGCAGAAAAAATCAAATTATAGGTAATAAACATTTGTTATTTTTTGTTTATTTTTATATTGCTTATAACATTATTAGTAATTCGATATTTATTTCGGATTATTTAATAGTCGTACACATAAATGTCAGATCTCAGAGAGATACATGGATCGTTTCGTTAGTATGAGAAAGTTTAAGAAGCTATTCTATCTTTTAACATCAACACCCGATATGTTTTAATTCCTTATGTCAGATCAACGGCTTATCTCATGGTTATAAGTTACCACCGCTTCATTTTGATCATCACATTTTCTTATAGAGTTACTTCTCTTGTGCGACAGTGCAGCCACCCCAATGGAGCCAGCACATTTTAGAGTAGTTTAAGTTTACTACCTATTTGCATTAAGTAAACAAATATTAGCTGTCTCATAGGTCTCATATTTTTGCTTTCTTTTGCACTCAGCCGTCTAATAAAACTGATAGCAATATTTTGATAGCAAAACAATCTTCAGCCACTTTCTCATGTGACGTAGCACCTTGGCGCCACGCACGTTCCAATTCCCATCAATGATGGCCAATAAAGTTGATCACATGATGCCGCTCCTACATCTCATAATAAACATCACTTAGCGTACATTACGCTACTTAATACCAAAGGCCAGTCTTATGATCGCTGGACTTTGTCACTATTAATAATAGTAATGATTTCCAATATGTCACTCATTATTATGCAATAGGTAATTTATACATGGTGTGTTTATAACCGACCGAAAAAAAAGGAGAAGGTTCTCGTCGGAATCTATTCTTTTAAATTATTTTATACTTGTTCACCAGTTACTCGAAGACTTAAGAACCGATTTAGAAAATTCTTTTGTTTTTGTTTTACAGGTGGTCTCATAAATATAATGTTAAATATATTCGGAACTAAAGAGTAGACGTCCTCAAAATTTAGTAGGATTCAAATGGTTCTTCTTGTAATAGGTACAGTGATAAGTTTATACGGTAGTGTCCAAGATCCCTTATAGCAAGTAGTATAGTAAGATAATAAGTGGTAGGTGGTAGATCAGTTTTTATAATTTTTCTCTTTGATTTTTGTGCAAAATCATTAAGAAACTGTGGTGTTTCAAATTTGTTGGCGTCAGAACAATGCTCTGTGAGAACAATCCTACGTCAAAAAAAAATAAATGCTTATGTGATCAACAACAAAGGACGAGAATGGCCATAAAAGTTCAGATACTTGTGCCGATTCATAAATTGAGCAACCTACTTCTTGCATAACCCACAAATTTATCACCGTCCATCAGAATTTGTGTGCGTTATGGCACAGACACATCTTAACATATCCTGGAACGAAATTAATCTTGTCTAACTGTAAAGTGGAACTACCGCTAAGTCTAATGTTATACAAAACCTTATTTGGTACAGATACTCCGTTCAAAGAGAGAGATACCGTAACATCTTTCTAAAACATGACTAATGTATCAGCAACATTGAGCCGGACCTGCGCGGTGCGCCACGCATTGGCATAGCGATGACAATACAGTACAATGCGCCGCGGGTGTCATTGTGTACAAACACACCGACAATCAACCTAAAGTTACACGCTCAACAGGAAACAGTACAATGGAGCGATTTCATGTCCGCGATCGGCGCTAGTTTGTATCAAATTCGTTGGCGCTCAATTGACTGCTACAGTGCCGGTTTTAGAACTACCGACAATCTAGGTGAGATTATAAATAAATAAATACACCCAACAGTCACATATATAGTCCTGAACTCCACACTAAAATCGAGTTTCGTGTCGTGGGTATCAGAAATTATGAGAGACTTTTTAGTCTCAAAAACACGTAGAACCGAAACAAATACCTATGGGTCACCAAATATTTGACTTATTGCGGAGATCAAACCCGCGGCCGCACGTTTGACAACCGGTGTCTAACCAACTGAGCCACGGAAGCTGTCACAAATATTACAGCACTTTTTATCAGCCATCAAATCCATCCAATAAAGACTAGACATTCTGACTAGACGTTTGACCACGACCTGCTCTAATAGGTGACAATGGCTGTTTGTTAAATAAGGTTTTGAATTAAGAGCCATGAAGAGAACATGAAGGACGACTAGGCCTAAAACCAGATGGAAATGGTCTAATGTTAAGTAGAAGACACTAATATAAAGGTAATTTCATAAAATAAGTTTAGAGATGACCTAAATACTAAAGGCAATTTTATTGCTATTAATATTATAACCGTGTTTTGATCTCACGCTTATTCAAATCAGACTGCTAATTTGTAAAAGTATAACAAAGACCCTTTAATATGAATTGGATAAATGGCAACAAAAACCGATCGTTTGTATTAAGATAATGCCAGGTCGTCGACAAGGTTAAATTAATTAGTACCTTCACTATAGTAATTACTGCTTCAATCGTCAATCTCGTTACTTTTTTCATCGATCATGCAATAATTGCTTGAATGAGATTCTATTGTACGAAAAACAATTATCGTGATTGCCTTCTGTGAAAGATCATAAAGTTAGTCACGACTCACGTGTACTGATAAATTATTAATCGATTACTGATAATGCTGAATAACTAGATCTATGACAAAAGTAAGTCATCTCATAATATTAATGTATTATTGGAAAAATGACCTTATTTAACTACAGCACGATCGATGATGATCGAGACAAATGCATTCATATAGAAATACACCAATAAATTAATGTCATATTAAAATTCCAATGAAAATATTTTTATACAAATCTGAATGAGAAAATAATCACCCTAGTTAAAAATATCTAGTCCTTTGAATAGATGTAATAAATTTTTTGGTGTACCAACTGCTGAGGCGATTTTATTATTTAAAATTATAAATAAAAGATTAAATTTTGTAATGTAAAATAAATTTGTAATTTGTTTTGTTTTGTATAATAACGCTAAGTGTTAAATGTCAACATATTAGCATCTTGTTTGCATTTGTACTAATTAGTAACTTTGGGAAGCAACTAATTCTTATAATACAGGTTTACCTAATTTAAGAATTAGTGAACAACTGTAACTGTATCCAACAAGTGTGAACAATTATATATTTTTATATTATATTATTAATTAAACAATTCGGAACTGTTTAAATTAAAATTATCACGGATTATAAATTAACTTCAATGGATTTTTCTGAGGTCGTAAGTTTGATTCTAAAAATAATGCGAAGCGAATTAATGTACAAAAGTAATTAGATGCAAAAAATATATTAATTTAATTACAGCGTCTATAATTCTGTATAAGATCTATTTTGTAGTGTATATCGAATGTAAGTCTCGAGACCGCAATATCTTTAGTAGTATCTGATATTGACGATATATATGATGATATATATGATGGAGCCTCGTCTCCGTCATGGACGCCCATAACAGCTTGGCGGGCGTCCGAAAGGAGGGTGTAAGTGGAGGTAATCTGGGCCTTCATAAGGCCCAGCAATGGTTTTGCGCGGGGTAGTTCGCGGACGTAAATCGGGGCGCCCTTCGCCCTGGGATGTCCGGTGCTGCCCACAATGCGTGTGAGGGCTAACGAGAGGTTTTTAGTCAGTATGCTGGCGTAGGTATTGCTAGGGACCCAGCTCGGCTACAATATCCGCGTTTGTACCGGGCTGGAAGGCCAGAGACACTGACATACCCCTTTCGGCCTCCCCCGGGGTACCGAAGGGGGAGCTTAATAGCTTTTCCTCTTGAAAACAAAAAAAAAAAAAAAAACAAGTATCTGATATTGACGTCTGACGATATAACAATTAGATCCTAATATGGAGTTAGTGCGTGTGCGTGGTGGCCTGTTGGTAAACGGACCAGACGCGGCTGCCAACATGTTCACGGTGGTCGCGGGTTCAAATCCCAGGGCACACCTCTGACTTTTCGGAGTTATGTGTTTATTGATAGTCAATCACCACGCACTAAAACGGTGTAGGAAAACATCGTGAGGAAACCTGCATACCATAGCGGTTTATAAGAATTTCTATGGTATGTAAGTCCGCCAACCCGCACTAGGCCAGCGTGGTGGACTATATGGCCTAACCACTCTCAATCGTACCGTCGATTGTAGAGTAGGCCCGTGCCCTGCAGTGGGACGTATATGGGCTGATACAGATACAGATACAGATGGAGTTAATCGACTATTCAGTGTATTTCATTTATTTATAAAATAGGACGAGTCAAACGTGTTTTGATCATAACAAATAGATTTTCATTGTAATCACAAATGTACAGACATTTGTTGATAAATGATAGTCATTATGTCCTACAGTCAGCAACCGTGAGAAACACCTACAATTACAATGATATGTATATTCAAACGACCATTATTTACATACATGACGCTAGAGGATCATTCGCGGAAATCTATGCTATTCTTCAAAAGGATTATTTATTTGTAGTTGTATCAACCCATAAAGCGGCCACAGATGAAAACAGGACTTTTCTACAATCGACAGTTCTATTGAGAAGATCTTACTCCGCCACGCTGGCTTGTTGCGCGTTTATATTGTATGAAAGGGATAATTTCTGGAACCCCTACTGAAAGGGATAACTACTGAATACATCGACTATTAAAATGATCACGGAGGCCTAAAGAACCAGCCGACAGCCACACCATTCTTCACAGACGCTTATGAAGCATGCAGGATGCACGCAATCATTTTTTGATGTGAGGATCGAACCCTTGTCTTCACGATTTACAACCAGTGTTTTTACTTTCCAGGATGTTGATGAAATACGAAACGTAGAATTTCAACCTGAATGCGAAGTACTAAAAGCGGTAATGATGCGTAAAATGACCAGTATTGTGACGTCACAGCTAGCGTTGCCATTCATTGTCGATTTTCAACAATGTTTTCTTTTATACTGGTTCAGTGAAGTGACAACATTGCACCTGTTGGTGAGTTCAATCCTACTGTAGTATCTACCGGCTCGAGATAATTATTTCTTACCGGCCTAAATAAATATGTACATTTACTTGTTTGAACCTAAATACAGGTTGAAGGCACAGCATGACACGTGAGGGTTAGTATGGTGATTGTTACACTGATAAAACACCACATCTATACGAAAATTGGTTTTAATTTCCCCAGCTCTGGGGTCTAATAGATACCACCTAAACTACAACCAACAACAACTTGCTGAGAGATTTAAGGTGATAGTGCGATCCTCTCAATAAAGGAAGTCGATACAGCTACATTTTTATCCCCACTGGTAAATGTTTTTTCCGCATCATTGTTACATTTTGGGAGCTAGAATATTTTACCATACTATTACATTAAATTACGCGTATTGTACGTGCGTAGTAGAATTTGTTTTTGTATTATGATGGTAATAACTTCACATTTGGCTCGGCTCGCAGTGGGTGCCAATAGTGGTATTACCAATTCAAATATTACATGTTTCTTCGACACTACTTGTGAGTTGAAAAGCTTGTCATCATAATAATCACGCCGCCGGTGATGATGTTATCGGTATTCTAGCCGACGAAGGAGTGACTACTAACAAAAATGATGATTTGAAAACCCGACTTGCAGAAACGAGTCACGATTAAAGATGGTAAAACAAGATAGCACATTTAGATATTGTGATGGTACGTTCACCAAGCTATTGTCTGTGGATCAAAATACTATATTGATATAATCTGCTACCTTCTACATTCGAATATTATTGGTACGTCCTAGATATATTAATATTTGGACTGCTTGAAGAATCTCTGCACAGGGCTTAGATCTTTGTACAGGGTAGTTTATTTGATCCACAATTATTTGTTTTGGGTCTAGTTGAAGACTGACCAAGGCTCTTCTTAATTTTTAATATCTACGATTCAAAATATGTGTCTTGAATCGATGCAAAAACTATGTGTGCCTGTTGGTTAAATTTAATTTTCACTACCAAATTATACTAGTCAGAAAGTCCACAGCTCTTGACGGGCGTCCGCACTCACCCGCGATGATGTCAGCCAGGCCGCTGCGGAGGGAGTAGTTGGGCAGCCACTGCAGGATGGGCACCCGTCGCATCAACGTCTTGGTCGAGCAGCATGCGCGTGCTCGCTTCACCACGTCCCTCCGCCATCCCTCCCGGTTCCTCTTGGTAAACGCGCTGCCAGGGTATGCGCCGTTTGAATCTGGTGCAAAATAATATAATTATAGTTGCTGGTGGGTGCTTGTGGTTATTTTAGAATTGTGACGTAGTGTATCCCATGTTGCTATCGAAATTATATGTTGGGTATTTCAATTATTTTTACATGATAATAATTGTTATTTAAAATAAAAAAATATTGTCAGCTGAGGAGTTAATAAGGAGTATTGAATCAGAGAAATTACAACACATTTTTATTACAAGTTTTGTGCCACATACTTTGCAGTAAATCAAACTCAAAAAGTACGTTAGACCTGAAAATTGAAAAAAAAATACATAATCCAAAGATTATACAACCTGACTTTAAATTCGAATCTTAAGTATCTCATTTTACCCTCTATCTTACGTCAATACTTTACCTCGTAAGTCTTAACTCGATTAGCTACCGGATACCGTAATACGGTACACCATTCACCAAGCCCTGAGGGTCAAGGGTGGCTACAGATCGCCACCGCGCCGTGACAGGTTTCCTAACCCAGGCCATTGGCATCGCTGACGTCATGGCACACGTTAGTGCTTGGGCAATTAATGGATATGTAAATAGTGTGTTTTGATTGATTTCGTGTGTTTTGGCGTTGTACTACTTTTGTATAATTACATACGATAATATGTAAGTATAATTACATTGTTAGGGATTATGAATATTCTCAATTATTTTTATATTATAAATTGTGCTATATTCGCATTACTATTCATTACTTTATTTATTTTTAATCTCAGTTTCACTAATTTGTTTAAATATTGCACTATGTGGTTCAGAGATAACTCTACGGGACTCGACTTTGAAACTATACTTTTAAATTATTATGTAAGCCCTCCAAACTTCGATCAAATATACAATAGATTATAAGTAACGCCTAAAAACGGCAAGAGAAATAAGAGCACAAATAAGCGTGTGCTCTTATTTGATTTTAGTATGGTCCAAAATATAATAAATCTAAATTTAAAGAAACAAGGTTTATTGTTGCCAGAAGTTGATTATAATTTAAGACTTTTTGCTACATCTCGTAGTTCGAAATTCAAATGTATGTCAGTATAAGCAACCTCGGCCACTTTTGGCGTGTGATTTTGCTCCGGACCCTGCATCTAGTATCGATCGAAGCCTCCAACGATCGAGAGAGCCTTGTATTCCAGGTGCGCGGCGTGAATGAGAACTGCCAATAGCCCAGTGAAGGTTTTGTTTCATCAAGCAAATATACAAATCAACTTAGTAGAAAAATATAGAATATTTCTTTGTTTCAATATCGCTTTATCCATCCTTCGTGTTCGTGTCAGTGCGATGTGATGGCAAACAATTTGTAAATAAATCTAATGTCTCTCATATTGCAACAAACCAAAAAAAACGAAGACAGTTCCAGTTGCTGAGGGAGTTTCTTGCGCCGATTCTTCTTCACAGCTACAACACGTTCCGAAGCGGTGGTAGCAGAAAAGGACGATTCAAAAGATCTTGTAAAAGACTATTTGAATAAAGAATATTTTGATTTTGATTTCAATTAATACATTTTAGCATGTTTAAAGTATTTAAAAGTATAAGATAGAAGATATAGTGT
This sequence comes from Hyles lineata, assembly GCA_030180105.1. NCBI lineage: Eukaryota > Metazoa > Arthropoda > Insecta > Lepidoptera > Sphingidae > Hyles > Hyles lineata. Next base: position 3,614,781 of record JARJEE010000035.1, on the reverse strand, counting down.
AAAATGACGATAAATAATTTGATAAATAAATTGCAACAATGTTATGTATTATTTCGGGTTATCGAAGCGCCAGGCAAGCAAAGATTACAGGACTTCCTTTTCATTCGTATTTACGTGTATACTGATTCATTTTACTTGCAGAAATACTGTTATTGGTATTTTTGTCCGCCTCGGTTCAATGTAAACTTGTTATATTAGCGGTATATTTCTTATAGATACATCTTGCAAAAAATATCATATCATTACGTATTATCGTTGCCAGTATCGATTACTTGCTGAAAGACTGTTATTGTTATTTTTGTTCGTCTCTGTCCAATTTAAAATCTTATATTAGCGGTAAATTATATGAAAAAATACCATATCATTACGTATTATTATCGTTGCCAATATTGATTAGAAGATTTTCCCATTTGTGTGACGTCCATAAAATGCGATTTGAAAGGTTTTTTGTTTGAATATTACTTCCGAATAAGATTTGATTGTGTGGTATATATTTTAGCTCCCAACATAGTATTAAACTGGTGTTTAAAATGATGAAAGAAGACATACCGCCACCAAACATGTAATAAAAATATTCACAATATGAGGAAGAACTTGGAATATTTTTAACAAATAAGAGATATTACAGGATAATAAAGTATTGATTATTATTATTGCCTTGTTTTCTTTACTAAAATATCGTACAATGTCATAGAAATATAGGTAATTAGGCACCGAGCCGCCACCAAAATCCAGTAAACAATCAACTTAAAAAAAAGGTATTATTTCCAGATCTCTCTTAACTTTGCATCATGGTTTTAGTCTTGCAACACGTATTCGCAAATTATCTATCTCACTTGGTGTTTGATTGATAACCGTCACTGCACACCTCCCCTCATGCCTTCTGGGAGGTCTGAGGTTGGAGGGCTATAATTTATTAAAACAAAATCCGTCGTCGATAGTTATTTCACCTGCCGGAGAATATCAAATGATTCTATTTTTCCTCTAACAATATACAATGTTATGTAATAAGTTATATTACTATTCAAATCTGATCTAATTGAAATTTTAAATATTAATAGGTATCATTTAGACACATTGTTTGTACTTATTTCAGAAGAGAGACATTTAAACAAAAACACAGAAGGATACATCTTATTCGCTTCTGATTGAAGTATCAAAATATTTGTAAATTAAATCCATTTATTAACAAAAACAAATTCAAATACCCAGGCATAGCATTATTCACTAAAATCGATGAATGCCTGAAGCGTGTCAAAAATAGTAAACAAGTGTTAATAACAAGGGAATATATTAATTAGCGTGAAATCACAACAGCTGTGTTGTTCTGTCGACGCTAACTGCTAAACAGACTAGCTATAATGAACTACGTATTTTTATGATTGACGTTGGTCCCATGTAAGCTGGTAATGTTAGTACAGATGTGTACATTCCAAGTCAAATATTGGTGATAGTATTGACAATTGCTGTAACTATATAACTATTCCACCTAAAGTAAATAAGGCCGCCTAGGGCTACTTGCCCCGCAAACAGCAGGTAAAATACATTGTTGTGTTCCGGTTTAAGGACATTGTGGCCGGAATAACTTAGACTTCTTCTTATGTCCCAGGACGGGGAGCGGAGTGGAATGCCAAGCATTGCTTTGTAAATCATGGTGTTGCTATTGTCCATGAGCGGTCGAATCGCTTACCATTAACGAAATGTAATAAAAAAAACTCCTAATACAGCAAATGTCAACCAGGTGCAACGGAGGCATCTAAAAACAAACACAGCTCAACATTTCAGTGGCGTCTGAACTCTGAAGAACACTCGCTTGTTATATATCAGAGATTTCTTTTAATTCTGGAGAATGGCGAGACGTGTATGCCATTCGCCTGATGGTAAGCGATACGAACGTTCATGGACAGTAGTAAAATCAAACAAGCAGGAATAACAAAGCAATGTTTGGCATTCCACTGTGCTCGTCATCCTGAGACACAAGGCGTTAACTCTCAATATATTCAGGAGTTACTGTTGCTAAAATGTCCTTCAAATCTGAACATAACAGTGTATTCACACTGCTGTTTGGCGTGACACCAGGCTGCGTCTCACAAATGAGAATTCAGTTAACATAAAAATACATAACATTACTTAAATCATTAATTGATATTAGAATGTTCAAGATATGTGTAGGTTTTCTAAAGCAACAAAAGACATTAAAGGCGGAAACATACTACTGAAACGTCACGCCACCCGACGCGACGTATGTTAAGACAAATCAAATCGTAGTATTTTATAAGCCCAGAAGCACACTATGAACACGTGATAGGAGACTGACCCGCCCTCACACCCACCACTGTAACTCCTGTAAGCCAGGATCAACAGTGGCACGCAATGTAATGACACCGAGCATTGAAGCTTGTCGAGCCTCCGGGAATGTCTAACTTGTCTTTAACCCGCAACGAAATTAATCAGAAAGTGTAATTAATAGGAGTTGGAAATAAGATATTGTCGACTTCCCTCCGTGCAAATGTGTCGTGGTGTTATAGTAGTATGTTTCCGAAATAGAAGCTAATCTGTTAGCGAAGTCACAGATATTTTTTTCATTAAACCTAGCGATATCAAGTACACATTCAACTTTTGTGGTTAACATATGGTAAGATTTAACCAGTGATGTTTCATTATGTGTTATAAATCAGTGTTTACCACCTACGTGAGCTATGAATTCTCTTGGAGTTTCCTTCCTCCTGATAATATTCCGTTTATAATTATTTATAAGTCGGTTGTCATAATAAGTCCATTGTTTCCTTCCACTGCCATGTATTGTTTTTCTATTGTAGCTATTGATTCGTTACTAAGAGAGACTTAAGGCACGGTTATACAAAGGAGAAGGGGCAAACATGTATGGACTCCAGCCTATCGACCAATAACGAGAAGCGATATGTCAATGGAAAGGTCTTTTCAGATGCTACAACTTCTTCTATGGCAACAAAACCCAAATCGTTGTATTTTAAGAAATACAGCTACTTGAAGACTGTACGAAAATCAGGTAATAGGGCCTCGGCATGGTGAGCAATAACAACAAGCGATACGTCATTGGAATGGTCTCCTGAAATGCTAAAACTTCTTCTAAGGCGGCAAGTATCAAATCTGTGCGTGGAAAAAAATATCGCTGCGTAAAGGTAGTGCAAGAATGAAAATATGTATATGGACTTATAGCCTGTTGGTCAATAACGACGAGCGATATATTATTTGAAAGCTCTCTTCATTTTCTACAACTTCTTCTTTGCTAAGAAATCCCGATTCGCTGTATGAAAAGAAGTATATCGACATAAAGATATCGCGAGGCTCATATGTATGGACTCAAGCCTATCGACCAATAACAACGAACGATATGTCATTGAAAAGTTATTTTCTGGTGCTAGAACTTCTTCTAGGACAATAAAACCCAAATTACTGTATTTTATAAAATACAGCTACTTAAAGACTGCACGAAAATCATGCGAAAGGCTTCGGTATAGTGAGCAATAACAACAAGCGATGCGTTATTGGAAAGTTCTTCTACGGTATGATTGCAAAGCGGAGGTCTCTGGGTCAAATCCCGAGTGGAGTCCAAGTGATATTAGATTTTTCTATTCGTTATCAGTCCGGAGTAAGGAATTTGTGCCCGATATGGTGTTAGACTCGCCCCCCTCAGTCACATTGTGGGGCGGAATACAAGGCGAAACGTGGGTGTTCTGGTAGCACCTCGGCTTAACGCTTGTGAGAAAAAGGCATGAGCTTACGTATTTATGAACACTGGTATGTTGTAGGTTTCCTTATTTCTAAGCTAATATTGTAAATAATATTTATGTTTCTAGTTTGAGTAAGAACCATGTTAATGTATTTTATTTTGCAAGGAATATACTTTAAATGCAATATATTTAATACACAATTTAAAAGCATTAATTTTTTATCTATATTCTTTTTACACCGCAGTAATTTTAGATTTCTTTCTAACGGAGAAGTTATAGCTTTTCAAGACCTTTTCAATGACATATCGCTCATTGTTATTGGTCAATAGGCTTGAGTCCATACATATGAGCTTTGCAATTTCGTCGATATACTTATTTTTATACAGCGAATCGGGATTTCTTAGCAAGGAAAAAGTTGTTGCCATAGAAGAAGTTGTAGCACCAAAAAATACCTATTCAATGACATATCGTTCGTCGTTATTGGTCAATAGGCTTGAGTCCATACATATGAGCCTCGCGATATCTTTATGTCGATATACTTCTTTTCATACAGCGAATCGGGATTTCTTAACAAAGAAGAAGTTGTAGAAAATGAAGAGAGCTTTCGAATGACATATCGCTCGTCGTTATTGTTCAACAGGCTATGAGTCCATATACATATTTTCATCCTTGCGCTACCTTTACGCAGCGATATTTTTTTCCACGCACAGATTTGATACTTCCTGCCTTAGAAGAAGTTTTAGCATTTCAGAAGACCTTTCCAATGACGTATCGCTTGTTGTTATTACTCACAATGCCGAGGCCGTATCGCCTGATTTTCGTGCAGTCTTTAAGTAGCTGTATTTCTTAAAATACAGCGATTTGGATTTTATTGCCATGGAAAAAGTTGTAGCATCTGAAAAGACCTTTTCAATGATATATCGCTCGTTGTTATTGGCCGGTAGGCTGGGATGCCCCTTCTCCTTTGAACCTAGAAAAGAGATCCATAGATAAAACCTAGAATGCTTTTGTTGCAAATCGACCGTATACCAATTGCCGACGATAGCTGGGACCTCGATCCTAACTGACATTTTCCCTAAAATATTCTTATTAACAATAATAAACTAAAGTAAAACCAAAATATAATCTGTATTATTTAATATTAATTATATTAAATTTAACTGTTTCTTATAAACTTGTCTAAAAGCACTTGGGAGTTATGGGCAGCTTACGGTTGAAATACGTATTCATATATTATCTGTAATGATATTGTGGTTTCGAAATACTGTAAATAAAGTAGTAGTAACTATTACAAGAATAGGCGAAGATCAGAATGCATTCTGCATAGGGATACCGATTACTTGGAAATTACATAAATAAATGCGTCCGTTTGCCTACACTACGTACAAGGTGATGGGCTTTATTTAAATATGTAATTGTTGGAAAATACAATACAACATAACAACATAAAGACATTTCTCCGAAGGGGTAGGCGAGGTGCTACCAGGACACCCACGTTCCGCTTTGTATTTTTCGCTCCACGATGTTATAGGAGACCAGCATACCGCTATATTGGGCACAAATTTCTGATAATAAATAGAAAATTCTAATATCGCATTGCCCGACCCGGGATTCGAACCCGAGACCTCAGCGTTTAGCGGTAGTTTAACTACGCCAACGAATACACAGTATGTTATTTATAAGTGGCCCTTCCAGTCAATTTCTATGTCTATGGACAATTTATATTTTTTAACATGAGTTGGCAAAATCCTGATTGGTAATTAAAGCTGTTTTTATTTAGGTACATACACAAAAACGTTTACCAGTAATCGAGAACTAACAAAAAATATAATAGTATATAATTATTTGAAAGTCCCCACGTTTCAGTGGAATGTGGTAAAAAAACACAGGGAAGTCCACAGGTGGGCGTTAAATTGCAGCTCAAACAATCAACAATAGATTTAGTTACAACGCTATTGTTGTCACACGCGGCAGTCGTTTGCTGTTTCCAAAAACGGTTTGCAATAGATATAATTAATTAAGTATTAAGATATTAGCGATTTTCACAACTGTTTTTATTTATTTTTTTCAGTTGAAAGTTATCTTTGTCACAAGAGGCTACAGTTTCGAATCTGCACCGAAGTTAGAATAATACAAATCCGCGGATAAACCCGTAAACGAATTTTTTATTATATTTGTGGATCTGAAAAAAATAACCGTGAGCGTAATAAATAAAAATAAATGATATCAAACGTATGAAAGTAGGTACCTAATGTAAACCAGTTTCGTAATCATTATAGTAGTTACCTAAATGTTTTATATTATTATATGCCAATTTGACGGGCCATAGTTGTACCGATAATCAAATTGTAACAGCTTATAAAACGTATGTCCACAATAAAAATATTTGATTTAATTTAATTTAGCGTATTCCGCTGGTCTCTCACAGCTTGCGCGGAGTGGACACGCACGATTGCCCCGTTATCGCCACAAGTCACAACAATTGGCATAGGCGAGTGACGTCACGGACAACCACCTGTATCCTGTTGTGTGACACGCTTTACTTCAATCACCAAATATATGGTATTTGTATTGAGATGTTTTTATATGAATGGCGAGACAAGCCGTTCGCCTGATGGTAAGCGATTAGCCCGCTCATGAACAGTAGCAAAACCAAACGACACCTTGAATTACAAAGAAATGCTTGGTATGCCATGCATTCCACTGCGCTCGCCAACCTGAGACGTAAAATGTAATGTCTCAATATGTCCAGTAGTTACTCTGCCTACAACGTCCTTCAATCCGAAACACAACATTTAAACTGCTGTTTGGCGGGAAAAATAGACATTGCGGTAGTACCTACCCAGGCGGCCTCTCACATACATAAGAGAGCTACCACCAGTGATTATTTGTATTTTGATATAAAAGTATTATTTACGGATTTTATCGCAGAATTTATTTAATTTTTAAAAATTTAAAATTTAAATCAATTGCGCGATAAAATCCGTAAATAATACTTTTATTTCAATGTGTAACATTCGCGTAAATCTAAGAAACCATTATTTGTATTTTAATTTTATATATTTGCCTGCCTTGACTGCCTCGGTAGCTGCCCGGAGTCAGGAGTTTGTGCCTGATATGCGTTGATAGTTAATATATATGCGGTGATAGCCTCGCCCCCTATCACATTGTAGGATGGAACAATACAAGGCGAAACGTGACATGGTATGATACCTCTGCCTACCTCTTTTGGGATAAAAGGCGTGAAAAAAAGGTATTTGATCGAGCTGACATGAAAACGAAGGACATGATAAACAAGTAGGTAGCTGTTCGGTAGCTAGTATAAATTAAATATGTTCATGTTAATTAAAATAATTGCTGTAAATATCAATACATCTGATAAATGAAACAAATGCATGACACAGCATTGAGGTAGTCTCGGAGCCACGATGTCGCCATTTAGAAATCAGTTCGTGATCTCACGTTCTGAGCGTTATGAGCGACTAGTTTCATTCGGTCTAGATGCTGCGTTTCAGTGCTGCAACTGTACCTGACTCGTGTAGCTTTCTAAATTCCTATGTTGTTCGGTTGTAATTGATTTGATTCTTTATGTCAAGTGCTTCTTACAAGTTCATTACACGGATCATTTATTTATTACTTAATCATCAGAACCATTCAGTACTTCTTCTTCTTTCTTCTTAACCTTTTAATTCATGAGGGATCATTTGACAATATTCCTGTCTACTTATGGATCACACAGTTGGCTGACTGGCTTTTGTATGTTAATACAGTGCCGAAAGGTAAATAAATAAAGGGTTTTCCTAAATAACCATAAATAAAAAGTATATAAAATTATTTTAAGAATGGCCTTAGTATTCCTCTGCGGACAACTTAGGATGCTTCCAGGTATTACCAGTGGTCCGTGGACCATCGGTTAGCGACCACTGATTTGGTATATGGAGCAGGTGATAGGATTTTTCTAACTTTTGGAATACCGACCATCGTATGCAAAGGTTGAAAAAACCATCATAGTTACATACCTGAGTATCTACAGCCGATTTTGAACAAGCCGGTACAAGCCGGTAAGCTAGTAAGTTGCTATAAAATGAGAAGCCCAAGTTTCATCTACCAAATACATGTTCTTTTCGGATTTGGATGTTTCGGATATGGATGTTTTGGAAGATTAATAACTGGGCTGTATTTTTATGGCTGTGACATGTGGCACACATTTTATTTTTGTCTCTAGACGAATATAGCCTTGATATATTCTATTACCTAATTCCTATGTTGATTAGACAATCGATAAATATACGCTAAGATGTGTTTAAGCTTTCACCAAAATACAACAGACACCACATTAGCAACCGTATGACACACATAAAAATCCACATGGCTTCAATAATAAGAGTGTTGACATAACAAGCGCGTTTCTCGAACGTTATACAACACTATTGAACGATTGTTTATATCGTTTATATGACAAATGGTGAAAAAATCCACGCGAGAGCCTACTGCGGCGAGCTCACACAAACCTTTCAAATGATTAGCATAAGAAAGTAAGAGTATGGCAAAAATACAATACAAGCGAAAGGCTGTTTGACCTTGTTTTCGAATGCTAACGTTTGACATCTTAATAATACCCATTACTGACGGAAAGTATAGTTGCGTGTAGCATGGCGTCAGGAATGAATTAACACATATCGCGATATTGATTCTACAAAACACAAGTTTGAGCTTTCCATCTTATATTTTTCTTATAATTAACTAGCGGCCCGGCCCAGCTTCGCCCGGGTACAAATAGATTTCTGTACAATAATATGTACGTATTATACATACCTACTCTATCTATTAAAAAAAACCGCATCAAAATCCGTTGCGTAGTTTTAAAGATTTAAGCATACAAAGGCACATAGGGACAGAGAAAGCGACTTTGTTTTATACTGTGTAGTGATTAACACTTACTACTGCACGTTATTATTGGACTAGAGCCTAACTCCTAACAATTTTATGGGAGACCAATGCCCAGCATTGAGCCGTTTCAATAGAAAATTAACAAATAATCAACATATTTATCCCTCCTTGTTTGTTCTCCCTTTGCTACAAAATGTGTTTATGCATTAACTTATTCATGGTTTTATATTTAATTTTCATTGTATCAGGGAAGGAAAAAATCGCTAGGAAATTCTATATAAAAGAGATTTACAAGAATTTCTATAGCATGTGAATATATGTTCAAATATGTTCCTTACAGTGGGACGTATATGGCTGGATAGTGTAAGGTTTATATTGAAATATATGTCAAAAACTGAAAAATAATAAGTGACATTGGTAATATGGCGTGGATTTTTTTGATTAAGGCTAATGGTTTGAATGAGGGATTACTAATCATATACTGCCGGATTGAGCGAGTATTGGATCGGGATAGTATATATAATGTACGGTATGTTTCGCGGAGCGCAACTGGAAATAATTTGTAAAAGAGAATAAGACAATGTTGACTGTATTGGAATAATAAATTGTAAAAAGTACAAGAAGACTTTTAGTGGAGTAATTCCTCCAAGTGAACCCCTTTAATAGGTAATAACTGGTGGTAGGTTACTTATATGTGAGAGGTCGCCTGGATTCCACCTAAATGTCTATTTAAACAGCAGTGTAAATGTACAGTTGTGTTTTGGATTGAAGGACATTGTAGCCAGAGTAACTACTGGACATATTGAGACTTAGCATCTTATGTCTCAGGATGGCGCGTGCGGTAAATGCCAAGCATTGCTTTTTAATACATGGTGTTTGGTTTTGCTACTGTCCATGAGCTGTCGGATCGCTTATCATCACTCATCAGGCTAATGGTACGCACGTCTCGCCATTCATTGAAATAAAAAACTGGATCATTATTTACATAAACGACTAAATTCTGAAAGTTGTACCCAAAATAAGACAAAGGTTTAGAAAACAGAGTATATTTTACATACTAATAGTTTAGTGTGTTGATGTACCCGGTTTTGCACTATTGCGTCTAGTAATCGTTTTTGCAGAGTCTAAAACTAAAGTGTACAGCAGCCATTAGGATCATATAATTTTGATTAAATTCCTAAGCTTCAAATAACAGACAGCACTTCATCACGTCTATTGATCGAGAACATTCCACATTGTTATATGTTGTTTGTTTACAATGGTTCATCATTGTTATTCAAAATATACAAAACTCGCGTGCTGTTTGTGTGGCGCGGTGTGAAAGTGATTCCACGGATAGAGGCTTCACTGACAACTACTGCTGTTTGTTACAACGGTGGATAATAGTAATAAAATCAATAAATACACTCAACAGCCACGTACATAGGACTGACACTAAGATCGAGTATAGTAGTGGGTATCAGAAACTACGAATACTGTGGTATCACAAAAACCCAGATCCGAAACAAATACTTGTGAATCACAGACAGACACTAGAGGATCTCACATTACACAGGAGTAATTGTTTCTCGCTTCGTGCCTATTAAAGTAGGAAGAAAAAGAGAATCACAGGAAAAAGGGTGTGAGGGGGAGCTGACAGACTAATTTCCAGACAAATTAGTGTAAATTAAGACTGTAGGATTTAGTAATTTAGGATTTTGCTGGTATTAATTACAAGAACAAAAGCCTATTTCCTTTAAACAAAAGCTGGGAAATATGTCGATATGTTAGGAATGTTGGTTCAGCGTAACTACTGTAGTTTCTCACCTGACCTCACCTGATATCTGACATTTGCAGTGATGCCTCGATAATTTGCCAACACAATGTTGTGAGTGGTTTTAGATTGGATTCAAGCAAAATTAATGGCTCCTGTGACATGTGAATGGACAAGCAAAAACTCATTTACAATTAGTTTGACGTTGTTATGTAATAATAAGATTTTATTTAATGCGAATAAGCACTTTTTAACAGACTTTAATAAAACATGATCTGAGCTTTTATATGATTATGTAACTATGTTGATTTACAATTCATGTTTTTGCGAAATTACCCTGCGAAATGAATATCTACCCTGTCCTTATCTATCCTAAATAAACAATTCTTAAGATAAAACAAAAGTGCCAATGTACCTATAAGTTGCATGGTGGCCTGTTGGTAAAAGGATCAATAGTCACGGGTTCAAATCCCAGGGCACACCTCTGAATTTACTGATACTCAATCACCACGCATTATAACGATGAAGGAAAACATCGTGAGGAAACCTGCATACCATAGCGATTTGTGAGAATTTATATAGTTTGTTCGTTCGCCAACCCGTACTAGGCCTGTGTGGTGGACTATATGGCCTAACCCCTCTCCATCGTACTTTCGATTATAGAGAAAGTTCCTGTCGTGCAGTAGGACGTATATGGTCTGATACAGAAGTCCGGTGTATAAAAAGTTAAATCCACTTTTACATGAATGAATACCTAATATGTATGTATAAAAATATATATTGCATAACCCTGACAAAGTGCAAATGATTCACCCAATGGTAAGTGTTAACAGCAGCCCTTTAACACCAACAATAATTAGTTCTTATTATATCTTCTCCATATTGAAGAGAAGGCAATAAATGACGGGAGAAAGGAAGTTGTTTAGACCCCTGGCAACTATAGCTCTATATTATAGCGGTTCTATCTGGTTATTTTTTTTTCTTGCTATGATTGGTACGAATGGCAATGATGGTGAGAATAATGGTAAGCGATACGACCGCTCATTAACAGTGGCAAGACCAAACAATACCTTGAACAACAAAGCAATGCTTGGCATTTCACTGCGCTCGCCATCTTGAGACATAAGATGTTAAGTCTCAATATGTGCAGTAGTTACTCTGGCTACAATGCCCTTTAATCCGATACACAACAGTGCATTTACACTGCTGTTTGTCGGGAAAAATAGACACTGCGGTGGTACCTACCCAGGCGACCTCTCATATATGAGAGACCTACCACCAATGCATTATTTATTTATTTTCTATATAAAATAAACACATTGTCGACACGCAGTGGAGCGCACACAACAGGTTTTATTCTATAATGCTTCCTGATATCGTGTTCAGATTAAATGTATTTACCTTTTGTTACTTATGTAAAAATAATAAAATATTTAAAGTGATTGAATTGCATCATGCAAAAAAAAAGAAACACGGAAACTCTAGCAGTTACAGGTAAACTCTTAACTTGTTATAAAACCGGGTCTGACTATATTGAAATAATAAAAAAATAGAAAAAATTGTTAGGATTGTCACGTTTAGATTACGGGTTTAATACGGAACGTGTGCTTTTTTGTGTCTTTAGTTGTATAAAATGGTAATAATTTTCCCTTAGCGAACGGCTTCGACGGTAAAGGGTCCGTCAAAGAAAACAATTTCATGTCTTCGGTTTCAGATTCTCTGACGATCTCAAAACACGGGAATGAGAATTATGGAGATATTCAAAAAAAATCTTAAGAAGAAAGGAGACGAAGAATTAAGTAAAACGTTATAGAGAAGACAAAGAATATGAGTGAGTATTTCGATGAAGTCGAATAGGTAGCCACTTGAGCTTAGAGCGATATACAAAAAAATTATCATATTTGCGCAATCCAAATATAAATCGTATGCAGAAATTATGGAGCCGCTCCATTTTATCAAGTTGAACTTGGGTTAGGTCAAGATAGCAGACGTCTGCATAATTTAGCACAAGAAGAAGAGTTGATTGCGCAAGCATCATTTTGGTGGCGATGGGCAAGAAGTTTCGTAGTCTTTTCAATGTGGCGGCTGACGCAAACATCTTACGGCTCGTAGCTGCTAGCTGTGGGCCCCAAGACAAAGTCTGATCAAAGATAACCCCAAGGTTTTTTACTGTTTCACTGAAAGCTATGATAGCATCATTAAAAACCACAAGGGGAAGTACCGGCCACCCAATATTAGCGATTAAACGCGAGCTTTCAATGATTATGACCTGAGTTTTTGCTGGGTTCACTTGGGTTCACTCAAAGCGATTTCCTCACTCAGATATAAAAACCTCTCTGTTCTAAAAACCCCTATCAAATTATACAAAATTATTCCATAAAAAATATACTGCTTTAATTATAGAGATTTTTTTGCTAACGTACGAAGACTGCATATTAACTTACTCTCGCGGATAGTCAAACCGGTTGTTACCTAGGAACTGTTGCGTCAGAATATAATACTTAAAACTGAAATTGATTCTGCGAACTGGAATTACAAAGAAAAACATTGACGTCTCAGATATAATGCTTCCTGCATAGTTTCCATAAAAATCATATCTAATAATACACATATTATAAATAGATTTGAGTTATGCCATCGTTACAAACACACAAAAAATGCCAATGATTGTCTCGATCTGTTTTTAAATTAATATATTTTTGGAAATTTTTATTTTAAATTAAATTTATTCCGAACAAAATTGATACAATATCCTTACGAACTATCAAAAGTACTACAATATAATTTTAAACAGGCTATTTTTTTATGTATATATTTATAGACGTCACCAAATAAAATAAAATTTGTACATTTTTGGATACGATTTGTATTGATGATAATTAATTAATTGACTTTTTATGAGGTATGTAAGTAACAGATTAATTTTGATTTTTTTAAGTAATTTTAATCTACCGTCACAAAATACTGCCCTGAGCCCTCCTAATGCCCTCCGTTAAAGATGGAAGAAGCTACTACCCACTTATGGGGCTGGGGCAGGATAAGTGATGAACTCAGTACAAGAAAATAAGACAATCGTACCTATGCAATATGGGATAAGAACAAATAAAAGACCACATTTCTATAATAAATTCAAAGGAAGAGATTAATAGAAGGTTGTTACATACAAGTTATCCTAGAAATAATTGGGATTGTACAATTGATACCATTAACCAGATTCATTACCAGAATAATAAAAATAAATTTTAAAAATCACTAAGGTAGGATTTAAATTTTATGAACAATGATTCTACTTGAATGAAATTTTATGATAGAATGACTGATATGGAACATGTTTTGTGAAAGAGACGAAGAATGGAAGTACTAAAGAGAAAATATTAAGATGTGGAAGTACGGAAGGATGGAATAGGGGAGAACGGTGTGGAAGACGATAGAAGCCGGAAGACAAATGACATAAAGACGAAGTATAACAATTAAACCTATTTTAAACATTATATAAACCGTCTTCATTTGATTTGGATTTCTAAAGGAACTATTTCCATATTAATTTGCACCAAGTCATTAAATTCGTCACGCTACCCTTATTGACCAACTTGAAACTATTTAATCTACTTGACAACTTCCTTGGCGCAGGCGGTTACACACCGCCGGTGAAAAGCCAGGCCGTGGGTTCGATCCCCGCACCGAGATAAATGTTTGTGCGGCCCACAAATATTTCTTTCGGGTCTGAGTGTTTGTGAGACTGAAACGTCTCTCCTAGTTCCTAATACCCAGGACACAAGACTCGATCTTAGTATGGGATCAGGACTATGTATATGACCGTTGGATATTTTTTATTTATTTATTCGAGAAACATTTGTTGTAATACGGGTGCTTAGTTTGATAATCAAAGGCCGTTGATGAAGCACGCTCGACTGCACAGCCGATCGTACCTGCATGTGTGTTGTCGGTGGTGACAAGGCCGGGGACACGCCGGATCGGGTTACCGAAGTATAGCTTGGCAAAAAAGAGTCTGTTTTTAATGGAGGCGCAGAGATTGTATATATTTTCAATATACAACGACGGAAAATGTTAAAATACTTGTTATTTATGTTAATTTTTGTTAATAATCTCATTGTTTCTTTTAAATCAAAAAACAAACAAAAAACCGTACAAAAATGAATAGAAATACCCGCATATAAAATTATACAGCGAACACAATGATATTTTTAACAGTGTTACCATAATTGTTTTTATTTTATGCCAATTACCACATCGCACTCTTTTAGCCAAGTTAAACCTACTGCAATATGCCAATAATATAATAATAACTTTGACAGCCTCCGTGACGCAGGCGGTTAGACGCTGCCTGTGAAACGAGAGGCTGCGGGTTCGATGCCCGCACCGAGAGAAATGTTTGTGTGGCCCACAAATATTTCTTTCGGACCT
>JARJEE010000034.1:4080000-4107524 GCA_030180105.1 Hyles lineata | reverse complement strand
GACGGCGCGTGCCTGAAGGTAAAATTCAGGAGAAGGGCGCGGAACCCGCACGCGTCTCATGTAGCAGTCCAAGTTCCGCCGACGGTGTGGAAGCGGCTCACAGAGGTGGGGTCGGTCCACATCGACGTGCAAAGAATCAGGGTCGAAGACCAGTCTCCCCTGATTCAGTGCTCTCGCTGCCTGGGCTATGGGCATGGGAAGCGGTTCTGCCAAGAGCAGGTGGATGCATGCAGCCACTGCGGGGGTGCCCACCATAGGTCGGAATGCGCCGACTGGTTGGCGAGGGTGCCCCCAACGTGCTGTAATTGTGCAAAAGCCAAGCTCGGCGGAGCCGAACACAATGCTTTTAGCCCGGAGTGCCCAGTGAGGAGGAAGTGGGATGCCCTGGCGCGATCCACCGTAGCGTATTGCTAAGGTGGATCCCAGGAACCCAGATCAGACTTCTTCCCCAGCAAGCGTGGGGTCGACAATCGTGGCGCAAGCCAACCTCCAGAGGAAACAGCTGGCAACGCTAGAGTTTCTTCTGGAGGCCAAACAACGAAAGGTCGACTTCGCGCTCCTCCAGGAGCCCTACGTGGGGGGTCAAGGTAGAGTGAGGGACCACCGGGGGGTGAGGATCTTCCAGGGAGACAACGGGCAGGGGGCAGTGGTCAAGTCAGCCATTGCAGTGTTCAATGACGACTTGACCGTGACCCAATGCCCGGCCCTCACCACAACAAACATCGCAGTGGTGAAGATCCTTACCGGGGCCCGAGAACTTGCGGTCATCTCATTCTACTTTGAACCCGATAAACCCATCGGGCCATACTTGGAGCAACTGGGGAACATAGTTGAAAAACTGGGATCCCGCGGAATCCTCATTGGGGGCGACACCAACGCGAAAAGCGTATGGTGGGGCAGTGGGAGCACTGACTCCAGGGGCGAATCAATGGCAGGGATGCTGGAGGAACACGGATTGCAGGTGCTCAATGACGGCCTGCTACCAACATTTGAGACAGTCCGAGGAGGAAGGCTCCTCACTAGCCATATTGACGTGACGGCGTGCACAGAGGACCTCCTCAACCTGGTGGAGGACTGGAAGGTTGATACCACGATGGCGAGCTCAGACCACAATAGCATAGTATATAGAATTAACAAAACAAAAATAAAATACAAAAAATTAAACACAAAAACTACAAGGAAATTTAATACCAGGAAAGCAAACTGGGACCAATTTAACAGAAAATTAGAAGAGATCATAGAGGAACGTAAAATAACAGAAAGAGGGATAAGTAAAATTAAAAATAAGTTAGAAATAGATGCGATAGTGGAAACATATACAGAAATAATAGTAAAGACATGTAGTGAAACGATACCAATAAAAAAGAGTAAAAATGATATTAACTTACCGTGGTGGTCCAAGGAGCTCGCCAGAATGAAGAAAGAAGTCACCACCAGGAAGAGAAGAATCCGATGTGCCGCGCCAGTCCGAAGAGACAAGGTCGTCGCTGAGTACCTGCAATCAAAAGAAAAGTACGAATTAGAAGCCAAGAAGGCACAGATAGCCAGCTGGAAGGAGTATTGTAAGACCCAAGATAGGGAGAACATCTGGGACGGCATATATAGATGCATTGGAAGGGTGTCCAGAAAGCACGAAGACCTGCCATTGAGAAGTGGAGACACGATCCTGAGTGCAAAGAAATCGGCGGAAATGCTGGCAGTAACATTCTACCCAGAAGACAACCCGCAGGAAGACAACTCAGACCACCAGAGAATAAGAGAAGCAGCCGCACGAGTAAATGACGTAGTCAATGATGAAACCCATGACCCACCATTTACGATCGATGAACTACACGCGGCCACAAACAGCTTCAATCCAAAGAAGGCACCGGGAGCAGATGGACTTACAGCAGACATCTGCAAAAAAGTCATAGAGAGCCACCCGGGATTATTCCTATCACTGGCAAATAAGTGCCTTGAACTTGGCCACTTCCCGACCACCTGGAAGGAGGCTACGGTGATCATCCTCCGAAAGCCGGCCAAGGAGGACTATACACTTGTGAAGTCCTACCGACCTATAGGCCTTTTGCCAGTGATGGGAAAGATCCTGGAGAAGATGGTGGTGGGTCGAGTGAGGTGGCATCTACACCCGAGGACGAGCCCCCGACAGTTTGGCTTTATGCCCCAAAGGAGCACCGAGGACTCCCTCTATGTCCTAATGAAACACATAAGAGCGAAAATAAATGAGAAAAAGATCGTTGTGCTCATATCATTGGACATAGAGGGAGCCTTCGATAGCGCCTGGTGGCCGGCTATTAGGGTCAGACTGTCGGAGGAGAATTGTCCAATCAACATTCGGAGGGTGATAGATAGCTACCTCGAGAGCAGGAAAGTAAGGGTTAGGTACGCGGAGGAGGAAGTGGAGAGATGGACGGCAAAAGGTTGCGTCCAAGGCTCCATTGGCGGACCAACCTTTTGGAACCTGCTCCTCGACCCACTGCTATCCGGACTAGATGGTAGGGGATGTTACTGCCAAGCATTTGCGGACGACGTGGTGCTCGCATTCGACGGCGATGAAATGGGCAAAATTCAACGCCAGGCCAATGAAACCCTTGCCTATGTGAAGGATTGGGGAATCAGAAACAAGCTGAAATTCGCTCCACAAAAAACCAAAGCTATGGTATTGACGCGGAGGCTAAAGTATGATTCCCCAATCCTCCACATGGGGGGGGTGGACATTGGCCTGGAAAAACAGATAAAATTACTGGGTGTTACCATAGACAGCGGACTTACCTTCGGAGCCCACATAAGAGAGGTATGCGGGAAGGCGCTCGCGTTCTACAGCCGGCTGTCCCGGGCGGCGAGACTACAATGGGGACTAGGGCCAGAGATGATTAGGCTACTTTATATGTCAGTAGTGGAACCCGTCATCTTATACGCAGCAAGTGTCTGGGCCCCAGCTGCGCAAAAGCTCGGGGTCAGAAAGCAGCTCGCTGTAGTGCAGCGGGGCTTCGCGCAGAAGCTGACCAAGGCCTACAGGACGGTCTCACTGAACTCGGCCCTACTACTCGCAGGGATACTGCCTCTTGACATTCGCGCCAGGGAAAATGCTTCCCTGTACGAAGTCAAGAGGGGCTACTCCCTGCGGGTGGTGGGAGACCGGGAGGTGGAGCGTCCTGTGGCCTTCGAAAGCCTAGACCATCCGGCGCGAAGAAGTAAGGTGCAGTACCAATGCGTGGTGGACGGTGCAGAAGTGAACCAGATCGTGAATGATTGCTTCTGTCTGTTTACAGACGGAAGCAAAATTCAAGGGAAAGTAGGCGCGGCAGTTTCCATATGGGAAAATGCCGCAGAAAAGAAGAAAGTGAAGATCAAACTGGAGCCCTTCTGCACCGTCTACCAGGCAGAGCTTGTGGCCCTCCGCAGAGCCGTGGAGGAGGCGTTGAAGAGTGGGAAGGCGCAGTGCAGCATCCTGAGCGACTCGAGAGCCGCGCTGGAAACGGTGGCGAGCGGCAATTCCCTGCATCCCCTGTCGGTTGAGATCAACAAAAATTTAATTTCGGCAAAACATAAAAACCAAATCATAAACCTATTCTGGATTAAAGCTCACGCAGGGCTGCAGGGAAATGAGCGAGCAGACGAGCTCGCAAAGGATGCTGCACTAAAGCTGAAGACGCGGCCACACTACGGCAAATGCCCCGTTTCATTTGTCAAAAGACAAATCCGTCAGGAGTCAATTGACGAATGGAGCGGGCGCTATGCCGCTGGTGAGACCGCGTCCACCACCAAACTTTTCTTCCCCGACGCTGTGGAGGCCTACAAACTGGTAAAGAAGCTCGAAATCGACCCGTTCACAACGCAGGTGTTCACGGGGCATGGCGGGTTCTCCGAGTATTTGAATCGATTCAAGTGCAAGGAGAGCCCGGCATGCATCTGTGACCCTGCGGTGAGCGAGTCGATTATTCACGCAATAGTGGAATGCCCAGTATATATTTTGGACAGATACAATACTGAACAAGAATTAGATGTAGATATTACTGTAAATAATTTAAGTAAAATAATAAGGGATATGCATAGACGACCTAAATTTATAATGTTTTGTAAAAAAGTAGCTATAAGTTTAATAAATAGAAATAAGATGTAAAATA
This sequence comes from Hyles lineata, assembly GCA_030180105.1. Classification (NCBI taxonomy): domain Eukaryota; kingdom Metazoa; phylum Arthropoda; class Insecta; order Lepidoptera; family Sphingidae; genus Hyles; species Hyles lineata. Next base: position 4,103,397 of record JARJEE010000034.1, on the reverse strand, counting down.
GTTAGTCTAAAATATATAATATTAAGTTATATTATTTTAGAAACGTAAGTAAATAGTTATAATTAGATTTAGGTTGAAATGTATGACATAGACTTAAGATAAAATGTAAAATAAGAAAAAACTTAAATAAAGCAAACCCATAAAATAAAAATTAGCTAGGCCATCAGTAGGACCTCCCAACGAAGGAGATAGGAACACAGAAAGGCTCCCAATGATGGAGCTAGATAGATAGGTGTAAGTATACACAGAGAGAAGGCACAAAAATGACTCTGACGCCAGTTAGGGGAACGAGGGAAAAAAAAAAAAAAAAAAAAAAAAAAAAAAAAAAAAACCTAACCTAACCTAACCTAACCTAACCTAACCTAACCTAACCTAACCTAACCTAACCTAACCTAACCTAACCTAACCTAACCTAACCTAACCTAACCTAACCTAACCTAACCTAACCTAACCTAACCTAACCTAACCTAACCTAACCAATCCGCTGGATGTGGCTTACGCACTCAGCGAGGTGTACACAGGAATCTACTCAGCAAACACAATAGTTAAATCCCTGAGACTGGAAAGGTACACGGATGCAACGATCCCAGCCGGGAAACCCAACACCCTTTTCCTCACACACACTCAGCAGGAGAAGGAAACCCTACAAGAACAAGGGTATGGGAAAGGCGAAGGATCCCGCATCCTTACAATTCACGAGTCACAGGGACTAACATTCAAAACAGTAATAATTATTCAAACCAAAAAAAGAAGAATTAAACTACATGATAGTGTTTCCCATGCAGTCGTAGCATTATCACGCCACACTCAAAACTGCGTGTATTACACTGATGATTACGGCGACGCCATCGGCCAATTCACGAGACGAGCAGAGGAGGCAACACCATGTAGTATAGTGGAATATAACCTAAAAATGGCAATAAAACACAGGGACTACCCATTAATCCAAAAATTAAAAATAATTAATACATAAGTGGTTTCCATAACACCTAGCGAAATCACAAACCGGATAATTATACAAACATACATACAAACATACATACAAACATTCAATACAAACCTACATACACATATAATCAAACACAACACAAATACATGAACACATGCTCACACACAATCACACACCAATTAACTTTCACTTTAACATCCATACACACACACAGTTTATTACCCTTCTCCTTTTTTCCTACTCCCACTAACAAATTAGAATAAGTTTAGTGATGTAATTGTTGGTCTGGTAGAAAAAAAAAAAAAAAAAAAAAAAAAAAAAAATATATATATATATATATATAAACATATAATATTGAGATACTCCTTAAAAATAAAAACAAAAAAAAAAAAAAAAAAAAAAAAAAAAAATTAATAAATAATAAACAACTAACTCAAAACAGACAAATATGTCAGCAAAACACCAGATACCAACAAGCCCTTCGAGGCAAATATTAATTGTAACCAAAAATAATAAAACATCAATAACACACTAACATAGTCTGGGAGATTGGTGGGAGGAGGAAATACTAACTGTAAATTAAATAAATTACTATAAAATAACACATATTAATTGTACTCAATTTTTCACCGCAGCAATACTTTCGCTGCTCTAGTTTTAAGCTTATGTTTACATTGTAATCCAAACAAACTAAATAAAATCTCCAAAGGGTGCAGACCTCGGGTCTGCAGTGTGTACATTTATTTATAAAAAAAAAAAAAAAAAAAAAACCTAACCTAACCTAACCTAACCTAACCTAACCTAACCTAACCTAACCTAACCTAACCTAACCTAACCTAACCTAACCTAACCTAACCTAACCTAACCTAACCTAACCTAACCTAACCTAACCTAACCTAACCTAACCTAACCTAACCTAACCTAACCTAACCTAACCTAACCTAACCTAACCTAACCTAACCTAACCTAACCTAACCTAACCTAACCTAACCTAACCTAACCTAACCTAACCTAACCTAACCTAACCTAACCTAACCTAACCTAACCTAACCTAACCTAACCTAACCTAACCTAACCTAACCTAACCTAACCTAACCTAACCTAACCTAACCTAACCTAACCTAACCTAACCTAACCTAACCTAACCTAACCTAACCTAACCTAACCTAACCTAACCATAGCCTCGGGGCTACAGAAGCACCTAGAATAAGTTTACCTTCACTATAAGTACTATTGTAGTAATTTTAAGTCTGCGAAAATATTTTATACTCTATTCAATAAAAGATACGTTTAACCAAGATACTACTGCGACCACACACTTCACTCACCACATTAACTCACACCCATCACTCCCCCACACTCCACAGGGGGGCCGACGAGGGGCGGACGGAAGGGTTGCTACGCGGAAGTCTTGCCCCTCCGGAAGATCCCCCTACACCTACACTACCCCGGCAGAGGGCGGGTTTTCGTATCAAATAGCGAGACCTTACCCCTCTGCCGGTCTTAACACCCCACACTATCAACCACCACACTATCCAGCGACTCGAAAACACTCCCCTACAACCAGAACACAGGCAGAAAAAAAAAAAAAAAAAAAAAAAAAAAAAAAAACCTAACCTAACCTAACCTAACCTAACCTAACCTAACCTAACCTTTTTTTTTTTTTTTTTTTTTTTTTTTTTTTTTTTTCTCGCGGGGAAAATCCCTTTACGGACCATCCCACCCCCGAAGGGGCGGGGGTGTGTCGGACTCACCGGTGCGCCTTCCGGCCCAGCGAGACGTGGAGCTGGGTCGGGTCCCTATCGTAGTCTGCGCACCGAAATACCGACTAAAAACCCCGCGTTGGCCACCATCGGTGCATTTTGGAGACGGCCCCGGGATACCGCTCAACGGACGCGCCAGGACCGCCTCCTTGTGCACTGCCGCTTACTGCGACGCGGCTTTATACGCGTTTGGCGTAACGTCTCGGGGGCTGCCAGGATAGGGAAGGCGACCCCACGTGGCCTCTGCGGCGCCGGGTTAGTTGGCGTCCCGGCGCCTCGTTCGTCGTCTGCGGTGACGACGAGCGGGATCGTTCTGCTCCCGATCCCGCTCGGCGCTCTCCTTCTGCGATATGACACGCTCGCAGAAGGAGGTCACTGCTCGCCAAGACGTCTCGCTGCCGACCATGGCGGCGACCACCGCCGGCAGCGAGAGGTCTCTCCCCAAAACCGCAGTGAGAGCGCTGCGCTCTTCGTCCCAGGCTGGGCACTCCTCCAGTGTGTGCTGGGCCGTGTCCTCGCGGCAGTTGCCACAGTGGTGGCACACGGCGGACTCCTCGGCTCCGGCTACGCGACACAAGTACGCACCGAAGCAACCGTGCCCGGTGAGCACCTGCGTCAGCCGGAATGTCGGCGCACCGTGGCGCCTCTCCAGCCACTGTTGAAGGACAGGTCGCACTGCCGCGACGGTCCTCGTACCAGCACTAGGGCTCTCCAGCCTGGAACGCCACTCCTCCACGGCGGTCCTGCGGAGGGAGGCCAGCATGGCCTCTACCTCTCGGGACACCAGTCTCTGCCCGCGCTGGGACGCCTCCTCTCGTCCAAAGAAAACTGACGAGAGGGTCTTAGCGTCCAGCTCCCAGGGCAGAGTTCCCGCTAGAACGCAGGCCGCCTCGTGCGAGACCGTGCGGTAACCCCTGACGATTCGCTGCGCCACCATGCGCTGCGGACGGTGCAGCAGGCGGACGCAACGAGGGTTCAGGGTCTCGGCCCAAACGGGACTCCCGTAGAGGGCCATGGACCGCACGACTCCAGCATACAAGTTTCGGCAAGGGATGCCAGGACCATCGGTGTTGGGCAGCAGGCGCCCCAGTGCGCCCGCCGCCTTCACCAGTTTCGGCGACAACTTCTCAAAATGCGCACGGAAATCCCATCGGCTGTCGAGGATGAGGCCAAGATACTTCATGCTCGAGCCGACGGGAACCCGCACGCCCTCCACTGTGAGGTGGGCCTCTGGTGGGGGCCCACACCGAGGTCCGTGGAAACACACGGCCTCGGTCTTATTCAGGGCCACCGTGAGGCCCAGTCGCCGAATCCTGCCAACCACCAGTCCCGTACCAAACGAGGCTAGCAGGGCGGCTCTCCTGAAGGTCCTGGCCGTCGCTGTCACCAGTGTGTCGTCCGCATAGCAGACGACAGCGACGCCCCGAAGGTTGGTACCACGGAGCACCCAATCATACCCGATGTTCCACAGGAGCGGACCCAGAACCGATCCCTGCGGAACACCGCACGTCACCGCTCTTCGGTGCCACCCGTTGGCGCCCGGGTACACCACGCACCTGTCAGAGAGGTACGCGTGCACCATGCGCCGGAGATAGGGCGGCACCTCGTGGTACCGCAGTGCTTCTTCGATGCAGGCCCAGGGCATGGTGTTGAAAGCGTTGGCGATGTCAAGAGACACCGCCACCACGACGTTGCCCCGGGACACCGCTTCTTCCGCCTGTGCCTTGACCCGCAAAATCGCGTGGATCGTGGACCGGCCCTGTCTGAACCCGAACTGGCAATCCGCCAAGTCCGGGCCCGTGTCCTCCAAGTGCTCGACGAGGCGCGCGTGAACAATACGCTCAAAAAGCTTGCACACCTCGTCGAGCAGCACGATGGGCCGGTAGGCCGATGGCGACTCTGCGGGTCGCCCCTCCTTCCGAAGCAGGACAAGCTTGCCCGTCTTCCATCGCGACGGGAAGATGCCCTGCTCCAGGCACGCGGAGAAAAGGCCGCGGAGCCTCGTACCCAGCGACTCGACGGCCAGCACCCAGACACGACCGGGCACCCCATCGAGCCCCGGGGCCGAGTTTTTGCTCCGCAGCCGAAGCACCCGCAGCCGAAGCACTGCCGCCTCCAATTCTTGCGGCGAAACCTCCGGGATATCCCTTTCCGAAACCGATGACGACGATGGCGCCGATGGACGTGGCGCCATCGGTGGAGGAGTGAACTCCTCGGTGGCCGGGAACAAGGCCGCGACGACGTCCTCAACGAGGTCGGTCCGGAGACTCTGAGTTAGCGGGGGCGCCCACGGGCGGAGTTTTTTCATCGCCATACGATACGGACGCCCCCCTCCGGAACTCATCGTTCGCCGCGGCCTTCGCTTGCGCGATGGCCACCCGCAGCGCTCTCTTCGCCTCTCTGTGGAGGTCGAGAAGGAGCCGCTCTTGCTCGTCGTCGCCGGGTCTACGGGTCCGACGACGACGGTGCCTGGCGAGTCGGCGGCGCGCGACCTGACAGGCCGCACGCAGCTCTGTGAGCTCGGCCGACCACCAGTACACCTGGCGCTTCGCTGGGAGGCGGGTGACCCGGGGCATGGCCGCGTCGCAGATGCGCGACATCGCCACCCCGAACCATTCCGCCTCTTGCTCGACCCGCACCGGCCCGTCCGGTACGGGGAGCCACGCCTGAATTAAAGCGGCCTCCTTCAACGCCTCCACATCGAGGCGTTTTACGGCCCATCGCCGGCCGCCCATGAAACCGACAGTCGGGTTACCACCAGACTGGACGGGGACCTGGGAGGTCTGGACGCTGTACCGTATATATAAATGGTCGGACAGCGACTCCTCCTCGACCAGGACCCTCCAGTCTTGAACACGGCGGGCAAGGGCCGGGGTGGCGAACGTCACATCCACCACCGAACCGCCGTTTTGCCGCACGCACGTGTTTTCCGACCCCCGATTCAGGACGACCAGCCCAATGGAGATCGCCCATTCCTCCAGGGCCTCGCCCCGCGCATCGGTCACCGACGAACCCCAGGCCAAGGATTTGGCGTTGAAGTCGCCGGCTACAAGCACCGGGCGAGGCTGACTGTCTTGCACCACCAGGGCCGCCAGACGGACGAGAAAGTTTTCAAAGTCCGCCAGGCGCCTGTTAGGAGAGAAATACACACCTACGACCCAAATCCCTCCCAACAGAACTGCCACACATCCCGTGCCCTTCGCTACTTTTTCGAAGGGCGGGGAGCCGGCAGCGCCCCGTGTGTTGATGGCCACCGAGCCATCCAGGTCCCCGGCCCACTCATCAGTGTCGGGGACAGAGTGCGGCTCAGAGACCACAGCCACGTGAATCGACCATTCTGCAAGGGATTGGACGAGCATGCCCTGTGCTCCCTTGCAGTGGTTTATATTCGCCTGGAGGAAGTTTAGCGCCATTTATGATTGGGCGATCTCCATCATCTCTGGGCGGGACGGTTGCGGCCGCGCCACAGCCCCGGCGCCCACGCCGCGCTGAGTGCGGGGCGGGACCGGGGATGCAGCGCAGGCCTTACCGCCCACCCGGTGGTCCGCGGGTTTCCCGGCTTCTGCACAAATCGTGCAGTGCGGGTCCGCGGAGCACTCTCGCGCCTTGTGTCCTGGTTGACCGCAGCGGTAGCAGAGCCCGCTACGGTCGCACTCGCCGGTGCATTGGATGCGCACGTGCCCCTTGTGTAGACATCGGTAGCAGCGCAGGGGCCGGGCCTCTAGCAGCCGCACTGCCGCCGCCACCCAGCCCACGAGTACTCGCCCCGCCTTCACTACCCTCTCCGCCGCCTTCGCTGGACAGCGGAGCCACACCGCGCCCAGGCCCGAGCGCTCGATGCGAATATCCCCGATCTTCACGTCGTCGGGGGAGCACTCGCCAAGACGGGCTACGGCCGCTGCGACTGCCTCGGAAGTGGCTGAATCGTCCAGTCCCGACACCCGCAGCTCCGCAGTCTTGACCGGTCGGGTGACGCGGACGTCCTCCTCCAACCCGCGGAGAGCTTCCCTCATTTTTGTTGTGAGGGAGTCGGCCTTCTCTTCAGATTCGGGCCCAGGCACTTCGAATAAGTATGCACCTGTGGCCACCCGCCTCGGCTTCAGTCCAGCTGTGATGCCTAGACTGGCAAGGTCAATTTTAGATGTGACCTCGCGCAGGATTTGTGAGTAGGTTACTCCTCGCTCTAACGCCTGCGGCGACACTGTCAAAACGACAGCTGCTTTGCGCGGCAAGCGGAGCTGAGGAGCAGACTTACGCGGGGTTCGGGCTGGCTTTGGGGCCACCCGGGACTTCTTCTTTCCCCTTCTAGCCACCACTGTCCACGGAGCCTCAGTGGTCGTAGTGGGTTGGGGCGGCGGGCACGATGCTTGCGACGGTTGTCTAGCGAGCGGGGCGCGTTTGCGGTTCCCTCTATTTCGCTTTCGCGATTCCCGCGGGGCCGGTACTGGCGGCCTTTGTGCGACTGCTGCTGGCTGAGCTGCTACTGGGCGGGCTGCAATAGCAGGTCTGCTGGCAGCTGCCGTGGCAACCCTACTACTGCCTGCCCCTAGGGCGGGCCACGATGCATCCAGCCTCCCTGTGGCAAGGGGCTGGGGCTGAGGGGCTGCCTGGGCTCTTTTCCGATCCGCAGCCAGTGGAGGCCTGAGTGTCGGCTCTGGAGGCAGCCGCATGGCGAAAGCCTCCAGTTTGGCGTCCACTTTCGCCATGTGGATTTCAAATTGCTTCAGCGGATCCACCTCCGAGGACACCCTTGTTTCCGCTGTTGGCCGGTCCATCGAGCTCAGCTTGGCCATGAGGTTCTCTAGGATCTTCCCCTGCGCAGAAAGTGCCGCCTCCAGCGCTGAGACCTTTTCCCGGAGTGTAGCCTTCTCGGCCTCCATCCGCGTTAACTCCGCGGAGGCCGGTTCCTCCGCCAGCTCCAGCAGCTCAGCCACGCTGTCTTTCAGCTCTTTGATGTACGTGCCCTTTAGGTTATGGGCCGTACGAGCGACGTGGTTGAGTCGCTCCGCCATTCTTGTCAGGGCCTCTCTACGAGTGGCGGGGGCCGCTTCCTTTGGAGCTGGCTTCGACCAAGGGTGAGCTTTCTTGGCACTTCTCATCTCAGCCTCTTCAGCCTCCAGCATCTCAGCTTCGGCGACACGCTCCTCGTTAAGAGCCGCCTCGTATGCCACCTGCGCCCTACCAAGAGCGTCGTCCTCCACGTCCTGACTCCACACTGGAGCCGGTGGTCGACGTTTCTGCTTTTTTGTGGCAGCACGGGAGTCAGTCTCCACCGTGCTACCACTACCGTCGCTTGCCCTAGGCCGCTTCTCAGCAGGACGGAGTCCCCGCTGTTTTATGCGGCTTTTCTTCACCTGCGAAGAGTCACTGCTCATCCCGGACTCTGAGTCAAAGTCGCTGGATGGCGCGTTCCTCTCCGCAGTTTGCTTCCTCGACGAAGCTGCTCGACTAGACGGCCGAGAATCGTCCGAGTCGGGCATTCTTTCGACTACCACTGCACATTCAATAGGTTTTTTGTTTTGTTTTGTGTTTTGTGAAATATCCATTTTTATTCCCACGAGTGTGGGGGAAATATAAGGTCCACCCAGGCAGTGCCCCCTGTACCTGGGTAAGCCTAGCGTAACCCGCCAGAGGGTCGGCCGATACTCTGACGGGGGTCGCACTAGAGACTGAACTACCCATCAGCCATGCATCCCCTCGCGGTGCGCCGACGCTTGGGATTCGGGGTACTTTTTATAGAGGCATACTCCCTCGCGGTCCAGGCGGTTAAGCCAAGACCCTCGGTCCGGCAGGAGTGCGAGACATGACCACAAACCTCATTACCGGATTACGATATGCGACGGCGACCGTGGGAGGGACACTCCCACAGCCCGCCCGGCGGCGGGGTAAGCGCACACCGGGCCCGCCGATGCCTCCGGGACAGAACCGGAGGTAGGCCCTGAGATGGGCCCCACCTAAAAACGACAGATGGAGGCGGCCGCCACAAAAGACAGCGACCGCCAAACTCCCTGCCCTCCCCGTCGGATATTTGCCGTCGGCCATAGTAGTTGCAGAACTGCAACTACGATGACCCACGTTGCCCAGGGTGCACCACGTGGAGGTTCCCGACATCGCACCCCAACCTAACCTAACCTAACCTAACCTAACCTAACCTAACCTAACCTAACCTAACCTAACCTAACCTAACCTAACCTAACCTAACCTAACCCAGTAGCGAAAAATTTGACGTTAACAAATTTGTTTTTAATTTACATTTTGTCTTTGTTGTGGTGTGTATAGTGTTAAAGCGCACATAGGGCGCAGTGTTTTGATAGGTTCAGACTGGTTTTGAGCTGTAATACTACATTTTGGAAAATAACATAATTTTACTTAAATCTTAATACTTTACTAAATTCGGCAAAGTTTTTGTATCGATTGTTTTGGATTGTCGCAATTTCGAACGTGTCCCGTTGATCCCGATACGTGGACCCCACGCTCGCTGGGATCTGGAGATCAGAAAACTGTTTGTTTTTGCGGAAACCCTGAAAAGTCGATATTTATTTGAAAAATTCATATTATTGTCTCTGGTAATTTAATTTTTGTTTAGAATTCTAGATTTTTTGTGTAACCCGTGTCCCGCCGCTCGGTGGCACACGGAGGGAGTGGCTATCCTAAATTTGTATTGTTATTAATATTTAAATTCACTAAATTTTGTTTCAAATATCAGTTTTTGGGCCCCCCTCGAAATTTTTTGCTCCCGGTCGTTCCAGATTATAACACCATTAGACGCGTCTCGTCGAGCCCGACACGTGGATACCACGCATGCTGGGTCTAGACGCACTAAAACTGCAAAATTTCTTATAATCGATCTTAATCGATTACGTCATCGCATCTAATGTAAGGAAATCCACCTAAGGTGTGCAGTAGCGAAAAATTTGACGTTAACAAATTTGTTTTTAATTTACATTTTGTCTTTGTTGTGGTGTGTATAGTGTTAAAGCGCACATAGGGCGCAGTGTTTTGATAGGTTCAGACTGGTTTTGAGCTGTAATACTACATTTTGGAAAATAACATAATTTTACTTAAATCTTAATACTTTACTAAATTCGGCAAAGTTTTTGTATCGATTGTTTTGGATTGTCGCAATTTCGAACGTGTCCCGTTGATCCCGATACGTGGACCCCACGCTCGCTGGGATCTGGAGATCAGAAAACTGTTTGTTTTTGCGGAAACCCTGAAAAGTCGATATTTATTTGAAAAATTCATATTATTGTCTCTGGTAATTTAATTTTTGTTTAGAATTCTAGATTTTTTGTGTAACCCGTGTCCCGCCGCTCGGTGGCACACGGAGGGAGTGGCTATCCTAAATTTGTATTGTTATTAATATTTAAATTCACTAAATTTTGTTTCAAATATCAGTTTTTGGGCCCCCCTCGAAATTTTTTGCTCCCGGTCGTTCCAGATTATAACACCATTAGACGCGTCTCGTCGAGCCCGACACGTGGATACCACGCATGCTGGGTCTAGACGCACTAAAACTGCAAAATTTCTTATAATCGATCTTAATCGATTACGTCATCGCATCTAATGTAAGGAAATCCACCTAAGGTGTGCAGTAGCGAAAAATTTGACGTTAACAAATTTGTTTTTAATTTACATTTTGTCTTTGTTGTGGTGTGTATAGTGTTAAAGCGCACATAGGGCGCAGTGTTTTGATAGGTTCAGACTGGTTTTGAGCTGTAATACTACATTTTGGAAAATAACATAATTTTACTTAAATCTTAATACTTTACTAAATTCGGCAAAGTTTTTGTATCGATTGTTTTGGATTGTCGCAATTTCGAACGTGTCCCGTTGATCCCGATACGTGGACCCCACGCTCGCTGGGATCTGGAGATCAGAAAACTGTTTGTTTTTGCGGAAACCCTGAAAAGTCGATATTTATTTGAAAAATTCATATTATTGTCTCTGGTAATTTAATTTTTGTTTAGAATTCTAGATTTTTTGTGTAACCCGTGTCCCGCCGCTCGGTGGCACACGGAGGGAGTGGCTATCCTAAATTTGTATTGTTATTAATATTTAAATTCACTAAATTTTGTTTCAAATATCAGTTTTTGGGCCCCCCTCGAAATTTTTTGCTCCCGGTCGTTCCAGATTATAACACCATTAGACGCGTCTCGTCGAGCCCGACACGTGGATACCACGCATGCTGGGTCTAGACGCACTAAAACTGCAAAATTTCTTATAATCGATCTTAATCGATTACGTCATCGCATCTAATGTAAGGAAATCCACCTAAGGTGTGCAGTAGCGAAAAATTTGACGTTAACAAATTTGTTTTTAATTTACATTTTGTCTTTGTTGTGGTGTGTATAGTGTTAAAGCGCACATAGGGCGCAGTGTTTTGATAGGTTCAGACTGGTTTTGAGCTGTAATACTACATTTTGGAAAATAACATAATTTTACTTAAATCTTAATACTTTACTAAATTCGGCAAAGTTTTTGTATCGATTGTTTTGGATTGTCGCAATTTCGAACGTGTCCCGTTGATCCCGATACGTGGACCCCACGCTCGCTGGGATCTGGAGATCAGAAAACTGTTTGTTTTTGCGGAAACCCTGAAAAGTCGATATTTATTTGAAAAATTCATATTATTGTCTCTGGTAATTTAATTTTTGTTTAGAATTCTAGATTTTTTGTGTAACCCGTGTCCCGCCGCTCGGTGGCACACGGAGGGAGTGGCTATCCTAAATTTGTATTGTTATTAATATTTAAATTCACTAAATTTTGTTTCAAATATCAGTTTTTGGGCCCCCCTCGAAATTTTTTGCTCCCGGTCGTTCCAGATTATAACACCATTAGACGCGTCTCGTCGAGCCCGACACGTGGATACCACGCATGCTGGGTCTAGACGCACTAAAACTGCAAAATTTCTTATAATCGATCTTAATCGATTACGTCATCGCATCTAATGTAAGGAAATCCACCTAAGGTGTGCAGTAGCGAAAAATTTGACGTTAACAAATTTGTTTTTAATTTACATTTTGTCTTTGTTGTGGTGTGTATAGTGTTAAAGCGCACATAGGGCGCAGTGTTTTGATAGGTTCAGACTGGTTTTGAGCTGTAATACTACATTTTGGAAAATAACATAATTTTACTTAAATCTTAATACTTTACTAAATTCGGCAAAGTTTTTGTATCGATTGTTTTGGATTGTCGCAATTTCGAACGTGTCCCGTTGATCCCGATACGTGGACCCCACGCTCGCTGGGATCTGGAGATCAGAAAACTGTTTGTTTTTGCGGAAACCCTGAAAAGTCGATATTTATTTGAAAAATTCATATTATTGTCTCTGGTAATTTAATTTTTGTTTAGAATTCTAGATTTTTTGTGTAACCCGTGTCCCGCCGCTCGGTGGCACACGGAGGGAGTGGCTATCCTAAATTTGTATTGTTATTAATATTTAAATTCACTAAATTTTGTTTCAAATATCAGTTTTTGGGCCCCCCTCGAAATTTTTTGCTCCCGGTCGTTCCAGATTATAACACCATTAGACGCGTCTCGTCGAGCCCGACACGTGGATACCACGCATGCTGGGTCTAGACGCACTAAAACTGCAAAATTTCTTATAATCGATCTTAATCGATTACGTCATCGCATCTAATGTAAGGAAATCCACCTAAGGTGTGCAGTAGCGAAAAATTTGACGTTAACAAATTTGTTTTTAATTTACATTTTGTCTTTGTTGTGGTGTGTATAGTGTTAAAGCGCACATAGGGCGCAGTGTTTTGATAGGTTCAGACTGGTTTTGAGCTGTAATACTACATTTTGGAAAATAACATAATTTTACTTAAATCTTAATACTTTACTAAATTCGGCAAAGTTTTTGTATCGATTGTTTTGGATTGTCGCAATTTCGAACGTGTCCCGTTGATCCCGATACGTGGACCCCACGCTCGCTGGGATCTGGAGATCAGAAAACTGTTTGTTTTTGCGGAAACCCTGAAAAGTCGATATTTATTTGAAAAATTCATATTATTGTCTCTGGTAATTTAATTTTTGTTTAGAATTCTAGATTTTTTGTGTAACCCGTGTCCCGCCGCTCGGTGGCACACGGAGGGAGTGGCTATCCTAAATTTGTATTGTTATTAATATTTAAATTCACTAAATTTTGTTTCAAATATCAGTTTTTGGGCCCCCCTCGAAATTTTTTGCTCCCGGTCGTTCCAGATTATAACACCATTAGACGCGTCTCGTCGAGCCCGACACGTGGATACCACGCATGCTGGGTCTAGACGCACTAAAACTGCAAAATTTCTTATAATCGATCTTAATCGATTACGTCATCGCATCTAATGTAAGGAAATCCACCTAAGGTGTGCAGTAGCGAAAAATTTGACGTTAACAAATTTGTTTTTAATTTACATTTTGTCTTTGTTGTGGTGTGTATAGTGTTAAAGCGCACATAGGGCGCAGTGTTTTGATAGGTTCAGACTGGTTTTGAGCTGTAATACTACATTTTGGAAAATAACATAATTTTACTTAAATCTTAATACTTTACTAAATTCGGCAAAGTTTTTGTATCGATTGTTTTGGATTGTCGCAATTTCGAACGTGTCCCGTTGATCCCGATACGTGGACCCCACGCTCGCTGGGATCTGGAGATCAGAAAACTGTTTGTTTTTGCGGAAACCCTGAAAAGTCGATATTTATTTGAAAAATTCATATTATTGTCTCTGGTAATTTAATTTTTGTTTAGAATTCTAGATTTTTTGTGTAACCCGTGTCCCGCCGCTCGGTGGCACACGGAGGGAGTGGCTATCCTAAATTTGTATTGTTATTAATATTTAAATTCACTAAATTTTGTTTCAAATATCAGTTTTTGGGCCCCCCTCGAAATTTTTTGCTCCCGGTCGTTCCAGATTATAACACCATTAGACGCGTCTCGTCGAGCCCGACACGTGGATACCACGCATGCTGGGTCTAGACGCACTAAAACTGCAAAATTTCTTATAATCGATCTTAATCGATTACGTCATCGCATCTAATGTAAGGAAATCCACCTAAGGTGTGCAGTAGCGAAAAATTTGACGTTAACAAATTTGTTTTTAATTTACATTTTGTCTTTGTTGTGGTGTGTATAGTGTTAAAGCGCACATAGGGCGCAGTGTTTTGATAGGTTCAGACTGGTTTTGAGCTGTAATACTACATTTTGGAAAATAACATAATTTTACTTAAATCTTAATACTTTACTAAATTCGGCAAAGTTTTTGTATCGATTGTTTTGGATTGTCGCAATTTCGAACGTGTCCCGTTGATCCCGATACGTGGACCCCACGCTCGCTGGGATCTGGAGATCAGAAAACTGTTTGTTTTTGCGGAAACCCTGAAAAGTCGATATTTATTTGAAAAATTCATATTATTGTCTCTGGTAATTTAATTTTTGTTTAGAATTCTAGATTTTTTGTGTAACCCGTGTCCCGCCGCTCGGTGGCACACGGAGGGAGTGGCTATCCTAAATTTGTATTGTTATTAATATTTAAATTCACTAAATTTTGTTTCAAATATCAGTTTTTGGGCCCCCCTCGAAATTTTTTGCTCCCGGTCGTTCCAGATTATAACACCATTAGACGCGTCTCGTCGAGCCCGACACGTGGATACCACGCATGCTGGGTCTAGACGCACTAAAACTGCAAAATTTCTTATAATCGATCTTAATCGATTACGTCATCGCATCTAATGTAAGGAAATCCACCTAAGGTGTGCAGTAGCGAAAAATTTGACGTTAACAAATTTGTTTTTAATTTACATTTTGTCTTTGTTGTGGTGTGTATAGTGTTAAAGCGCACATAGGGCGCAGTGTTTTGATAGGTTCAGACTGGTTTTGAGCTGTAATACTACATTTTGGAAAATAACATAATTTTACTTAAATCTTAATACTTTACTAAATTCGGCAAAGTTTTTGTATCGATTGTTTTGGATTGTCGCAATTTCGAACGTGTCCCGTTGATCCCGATACGTGGACCCCACGCTCGCTGGGATCTGGAGATCAGAAAACTGTTTGTTTTTGCGGAAACCCTGAAAAGTCGATATTTATTTGAAAAATTCATATTATTGTCTCTGGTAATTTAATTTTTGTTTAGAATTCTAGATTTTTTGTGTAACCCGTGTCCCGCCGCTCGGTGGCACACGGAGGGAGTGGCTATCCTAAATTTGTATTGTTATTAATATTTAAATTCACTAAATTTTGTTTCAAATATCAGTTTTTGGGCCCCCCTCGAAATTTTTTGCTCCCGGTCGTTCCAGATTATAACACCATTAGACGCGTCTCGTCGAGCCCGACACGTGGATACCACGCATGCTGGGTCTAGACGCACTAAAACTGCAAAATTTCTTATAATCGATCTTAATCGATTACGTCATCGCATCTAATGTAAGGAAATCCACCTAAGGTGTGCAGTAGCGAAAAATTTGACGTTAACAAATTTGTTTTTAATTTACATTTTGTCTTTGTTGTGGTGTGTATAGTGTTAAAGCGCACATAGGGCGCAGTGTTTTGATAGGTTCAGACTGGTTTTGAGCTGTAATACTACATTTTGGAAAATAACATAATTTTACTTAAATCTTAATACTTTACTAAATTCGGCAAAGTTTTTGTATCGATTGTTTTGGATTGTCGCAATTTCGAACGTGTCCCGTTGATCCCGATACGTGGACCCCACGCTCGCTGGGATCTGGAGATCAGAAAACTGTTTGTTTTTGCGGAAACCCTGAAAAGTCGATATTTATTTGAAAAATTCATATTATTGTCTCTGGTAATTTAATTTTTGTTTAGAATTCTAGATTTTTTGTGTAACCCGTGTCCCGCCGCTCGGTGGCACACGGAGGGAGTGGCTATCCTAAATTTGTATTGTTATTAATATTTAAATTCACTAAATTTTGTTTCAAATATCAGTTTTTGGGCCCCCCTCGAAATTTTTTGCTCCCGGTCGTTCCAGATTATAACACCATTAGACGCGTCTCGTCGAGCCCGACACGTGGATACCACGCATGCTGGGTCTAGACGCACTAAAACTGCAAAATTTCTTATAATCGATCTTAATCGATTACGTCATCGCATCTAATGTAAGGAAATCCACCTAAGGTGTGCAGTAGCGAAAAATTTGACGTTAACAAATTTGTTTTTAATTTACATTTTGTCTTTGTTGTGGTGTGTATAGTGTTAAAGCGCACATAGGGCGCAGTGTTTTGATAGGTTCAGACTGGTTTTGAGCTGTAATACTACATTTTGGAAAATAACATAATTTTACTTAAATCTTAATACTTTACTAAATTCGGCAAAGTTTTTGTATCGATTGTTTTGGATTGTCGCAATTTCGAACGTGTCCCGTTGATCCCGATACGTGGACCCCACGCTCGCTGGGATCTGGAGATCAGAAAACTGTTTGTTTTTGCGGAAACCCTGAAAAGTCGATATTTATTTGAAAAATTCATATTATTGTCTCTGGTAATTTAATTTTTGTTTAGAATTCTAGATTTTTTGTGTAACCCGTGTCCCGCCGCTCGGTGGCACACGGAGGGAGTGGCTATCCTAAATTTGTATTGTTATTAATATTTAAATTCACTAAATTTTGTTTCAAATATCAGTTTTTGGGCCCCCCTCGAAATTTTTTGCTCCCGGTCGTTCCAGATTATAACACCATTAGACGCGTCTCGTCGAGCCCGACACGTGGATACCACGCATGCTGGGTCTAGACGCACTAAAACTGCAAAATTTCTTATAATCGATCTTAATCGATTACGTCATCGCATCTAATGTAAGGAAATCCACCTAAGGTGTGCAGTAGCGAAAAATTTGACGTTAACAAATTTGTTTTTAATTTACATTTTGTCTTTGTTGTGGTGTGTATAGTGTTAAAGCGCACATAGGGCGCAGTGTTTTGATAGGTTCAGACTGGTTTTGAGCTGTAATACTACATTTTGGAAAATAACATAATTTTACTTAAATCTTAATACTTTACTAAATTCGGCAAAGTTTTTGTATCGATTGTTTTGGATTGTCGCAATTTCGAACGTGTCCCGTTGATCCCGATACGTGGACCCCACGCTCGCTGGGATCTGGAGATCAGAAAACTGTTTGTTTTTGCGGAAACCCTGAAAAGTCGATATTTATTTGAAAAATTCATATTATTGTCTCTGGTAATTTAATTTTTGTTTAGAATTCTAGATTTTTTGTGTAACCCGTGTCCCGCCGCTCGGTGGCACACGGAGGGAGTGGCTATCCTAAATTTGTATTGTTATTAATATTTAAATTCACTAAATTTTGTTTCAAATATCAGTTTTTGGGCCCCCCTCGAAATTTTTTGCTCCCGGTCGTTCCAGATTATAACACCATTAGACGCGTCTCGTCGAGCCCGACACGTGGATACCACGCATGCTGGGTCTAGACGCACTAAAACTGCAAAATTTCTTATAATCGATCTTAATCGATTACGTCATCGCATCTAATGTAAGGAAATCCACCTAAGGTGTGCAGTAGCGAAAAATTTGACGTTAACAAATTTGTTTTTAATTTACATTTTGTCTTTGTTGTGGTGTGTATAGTGTTAAAGCGCACATAGGGCGCAGTGTTTTGATAGGTTCAGACTGGTTTTGAGCTGTAATACTACATTTTGGAAAATAACATAATTTTACTTAAATCTTAATACTTTACTAAATTCGGCAAAGTTTTTGTATCGATTGTTTTGGATTGTCGCAATTTCGAACGTGTCCCGTTGATCCCGATACGTGGACCCCACGCTCGCTGGGATCTGGAGATCAGAAAACTGTTTGTTTTTGCGGAAACCCTGAAAAGTCGATATTTATTTGAAAAATTCATATTATTGTCTCTGGTAATTTAATTTTTGTTTAGAATTCTAGATTTTTTGTGTAACCCGTGTCCCGCCGCTCGGTGGCACACGGAGGGAGTGGCTATCCTAAATTTGTATTGTTATTAATATTTAAATTCACTAAATTTTGTTTCAAATATCAGTTTTTGGGCCCCCCTCGAAATTTTTTGCTCCCGGTCGTTCCAGATTATAACACCATTAGACGCGTCTCGTCGAGCCCGACACGTGGATACCACGCATGCTGGGTCTAGACGCACTAAAACTGCAAAATTTCTTATAATCGATCTTAATCGATTACGTCATCGCATCTAATGTAAGGAAATCCACCTAAGGTGTGCAGTAGCGAAAAATTTGACGTTAACAAATTTGTTTTTAATTTACATTTTGTCTTTGTTGTGGTGTGTATAGTGTTAAAGCGCACATAGGGCGCAGTGTTTTGATAGGTTCAGACTGGTTTTGAGCTGTAATACTACATTTTGGAAAATAACATAATTTTACTTAAATCTTAATACTTTACTAAATTCGGCAAAGTTTTTGTATCGATTGTTTTGGATTGTCGCAATTTCGAACGTGTCCCGTTGATCCCGATACGTGGACCCCACGCTCGCTGGGATCTGGAGATCAGAAAACTGTTTGTTTTTGCGGAAACCCTGAAAAGTCGATATTTATTTGAAAAATTCATATTATTGTCTCTGGTAATTTAATTTTTGTTTAGAATTCTAGATTTTTTGTGTAACCCGTGTCCCGCCGCTCGGTGGCACACGGAGGGAGTGGCTATCCTAAATTTGTATTGTTATTAATATTTAAATTCACTAAATTTTGTTTCAAATATCAGTTTTTGGGCCCCCCTCGAAATTTTTTGCTCCCGGTCGTTCCAGATTATAACACCATTAGACGCGTCTCGTCGAGCCCGACACGTGGATACCACGCATGCTGGGTCTAGACGCACTAAAACTGCAAAATTTCTTATAATCGATCTTAATCGATTACGTCATCGCATCTAATGTAAGGAAATCCACCTAAGGTGTGCAGTAGCGAAAAATTTGACGTTAACAAATTTGTTTTTAATTTACATTTTGTCTTTGTTGTGGTGTGTATAGTGTTAAAGCGCACATAGGGCGCAGTGTTTTGATAGGTTCAGACTGGTTTTGAGCTGTAATACTACATTTTGGAAAATAACATAATTTTACTTAAATCTTAATACTTTACTAAATTCGGCAAAGTTTTTGTATCGATTGTTTTGGATTGTCGCAATTTCGAACGTGTCCCGTTGATCCCGATACGTGGACCCCACGCTCGCTGGGATCTGGAGATCAGAAAACTGTTTGTTTTTGCGGAAACCCTGAAAAGTCGATATTTATTTGAAAAATTCATATTATTGTCTCTGGTAATTTAATTTTTGTTTAGAATTCTAGATTTTTTGTGTAACCCGTGTCCCGCCGCTCGGTGGCACACGGAGGGAGTGGCTATCCTAAATTTGTATTGTTATTAATATTTAAATTCACTAAATTTTGTTTCAAATATCAGTTTTTGGGCCCCCCTCGAAATTTTTTGCTCCCGGTCGTTCCAGATTATAACACCATTAGACGCGTCTCGTCGAGCCCGACACGTGGATACCACGCATGCTGGGTCTAGACGCACTAAAACTGCAAAATTTCTTATAATCGATCTTAATCGATTACGTCATCGCATCTAATGTAAGGAAATCCACCTAAGGTGTGCAGTAGCGAAAAATTTGACGTTAACAAATTTGTTTTTAATTTACATTTTGTCTTTGTTGTGGTGTGTATAGTGTTAAAGCGCACATAGGGCGCAGTGTTTTGATAGGTTCAGACTGGTTTTGAGCTGTAATACTACATTTTGGAAAATAACATAATTTTACTTAAATCTTAATACTTTACTAAATTCGGCAAAGTTTTTGTATCGATTGTTTTGGATTGTCGCAATTTCGAACGTGTCCCGTTGATCCCGATACGTGGACCCCACGCTCGCTGGGATCTGGAGATCAGAAAACTGTTTGTTTTTGCGGAAACCCTGAAAAGTCGATATTTATTTGAAAAATTCATATTATTGTCTCTGGTAATTTAATTTTTGTTTAGAATTCTAGATTTTTTGTGTAACCCGTGTCCCGCCGCTCGGTGGCACACGGAGGGAGTGGCTATCCTAAATTTGTATTGTTATTAATATTTAAATTCACTAAATTTTGTTTCAAATATCAGTTTTTGGGCCCCCCTCGAAATTTTTTGCTCCCGGTCGTTCCAGATTATAACACCATTAGACGCGTCTCGTCGAGCCCGACACGTGGATACCACGCATGCTGGGTCTAGACGCACTAAAACTGCAAAATTTCCCCCGCCCACCCACCCAAAAGTGTCGTTTGGTATATCACCTCGGTACCATTTTTACCAAAAAAATTGGAAAAAAATTTAAAACTTCGAAATTTTGTTTTACTGATATCTACGAGGTTAGATACACCAATTAGAATCGCCGCGCTTGTTTTTACATACACCAAAACCAGATCTTAACTTTTGACCGAACTTCAGGCACTTTACACCTGATAGTAAAGTTTATACTTACCTTGGACCTGACAAGCATTTTACACTTGCCATTAATATAAACAATAAATACTTTGACACATCTCCCTGACTAACCCCAATACAAAACAAAACAAAACAAAATGTTCGGTTGTGGTTATCGTACGCCTGCAAAGGAAACAAACACTAGACCAACTCAACCAAGCCAGATGAGTCAGAATGATCAGACACCGGACAAAGGAAGTCCAAAGAAAATGAGTGGGACGAAAGTTGCACAAGCCCGACGGAGCCTGGAGTCCCAGATGGGAAAACCTGAGGAAACAGGATCAGCTGGAACTTCTGGAACCGCTGCACTCATGAAACCACGCATGAAAACATCACAACCGGAAGAAAGAAATATGACGAAAAAGCTGAAACAAACCACGATCACAGTAGAGAACTCCCCGAAGAAAGATCAAGATAACACGTATACTAACAGATTAGCAGAAGCAAAAGCATGTATGATTAAAATAAGATTGCAAATTAATAACAGCAGAAATTTAAAAACGGAAATTCGGACAGAAGTGATAGAAGCGACAGACAGACTATATAAATTAGTGAAAGACGCAGAAGAAGGGAAGACCTACAGAGGAGATGGGAATAAAAACGAAACATCAGAGAGTGGAAAAGATAAACAAGGAGAAAAAGACACTACAAAAAAAATGGTAGAAACAGAAACAGAAATAATCAAAAAAATTGAAGAACATAGCAAGCTTCTGGAAAAAAACAGGGAGGAGATGAAAGTATTAGGAGAGGAAATGAGGAAGCAGCGCGAAGAATGGGAGAAAAGAACCACCTACGCAAAAGTGGTAGCTGGAATGAGGGGAAAAACACAAGAAAAGGAAGTGATGCACTCTGTCTTGATAACATCAGCAGATGAACAAGAAACGGGAGAACAAGTCTACGAAAAAATCAGACAAACAGTGAACGCAAAGGATGAAGGATTAAAGATAGACAAAATAAGAAAAGCAAAGGACCGAAAGGTAATTGTAGGATGTAAGTCAAAGGAAGAACTACAAAAGGTGAAAGACAAAATAAAAAAAGCTGAAGGAAAACTAAACATGGAAGACATCAAAAATAAGGACCCACTGATCATTTTGAAGAACGTCCTAAACAGCAACACCGATGAAGACATAATAAAAGCAATCCAAACGCAAAATAAACACATTCTTCGGGACATAGCAGAGGACTGCAAAAAAATGGTGATAAAATATAAAAAGAAGGCCAGAAACCCACATGTATCCCATGTAATTCTCCAAACACCATCGGAGATCTGGAAGCGCCTGACCAACCAAGGCTTCGTACATATCGACATGCAGAGGATTCGAGTGGAAGATCAATCACCACTCATCCAGTGCTCACGTTGCCTGGGATATGGGCACGGAAGGCGATTCTGCCGCGAGCAAATAGACGCGTGCAGCCACTGTGGAGGACCACACATGAGAACAGAATGTGCTGACTGGATGGCACAGGTACCCCCGACCTGTTGTAATTGCAGCAAAGCAAAGTACAGCAGGACGGAGCATAACGCCTTCAGCACAGACTGCCCAGTACGACAAAGATGGGAGGTAATAGCGAGATCCACCATAGCGTACTGCTGAGGTGGACCCAAAGAACCGCGACCAGATGCCCCCCCCGGAAAGCGCAAGGCCACTGCTGGTCGCACAAGCGAATTTACAAAGGAAGCAACTGGCGACTACAGAATTCCTAATAGAAGCAAAAAGGAGAGGGGTGAGCTTCGCGCTAATTCAGGAACCATACGTGGGCGGACAAGGCAGAATGAAGGAGTATAAGGGAATCAGGATATTTCAAGGAGTGGGAAGGCCGGGAGCTGCAGTGAAAGCCTCCATCGCTGTGTTCGACGACGAAATAGACGTGACCCAGTGTCCAACCCTCACAACCAACAATATTATAGCAATAAAAGTCCGAACTAAAACGCGAGAAATAGCGCTGGTCTCTTACTATTTTGAGCCAGATCAGCCTATAGAACCGTATCTGCAGCAATTGGGGAGAGTTAGAAATGAACTGAGGCCCTGTAAAATTGTTATCGGAGGAGATACAAATGCAAAGAGCATATGGTGGGGAAGCACAAGGACGGACAAAAGGGGAGAGGAAATGGCAGGAGCTATAGAAGAATGGGAAATGCAGGTTCTCAACGACGGCAGTATGCCCACTTTTGATACCATCAGAGGAGGCAAAAGATACACAAGCCACGTTGATGTGACAGCTTGCACGAGGGATCTTCTAGGACTGGTGACGGAATGGAAAGTGGAAGATAATATAACGAACTCTGACCATCACACTATAACTTTTAAAATTAACATAAAAATCGAAAAAATTCAAATTAAAAGGACAACAAGGATATACAATACAAAAAAAGCAGATTGGGAAAAATTTCACGAGAAAATGGAACAACTGAAAATAGAAAATAACCTAAATACAGAAGAAATAAACAAAATAAAAAATAAATATGAAATAGATGTAAAAGTAAATACATATAACAAGATAATACAAGAAGCATGTAACCAATCAATACCAAAAAAGAAACAAAATAATAAATTTGACTTACCTTGGTGGACTGAAGAGCTCGCCAGACTAAAACAGGAGACTGTCACCAAGAGAAGACGAATCCGCTGCGCTGCACCTATCCGGAGAGCTGCTGTCGTCGCTGAGTACCTGGAAGCAAAAGAAAAATTTGAAAAAGAAGCTAAAATTGCCCAGATAGAAAGCTGGAAACAATTTTGCGGGAAGCAGGACAAGGAAAGTGTATGGGAAGGGATATATAGGGTCATAGGGAGGATAACTAAAAGGACAGAGGATATACAACTGACGAAGGATGGAAAGTCCCTTAGCCCAGAGGAATCGGCGAAGGTCTTGGCGGAAGTATTTTATCCTGAGGATAAAGCAACCGAAGACAACCAACATCATCGGAACATAAGAATAATGGCTGCGCGAATAAATGATGGCCCTGATAATGAAGATCTGGATCCACCATTTACACATCAAGAGCTGAAAGACGCAGCAGCCAGCTTTAATGCTAAGAAAGCCCCTGGAGCAGATGGTTTCACCGCAGACATCTGCAAGCAAGCAATTCATCAAGACCCAGAGTTGTACCTATCACTGGCGAACAAATGCTTACAACTAGGCCACTTCCCGACCACCTGGAAGGAGGCAACGGTCGTAGTCCTCCGAAAGCCCGGTAAGGAGGACTACACAAACCCAAAATCATATAGACCGATAGGTTT